>VWZU01010563.1:236334-308780 GCA_013397095.1 Sterrhoptilus dennistouni | reverse complement strand
TTTAGCATGGGTTGTGCTGCCTTTTGGGCTCATCCTTCTCTCTCTCTTGGTGGCATTGGGAGCTGGAGGGAACTTTGAGAGAGAAGCCTGGATGCTGTTTATTACCTTACTATCATCTTTGCTGTTGCTCTTATGATATTATTGCCATTAAGGTCCTTTGTTGTGGTTTTCATCCACCCCCAGCTTGAGGCTGGAGACAAGAGCAGGATGGAAGGGTCACCACAAGAGAGTCATGGGATGTTTAGGCTGGGAAGGATGTCTGAGATCTTTCATTCCAGCTGTATCAAGATGGGATGACATGAAAGCCATGGGGAAAAGCTGGAGGAATGGGTTGTTGTAGGTAGAACAAATCACTCATTGCTGCTTTTTGTTTTCCTTTTAGCTTGTCCTCCTTGCTGCAGGATGAATTAGGAAGGCCAAGCCTCTTCCTCTGAGCCATGGAGACGAGGGCATCCTTCATTGCCAGCATGAGAGAGAGCCAGCAGCCCTCCCCAGAGCAGGATCCCAGCCCGGCCAATGGTGATGGGGAACACTTTGACTCAGGTGAGCTCCTCTTCACCCCCAGGTGTCCTTGTCACTGCTGCAGCTCCTCACAGGGAGAGCTGGGGGCCAGGGAGGCTCTGGGAATGGTTGTACAGTGTAGCAGCATCTGCGGATGGCAGGGAGAAGGAACTCTGCAGACCTGAGATGTTCTAGAAACAACTGGTTTTATTGCAAGGGTCGTGGGTAAAAAGGGCTTTGCCTTCAGCTGCCAGCCTGGGCTAAAGCCAAGCCCCAAAATGAGGGAGGAAGAGAGAGAGAGGGTATGAGGTAAGGGAGGTAAAAAAGCTAAGAGAGGTAAGAGAGAGGTGAGAGAGAGTGAGGACTTTATTACAATACATTCTATCTCCTTTTGTGTTGAATATTCTAATTTACAGGGACCAACCGGCGTGAGATACAAAACCTACAGACTTTGCATGCAGCCTGTGAGAACTGCTATATTACCATGTCATCCTGTATTCTAAACTCTAAAGAGTTTAGTCTACTTTCCTTACCTACTTTTTCCCTGATACTTTGGCAGGGTGGAGAGGGGCTACATCCTTGGGTCCTTTTGTTTTCTATCCCTCAACCCATCTCCAGCTAATCACCATCTTCCTGCCTGCCATGATCACATCTCAAAACTGACTTTCTTTTCTATTTCACTCACAGGTTTTACATCTCCAGCATTTCTTGCCAGGCAATCATATCCACAAGCCCTTCCTGTCCCATCTTTCCCAACATCACAGCTCCAAGGCCTTTTCTTTGAGTCTTATGCATTGGACTGTGTCCCATGGGAAATGGGAGCTTTTTTTTTCATCTAGACCTCACCTGCAATGTATATCAGCTGTTCAAAATTTAAACAACTGGCCATTTAAAACCTTTCCCAAGGCACCATATTGTGTTCTCTCAACTTCCCCACCATTTTTTTTTAATTCTGTTGAAGTTTTGTGGTTTAAGAGAGATAGAGCAAACATTCAGAAATTTACAGCATTTCTCCTTTGTTTTGACCTTCCCCCTCATTTCCTTCACTATTTTTTGGAGTGCTTCAGGTGAGGGGGCTTCACAAACACTGAGGAGAGGAGGGCTGGTCATATGTTGTCCTTGTGCTCATGACTAGATGCTGGTACACTCTGGGATGGGCTCCTGAAGGTGTGTGAGGATTTGCTGTGCTAAATTTGGGTGTTCTGTGGTGATTTTTGCTGGAATCAGGTGCTTAGACTTCCCATATGCAGCCTTAGCAGGAGGAGACTGTGCTATGTGGTGAAAAAGTGCATTATGGCTAGACCTAACCTACTTTCTTTCTGAAGCCAAGCTTTTCCCAGTTCTCCCTCAGCATGTCAGAAATTTGCCCACTCAGCCTTCAGTTTCCTCACTTCTTTTAGCAGCTCAGTGATTTTCCTGTTTTCCTTGGACACCAGATCCTTGGATTTCCGGAGTGAACATGTCTGGGCTGATCTAGTCACCATTGGATCAAATTCTATCAGTGATAGGAGCCTCTAAGATGAGATTCACTTGGCCAACCATAGACTTTTTTTTTTTTTTTTTTTTTTTTTTTTTTTCTTTTTTTTTTTCTTTTTTTTTTTTGGGAATGAGAAGAACTGGCCTGCAGTGCCTAAATTGCAGTAGGGATAAGGATTTTGGTGCCTCTCCCAAGGCTGTGCCAGAGGTTTGTGGTTGCTCAGGTGTGTGTGTCTGTGTCTCCCTCTCTCCACTCCTGTTGTGGGAGCATTTCAATGCTCTGTTCACTCAAAAAGTCATGTATGTGTATCTAGGTGCTATAAATAAGATGTCTAAGCAATTTGCCTTAAATACTTTCTCCTACAGTGAAGCCTGGGAGGAAAAAAAAAATCTGTGTTTCTTGAGCCACAGGGTCTTTTATCCCTTTTCTTTTCCATAGCTGAACATCCCAGGGGGCTGTTAACAGCTGGAACAGTTGCATTTTTACAGTGTCAATGCATGAACACTTTAAAGCCATTGAGAGGCTCGCAGATAATGACTTGTTGATTTTATTTGCCATCCTGGGCTTGTTTATACATCACCGTATTGTAAACCAGCCAGCCTTGACTCTTTCATTAAGAAAAAAAGCTCTGGACCTAAATACCAATGATTGGATAGGGAGCTGGTATGTAAAATAGGTTTAATGCCAGATTTATCACCTCTCAGGGTGTCCTGTGCTCCTCAGCAGTTGGGTTTTTGTGCTGGATGAGGAGTTGCATGTGTGGGTGGTGTTGGCTCCTTTGGGCTGGTCTCATCCCTGTGCCACTCTTGGTCTGCTCTGGATGCCCCCTCTCTGCCAGAATTCCGGCAGGGAACAAAGTCCATTAAAAACCATTTTGGAAACATACAGTCCCTTCAGAATTCGTTGTGGTGAAATGAAGCAAAATAAACCACTGATGCCGTGATAAATGAGTACTCTGACATTATTTTTACAGACCTTGTAAAAGTAATTTCCTGATAAAGTCTGCAGATAAAACATGGTAGAGGAGCCAGGCTGGTGATGTGTCAGAGAGGAATGAGCTGACAGGGAGGGAAGGCTGCAGCTCTCACTCTGCCTCCCCTCCGGGCCTTGAAGCCTCTTTATTTGGGTTTAGAAAGGAGAGATCTGGGTGGTATTTTGTTAAACAGGTGCTGTTGTGAGTTTTTTCTGGGCAGCATGTGAAAGAACCTGCCAGTGAGAGTCTCTGTGCTGGCCCATGGCACAGTGGGTCAGGGTTAATAAGGTTGTGAAGGACTTGATGCATCCATAATTAGCACCTGTTTATATTTGTTAAAAAGCTTTTTCCAAATTCTGGAGAAGACTCTGACCCCCCTGGAGACATTGCTCCTTGCAGGGGCTGGAGGTTATGCCCTGAACTGACTGAAAACCTCTGCTCCTGCTGCTCTGTGGGATGAATCTTTCCCATAAGACTATTGAGGAAAACTGGAGAAAAGGAGACACGTGCTGAAGGAGAGACTTACCTTGATTCACACAGGAGATCAGAGCAAAAACAGGAATAAAAACTGAGAGTGCCTGGAGAGCATCCTGGGCTGAGGGAAAGGACTCATGCTCTGAGATGGAAGAGCCTGACCGGGAGAGAAGAGAGCCCAGGGCTGACCTGGAAGTCATAGAAACACAGAATTATTTAGGCTGGAAAAGACCTCTGAGAGCTTTGAGTCCAACCATTCCCCCAGCACTGCCAGTGTCCCCACGTGCCACATCTGTGTGTCTTTTAAATCCCCTCCCCCGGGGATAGTGGCTCCAGCACTGCCCTGGGCAGCCTGTCCCAAATGTCCTGTCCATGTCCTGAGCTGGAGATGATTTTGGGATTGTTGGAACAGCCCATCCCAACCCCACAGACATAGACCCTGCAGGAGCAGGGAGTGATGGGGCAGAGGGGATGATGCACTTCAAGCTTTTCAT
Organism: Sterrhoptilus dennistouni; assembly: GCA_013397095.1. Taxonomy (NCBI): domain Eukaryota; kingdom Metazoa; phylum Chordata; class Aves; order Passeriformes; family Zosteropidae; genus Sterrhoptilus; species Sterrhoptilus dennistouni. The sequence continues at coordinate 304,861 of VWZU01010563.1, read as the reverse complement.
GTCAGGTACTTCTGACTTTTGGTGGGATGGGGATTGGTTGTTCTCAAGGTAAAACGTTGTTGAAGCAATTTTAAGCCTGGAATGGGTAATCATATCTGCCCATCTACTGATGGACTAACATACTTGGTTTTAGAGGCTTTGAAATCTCTGCACACAGCTCTTGTCTCTAACATTAACTCTGCAGGGTTGCAGGCATGAAGGCTGAAAAATATCCCTGTTCATCTTAATTGCCTGCCTGCATGATGCAGAATTTTTCCACCAAGCTCCTACCTTGTGGTTGTGGCTTATCATTCAGTCAAGGTTGAGCAAACCCCTCATTCTGGGTCAGATATCTCAAGTAGAACCAGCTTCTGTGCCTGAAGGTTTCTGCAGTGATTGCAAAAATCAAAACAAAGCCCATTCCTTATTCTGCCATGAATTTGTCTATATTTGGAGTGTATGTTCATGGAATTGGGTTATTTCTTGCTGTGTTGAAGAGTCATCTGGTAGCCTCTTTATCACTGGAGTAAATGTTGATTTGCATCTCTCTATTTGAGATGATGATTTGAGTTTAGGGCAAGGAGTCAGACTTGATGCAGCAGCGTGCAAGTGTTTAACAGTGTTGACAGCTCAGCTTTGAGCTCCCAGACACATCTTTACCCTCCACCAGCTCTGTCTCAAAACCCCTCTTTTGATCCCCCTTTTTTCCCCCCCTCACTTACATGGGTCTGGTGCCACAGGCAGCAAATAAAAACTGTGTCTTCCCCTTTTAATAATGAGAGATTCCCTTTGCGCGACATCATTTTCTCTGGTCCTGGAAACTGGAGACCTGTAGCAATAATTGCAATAAATTAACCCTGCCTTTTTCTTCATAAAACTGTCTGGGGAGGGTTCTTAATTCAGTTTGTCATGAGTCACTTTAATTACATCATGACCACACTGATGAATGTTTGGGCAGGTAAAGGGTCTCGCAGAGTTTGCCTGATAAATGCTTATTGCAAAGAGCTCATTGCTAGACTGTAAATATTTTTGCTCTGGGGATGAAACTGGGCTTGCAAGATTGCCTGGGAACAAAATGAAAACAATCAGATTTGGCTGATTTTCTGTAAGTGAAAGAAGATTTATTTTTAATTATTGCTGTGTGCGTTTCTGAGATGGTTTGGGGCCTTGGCTCTGCCTCAGTGTGGTAATGAAGGAAGAAAAGGAAAGAGTGGTCATGTCCAGCCCTTCCTTTGGGGAAGGATTGTGTGGGGCACTGCTGTGGATGGGGGAGAGAGGATACAGAGCCCCAAATCTGAAGGGGAGTAGGGAGTAAGAAGGCAGTAAGGGTCTAGTGAGATGTGCTTGGGGGTTTGGGGAAAGCAGCTGTAACCCTGGGGGAAGAGGGAGGCATGGGGAGGTTTAGCTGAGATTTTTGGGTGCAGTGATGCTGAGGAAGGAAAAAAAGGGTGGCAGGAGTGAAAATGGGTCTCGCTCACCCCAGGGGTTGGGGTGTTTGCTCTACACAAGCCTCAGCCAACAGAATCATCTTCTAATTTATCACTGGGGCACTGCCGTGATTTAACAGTGCTGTGAGAGCCACTGTGAGGGCACAAGGACATTGCACCTCAGTGACAGTGGGCAGGCAGCCACCTCCCTCGCAGCCAGGGAGTCTTCAAATGCAAAATAAGAGAGCACAAGTGCCTTTTGCAGTGTATGACAGTTTTGTGCCCCCACTGCCATAGAAGCAGAGTAATTTCTGGTCTCAGTGTTGGCTGCTAAAGCCCCAGAGTCTGCTGAAAGGATGGTAAGAGCTGGTCAAAACACAGATCCTCAAAGCAAGCTTTCTGTTTTCCCTTCTGTTGATGTTTATACTGGTTGCTATTCTCACCCTGAACTCTTTGACACAACTTTTGCCTTCTTTGGCTGTGTTTTTAGGCTGCTTTTCTTTCTCTCTTTTTTTTTTTAAATTTTTTTTTTTTTAACAGATGAGGGCTCCAGCATTGAGGACGCAGACTTCAACTGGGACGAGTTCCTGGAGGAAACAGGAGCCAGTGCTGCTCCCCACACCTCCTTCAAACATGTATGTGCTTCCTCTGAGCCTTGTGGGTGTGGTACACATTCCCTCTTCTGGTTTTCAGGGGCTCCCTGGAGAACTGTAGGGGAGTCTGACCATTCTGGGAAGAAATTATCCCTCCATAGATGTGACAGCCTGAGTGGGAATAGCCCCCCAGGCAGTGTTAGGTGACCTTGGTGTGTTTGCAGTCACAGATTGGAGTTCTGTTTCTGTGCCACTCCCTTATCCTCTGCCTTTGCATCAGATTTTCCATTGTTGAGGGCTTGTGTTGCTCTCCTTTTGTTTGCAAGGCACTTTTTTTCTTTCTCTTCACCTATTTTCCCCTCTGCACTCATTGTTGTCCATGCCAGCCTGTAGAAAAAAATCTCCCAAGAGTGTCTTATTTCCCCAAAGCTCCTTTTAATGCCTGGTTTACTGACTGGCGGAGTCACTCAGCACTCTAGAGTTCAGTGTGGCTCATGGAGAACCATCTCTCAGCCTCCTGCCTGGAGATGCTGTCTCAAAGGTGTGGGAAGCAGGGACTTGGGCTGGTGCTGCTTTTCCTGGGTGAACATGGAGCAGTGGTAGTGACAGGTCTGAGCTCTGCTCTATGTTAGCACAAGCAGCATTTGAAGGCACCTCTGGAGGTCACCTGGTCAAACCACCTTTGTCTCCAGGTAATTTTGTGGGTTGTTTTGTAGGGCTAAAGGAGCTGCAGAGATGATCAAAACCTCGCTTTTATCTAGATCTGAAAAAACACTACAATCCCCCATTCCCTGTTTTGCTTTCATTTTAACAACAGTTCACTCAGAGTATTGCAGAGTGAAGGACCATAGTTCTCTGTACTGGAGGTTTGCAGGGCAGTGCTTGTTGTGGAGTTTATTCTTGATCCAGCAGCTGTTTGGAGAGAGAATCTTGTCCCAGATATCTGCTCCAGGCTCAAAGTAGAAAGTTTGGTGCTTCGTGAAGCTCTTAAGGATGTCTTAAGTTGTGTGGAGATGCCCAGCTGATCCTGCAGACCACAGTGTCTCACAGCACCTCAATCCTAGGAATGTCAGTGTGGGACAAATTGGTATTGGGAACAGTCCTTGGTGGCTACTTCACAATCTGCAACTTGATCCTAAAAATCTGGCCAAAAACCTGGAAGCTGCCAGAGAAGATGGTATTATCTGTCTGTCTGATTCTCCTCTCAGTGTGATTTCCAGTCACAAGTCTCTTGGCTTCCAGACTACCTTGTTGGTGTTATGGTGAGCACAGGGAGAAAACCAACAAATAAATCACTCTCTGCAGGTGTCAGGCTCAGGTGCTTTGAGCTGCAGCTGCCGGTCTGTACTGGGAGGATACCAGGAGATCCAGTTTGTACTGGGACGTGGGCCAGTCTATACCCTGGGTTATTTATGAGAATGCTGAGCATTGCTAAGATCCTGTCTTAGCACTGAGTAGAGCAGTGCATGTCACATACCACCTTCAGTGTTAGACCATCTCCAGAGGTCCCTCTCAGTTGTTCTGTGACTCTGGGCATTGATTCTGCTGGAAGTGCCCACACAGGGAAAGGCACATGGAGTGCAAATGATAAATGGGTTTGGCTGGGCAGCCCTGGGGTCAGAAGCTGGAGTTGGATGAGTGAAAGATTACTGCTGATGGCCAGAGAAGTGTTTCCTCAGCAGCTTGGCATCCCTGTGTCTATGAAATCCTCAGTTGACCAAGCAGACCATGTTATGTTTATCTTTGTAAGTAAAAGAGTCATTTTTAAACCACCATTTCAATTGGAAGTCAATCAGACAGGTTCACCTAGATTTATAATCCCTCTGGATTTGGTAGCTGATAAGGTTCTAAGAAACATGTAACAACCTGTCTTTAAACATCTCCTAAGGAGTGACAGGTTACATTTTGGATGGTTTTGTGAAGACAGGGCTGGAGCCTAACCAGAGCACTGGCATCCACCTCTTTATCAACAACAGTCAGAAGCATCCCACTGGTCCTTGGAACACAGGTTGTGCTGCAGCATGCCCTGGTGTTCATCAGCAGTGTCCCAAAAGAAATGCACTGGCATCTCCGGTGTCCTAAGGCAAGTTACAGGTACCTGTCACTGCTGAGATAAATGTAAGTGACATCTCCATCAGATGGCAGGACAGTGACCCAGACAATTTACTCGTTTCAGTGACAGGTCATGGTTCATTTTCCAGGGTGCTGGGAGGGGGAATTGGTTGAGGTTTGAGCTCCTGAAGATGGGTGCAGTGGAAATTCTCTCCTTGGTCTGCCTGGCACAGCATTTAGCCCTTGATGCTTGTCAAGCCTCTGGAGGTGCTTCAGTGTTGTTATGTGACTAATTATTGTAGTTGGGCTTAACTCCTAGAGGTGCTTCATACCTGCCTTTCTGTGTCCTGTGATTTGCCTGGTGGAGCCATGCAGTGGGAAATGAAACTCCATTTGAGCTATGCTGGCTGTATCTGTGGCATTAGTGACATTTAGGGATTGAAGATGAGTGCCAGTCCTCTCTTGGATGCAGTACAGCTGAAGGTGCCAGTCCTCTCTTGCATGCAGTACAGCTGAAGGTACCACTCCTGCACTTTGGAACCTTGCATGATGGAACATGAGCCAGTGAAGCAGGAATGGAACTACTGCGCAGACAGATGGAGAAGATGGAGAAGGAGGTGATGGGATTAAGAAGCACAATCAGCTCATGTCCTGTCCGAGGGTGTGGCAGTTGACCACCCAAGGCCCACAATGCAGACAGTTTTCACCCAATTACAGAAAACCACCTAAACCCAGGAAGAAGAAGGTGAAGAAGGAGGACAAAGACAACACCCCAAATCCTCCATCTTGACTCATATGTATTACCATAAACTAAAACCCCCAATTCTAAGTTTCTAGGACTCCAACACCAGGGCTGCTCTTCAAGGGCAGCACTTCGAGGGGAGGTGGGGGGGGGTTCTCCCTGCAAAGCACAAAAATTAACACCACTCCTTTCTCATTTTGCAAGGTTGAAATCAGCCTCCAAAGCAGTTTCCAGCCAGGGATGAAATTGGAAGTGGCCAACAAGAGCAACCCAGACACGTATTGGGTGGCCACCATCATCACCACCTGTGGGCAGCTGCTGCTGCTCCGTTACTGCGGCTACGGGGATGACCGCAGGGCAGACTTTTGGTGTGACGTGATGACAGCAGACCTGCACCCCGTGGGCTGGTGCACGCAGAACAACAAGGTCCTGATGCCTCCAGACGGTGAGTTCTGCTTGGTTTGTTGTGGTCGTGCTCTGGTGTTGGGCTGTGGGTTCACCTCCAGGTTTCTGGTTGGTCTGGGGTGGGTACTTCAGGTCCTTGGGTGGTGTGGGCAGGGTTGTGTCCCCATAGGATTCAGTCTGCCCATTGTGATTGGGGTTGTGTCCCCACAGGATCCAGTTTGCCCATCATGGGCAGGGTTGTGTCCCCATAGGATTCAGTTTGCCCATCGTGGGCAGGGTCGTGTCCCCACAGGATTCAGTTTGCCTATCAGCCTCCATTTACCCTTGTCGGTAACAACAGAAGGCACTTCCATAGGGAGATGTCTTCTGACTGCTGATCTGTAATGCTGTGATTTTCACTTTGGGGACAAAACTGTCCTTGTGTCCCTGTGTCTTACAGAAAGGAGGGGTGAAATTCAAGAATGAGAACAAACTAAACTAAGCAAAATCAGTTTGGATGTGACCAAAATCAGAAGCTGACTTTGCACTCAAAAGTCTTTTGCCCGAAAGTTTAAAACCTTCCACCACCAGACTCCGTCAGCTTTTAATTCCAGTGGTAGATCCATGTGATTAAAGATAGCGGAATTTGGTCATTATTGGTTAGGGCATGTCCTGATTGGCAGCTCTTGGGTGCACAAAAGCTGAATGGAAGTGTTGTAGTAGGCTCCTGAGTTGCCCATGTGGAGCAGTTTGTTAATAATACAGTTTGATCCCCAGTGTATAAGAATATAGATATAAATATCTATATGCTGTGTGCATCAAGAGAGCAGCTGTGGTGTATCCTTGCTACTACATTGCTCCAAGCAGAGGCATATTGTCAGTGTTGCTCCTAAATATTCCTGCCATATATCCCATTTATTCTGGATTAAGGGAAGAAGAGACGAATATTCAGCCTCCAGCTTGTGCATACATTTAAGGAAAGTCTCATTTAAGGGTTCTGCTGCTGAAGTTACTCTTTTCCTTTCTGCTACATTTGGCCCTTGAAAACAGTGCATGTGCCAGTTGTGTGCCATGTGGGAATTCTGCTGGAGGAAGTGTTCCCTGACTTCCCCCTGAAGTGAGCTGTAGACACAGTCTTTGAATCAAAGCTGACATTCCTGCCTTGCAAATGCCCAACTGTGAGCTGAACTTACCTTTTTGTTCTGGTCTGTGTGTTTTGAATAAACACAAGATTGATTGCTTTAAAAAAAAAAAAAAAAAAAAGAAGTCTTGAAGATAAATACAGCTGACAAATCTCTTGGCTTAGTACCAGTAAATCAAGCTGATGTGAGAGGGGTGAGGTATTTTATTTTATTGGCCTCTTAAACTACATTTTATTATGTGGATTACAATCAGTGTTACCAGAAAGGTGTATAGTGCTACAGACTAAACCTCAAATGTGAGGGTCAGGGGGGTAAGAGAACTTACTGAATGTCATAATAGAAAATAACAATTCCCTTATAACCTGAGGCAACTGCTTTTCATGGATCTGTTGGAATTTGCCCTTTGGGTCGTGTCCACTCTGTGTGAATTGCCTTGCTTGAGTGACTTACAAGTGTGCAGTGTGCCCTACATCCCTTTTGCTCTGGTGGGTGATGTAACTGTACACCAGGGTGCTGAATGTGGGCAGCTGCCCCTTTAGTTTGTTCGGGGCTTTTGTGGTGTTGTTTGTTTATTTTTCCCCTCACGCTCCCATTTTTGGTGAATAAACTTTGTCGAATGTGTCACAGTATAATTTTCAAAAAGAATAAATTAAATGCATGGGTTGTTGTGCCAAAAAGAGATTTAAGCATTTGAGAGCTTGGCTCATATTTTGGAGTGAGATCTAAAATGCCCAAGAGGATCTGAGCCTTTATGACTTACAAAATCATAGGACCTTTGCATTGGTGAAAGAGAAACTGATGTTCTCGATGAACTCTATGGAGATTTTTTTTTTTTAAACCTTTTTAGCATTGCACTTTATTTTGTTGTCAAACCTTTGGGAGAAACAAAAACCAGCTTTAAATTGCACGGACTCAGTCCTGAAGGCATCAGTTCTGCACATCTTGACTACAGTGGGTGTATCTCTTGGCTAGACCATGCAAACAGCATGGCTGGGGCTGGTTGTCTGTCATTAGGCTGTGATTTTAATCAGGAGCTGGAGGCTTTGGTTGAAAAGCAGAGTTGCCAAAATGGACTTGTTTAACAGCCAGAATGACAGCACTGGGACAGTGCTCTGTGTCTGCTGAAGAGTCAGGTTGGACTGATGGGTGCTCATCTCGTAAATGTGATGCCAGACAGGAATGGCAGAGTGATGGGACAAAGAATTTCATTAGATGGGAGAGAGATGCAACAAAATGGGCTGGTTCAGTTCAGCAGATCAATAGAACTTGATTTAAAATCCAGCAACACACAGAGCTTTTAAGAGGCAGCTGCCAAATAATTGTAGTTTATGATCCACATGGAAGGAAGTTGATTAATTTACAGACTGCTGTGCTGTTATTTATGGGGTGACATTAGTTGCATCATGGTGCCCGTGGCCTGTGAGTAAAATGTCAAGTCATGTTCTGTCCTCCTGTGACGTGATGATGCAGTCACCAGATCAGGAATACCTGAGGTGGCAATAAAATGTCTTGGTTTATGGCAGGGTGGTGTGGGTGCACGTGTGCCTGTGAGCTGCACGCTCCAACCCCCTCCTCCACAGGAAATCAAAGGAGTAAAATTGTAGTTACTTTCAAGCTTTGCCATTAATTATATTTTTCTCATTACAAATCGGTGTGTAATTTGAATTGCAAACTCAACTATCCTGGCAGAATAGATCTGTTTACCATTCAAAGCAAAATGAAAATTATTTAAATTAGTTAATATAGAACTCATTTGAATGAATTGGATGTTTATTCATGAACTAGCTGAGGCAAGTGTGAAGCTGTCCTTATGGTCTGTAGCTTTGGCACTGATCAGCTCTAATGTCACGTCCTGGGACAGAGATTTCTTCTTTATTGCATATTAACTGTGGTGTAAGCAGTGGGTAAGTACTGCCTGATGTAGCTGAATGTGAAATTTTCATCCTTCCTGACGAGGCCCTTCAGCAATTGTAATTCATATGAGGAAGGACAACCTGCTTCAGAGTTCACTGGCAGTGGCAGGGCTGTGGTGGTGTGGGAGGCTTTGTGGCCTGCACTGTAGGGGTGGGATGTAAGGTAGGTTTTCCATCAGTTAGTTATAATTTCCCTGTTTTATCAGCCTGCATGGAAACAGGGATAGCATCAATCCCCTCCTGTGCCTTACCCAAGCACTCTCTTCCTCCTCAAAGTGCAGTTGTTTGTCACCCATGCTTCTTCCCTTGGGCTGCTTTACCCACTGAGCATTGAAAATTTAAGCCTAACTAAACTTCCCTGACTAGTGAAAGGAAAAGAGGTGTCCCTTAGGCTGTTCATTTCCATGTGCTTGTTTTCCTCTTGTTGCTGACAGTTGAGTTCATGGACACATCCACCATCGGGCGTGGAGAACCTGACAAGTGTAGTAGCTAAATTATGCATTGTGAAAGAGCAGGGACGTCCTGTGATTGACACTCAAGGGCTTTTTGTACAGATTGCAGAATTTACAGCTGAGCCCACAGAGCCCAGTCTCTCCTGGCACTGTTCTAATGCATCCTGGAGTGAGCTAAAGGCACCGGATGATGGGATTGTTTTTGTACAACTCGTAATTTGCAGCAGTGGCTCTGCTTTAATGTTGCTGCCAGATGGGAATTCAAACAGGGCATTTCTGCATGGAGATCTGTGAGCTGGAGTCTGCTTGCTGTGCTGACCAGGAGGCTGGAGGTGGAAAGAAACACAGCAGAGAGGGAAACAGGTCTGTATTTTGATTTGGCCATGGACTGGTTGTCTTGGTTTGGGAAGACAGGTGTCTGCCAGGGAAGGCTGGAGTTTCCCTTGGAATGGAGAATGTAAACCCCCCTCCCTCCAAATTATTATAATTTTACAATTCAGGGCTTTCAGGCAAAGATTTGGGAATAGGAATAACAGTTCTTTACTAGGAATATTAAGAATACAAATGTAGTAGTACAAAAAACCCAAGCAAACAAACAAAAACCTAGGAACCCTGACAGAGTCAGAAAACGACCTGACATCCTGTTGGTCAGGGTGTTGGAAGCAGTCCAAATAAATCCTCCTGGAGTGGCAGATGTGGTTCTGTTGGAGTATAGATGGTCCTGTAGAAAGGGTCCAGTGATGGTGAGATGGGTCTGGTTTTCCTCCAGGAATGCAGTGGAAAACCAGATTACCTGGTGTTCTGGCATCTCAGTTTTTATCCCCATAGGAAGAGTTGGCTCCTCTCCCTGGGTGGAGCATCTCCCAATGGGATGATGGAATTTTATCAGCCATGCAGTGAGCCTTGATGGCCCATTAACAGCAGATATCCCCTGGAGGGAGGATGGGCCATGGAAGAGATAAAGAAACACTGCCCCACCTGGTTTTAACAGCTGCCCATTAACAGAAGACACCCCTAGAATTACGAGGAGTGGGTTATACAAGAGATAAAACACCTCCTCAGTTGGTTTCAACAGATGGAATGGAATAAACATTTTTGGTTAGATATTGCAACCTAAGACACTGGCGCAGAGGGGAAAACCTCTGAACACTGGCTGTACCTGGGCTTGGTGACCAAGATGATCAATCACACTGTGATTCTGTGCAGGAAGGCAGCTTTTACTTCCCTGTTGCATCAATACAAGGAGGATTAAAGTTCAGAATTCTGATTCTGGGGTGAAATAACCTTCTCTTTCATGGCACTGAGCTTTATAAAGTTTAATCATCAAATCTACCATTAAGAGGGGTAGACTTAAAGCATTTTGCCTGCCCAGGTTTTCTGTGCTGGCAAACATCATCATTTGGTCGCTGTTTGAGATGGGTTTTCATGTTTCTCTGAGGTGAGATTGACTCCTATCCCAGATGTCAGCCAAAGGAGGGAAATTTCACAGTGATTCCAAGTGCTGGGTCAGATTCTGAGCAGGATATCATTGAAAAGGGAGATTAAACTTGTGCCATGGCATATTGGGTTGCCTTCAGATGACAACTTACTGCTATTTTGGTTTGGTTGGTTTTATATATTATCATGTGAATCTTTCACAGAGCAAAATCCTGCTCTTTGAGGTCACTAGTGTAAAGGAGGAGAGAAATGGATGTGCTTGGCCTTGTCAAAACTTACCCCATGATGATTCTGAATGGATTCTGAATGGCCAGAAGATGGTCTGTTGTGTTGTAGGTGTGGATTCAATGTCACTCCAAGGTACCCAGAAGGCTTTTTTTGGGGTCACAGCTCAGGGTGGTGGTGATGTGACCCATACCCTTGGCTTTTGTTATTGGAGCTCCCTTGCTGAATGCAAAACTTATCCATGGGTTCTTAAAAGAGGGACACAGAAATCAGAAATGTTTCTGACAATGGATGAGGGTGTTCAGAGGTTCCCTTTCATAAAATACAGTCATGGATATTGTTGTGCTTTTTGGGTTTTTTTTTAAATGAAAGCATCTTCCCTCTGGTAATCTCATCCTAGAGGAAGTAAAAATTGAACTCTGCCTGCAGCTCTGTGGTTATAGCACATGTAGAGGGCAGGGTGGATTTCTCTCCTTTTGCTTTTTTCCTGGAATGGAGAGCAGATCTGGCCTCAGTTTAGCTCTTTCACCTGAAATATTACTTCCTAAGAGCTTGAGGCTGGAGAAAATAAGTAGGCATTCACTGAGCTTATGCTGTTTTACATCAGCTAAGAATTGGGCCCTCGAGCCAAGTAAAATGAAACTCGGAAATCTTCTTTGGCAGGTTGCACTGTCAAAGCCTGTGGATGTTTCCAAAGCAGTATCCAGGGCTGTTTTCTAAAATCTCTGCCCGATCTTTATCCTGTTATTCCATCAAAACCGAGTTTAGACGAACCTAATGTAAATAGATGGCAGGATTTCTTTATTTTAAATGCTGCAAATGACTCTTGAGTACAGTGTTTTATGTGTGCTTTTCAAGTCGACTTTAGCAGGCTATTAATTATGCTGCGATGACGTTAGCATAAATAACTAGTCAGCAAATAAATGTCAATTAAATATTCTATTAGCATAGTAGGCAGCTTTATGCATTGGCATAGAACATTTAGCAGATTATACTTAACGAGCCTATTAAAAAAATAGCTTTTTTTTTTTTCTTCTTAGCTCTCCTGATGACAGCAAAGGGGAGGAGAGGAGGTAAAAAATGCTGGCTTTGGCTTAAATTTGCTGTAGTAGGAATCAAGTCAGTTGACTCTGGTGTAACTTGGGAGTTTCCAGGAGCTGGAATTCACTGGAGCATGTCATGGCTTGGCATTTCCCCACAACCCCTCATAGCCCCTTGCAGACTTGCTCTTGATAAAAACATATTTTCATTACAGCACCCTCTGTAGTTTTTTCCTTCCCTTCCTTGGTTTGACTCAGATCCCTCAGCCCAAGATGTGAAAATTCAAGAGTGGTTTGTGTGGCATCAGGACAATGTTGTCTTGATGGGGAAAATGGTCTTTTCACTGTTGTGTGAAACTGCAAATCTTTTGCATGTGCTACTGGCTTTAGTTACTTTCAAAAGACTGAGCATTGCCAAGTGAGGCCCTTTTGGGGTGAACTGAGTATGACAGACCCCCACGTGTGTTTTGGGATTGTAATTAATTGATTGTTGAGCTACTGTGTAAATGTGGCATAGCCTGGCCAGTTGGGTCAGGCTTTGCAAGAAGTTTGAGTTGTAGAGTATATCAAATGCAGAGGGTTTTGATCATCCCCAGGTCTGCTGCACTTGAGGTCAACATTTTCTGGTTTTGATTTTCCTTTTAATACAATCTTTCAGGTCCAGAGGCAGAACTGCAGAGAGCCTTGCAGGGATGAGATGCTGGCAAGTTTATTAGGTGGAGTGGAGAGTAAATTATTTATCCTGATGTTTCAGTTGTGAAACTCTTGACAAAACAAACCTGAGTGGGAAATGAGTGGTGTGCACTGCTGTGGCTCTGGCTGGGACCGCTGTGAGTGATGGAGAAAATTGAGGGGAAAAAAAATCAGTGTTTGGTTAAACACAGGTCTTTTTGTTTAAAGTTTTTTGGGAATGCAGTGGAAGTGGTCTTGAGTACACAAGGCTCCCAGCCTTGGCTCTGCAGGGGCCCTGTGGCTTTGGGGCACTCTCAGCTCTCTGCTAAGGGCAGAGTTTTCCCTGAGAGTCCCTTTCCCAAGTCTCATCAGCTGGTGTCACTCTTAGTGCTTCCCTTGAGCATCTGGTGGAACTGGCTTAGAAAAGTTCCTTTTTCCCTTCCATGAAACCATAAATTCAAAGCCTCTGCTTTGCACTCACCAGTTTTCTCCTTCAGGGAAAAAAAGTCAGTGTTTTTCCACTCAAAAACATCAGGATGGCTGCATTTGGGTTTAAACACCCAAAAAACAGTCTTGGGTTGCAGCAGACTCAGCAGCTCAGAAGTGGGTGCTGGTCCCTCCTTGCCCTTTTGCCTGGGTTTGACTTTGTATTGGAGGTTTTGGCCTCTCCTTGTGCGTTCATCTTGAGATTCTTCTCAGTGCCTCACGAGGTGCACTTGAGCATCTGAACCCAGCCCCTTGCTGAGGATGAGGCATTTGGCAAACTGAAACTGTGCAAGATTGTTTAGTTTCCCAGTGGAAAAAAAAAAAAAAAAAAGAAAGCCCAGAGCTCTCACATGAAGCAGGCTCTGTTTATTAAAAGCAAGGAAAGAAACACACTTTTATCAAAACCTAATTTTCCAGTAAGAAGCCGTTTCAGCAGAAACATGCCCAGCAAGGCTGGTTTCCAGGGACAACGACTGCTGCTTATACTGTATTTATATTTATTTATGCTCACAAACAAATGGAGGAAGGGAAAAGAAGAGCCTGACCAGACAGCCTGTGGTCCAGTGAGGCTGGGATGTGTGCAGTGACTGTGGGCACCAAAACTGCTCAGGACCCTGCAGTGCACCTCAGGTGCCTGTTCAGCATCAGTATTTGGGTGCTTTTTTTATCATAGAGCCCAAGAATGGTTTGGATTGGAAGGGATCTTACTGATCATCTCAGTGGATGGGCAGGGATACCTTCCACAGAGCAAAGTATTACTAAGGATAATTTGGAAAAATCAAACTTGGCTTACACACAGATCAGATATCAGTACAAGTCCTTAGAGTGTAGACAGTTTCACTGATGCAGTTGACTCCTAATGCAAATCCTGGATTTTTGCAGATTTCTGGGTGGAAAATAGTTTTCATCCATAGCTATAGCCTGTCCTCATTCCTACAGTGGACTGAGCCTGTGTAGTCAGCAAACCTTGTAAAAAAATATGACTTAGTTTTACAGCTAACACCGAGGATAATGCAACACTGTTTACTCTGGTGTGTTATTAACCCAGCTCGGAGCATGGGTTTAATCTGGAGCTTGGCTGGCAGCCAGGGAAAGGTTCAAAAAGTGGTTCTCCAATGGATGAGGTTTGAAAGTCAGTGACTCAGGCATAGCCCTACTGAAATGAATCCACTCTCTGCCTGCTTTTCCCTTGCTTGGGTGGACTCTCTGTTCTGACTTTTATCTCCAGCATGCTGTTCTGCCTTCCTCCATAAAGGAGTGATGCTGCCATTTCCAGGGCAGCTGGATGGTTTGCAGCATCATAAAAAGGTACATTTTGGGTGGTGCAGGGAAGGCTGAACAATGAATCCTGTTTTGATTAAAGAAGCAGCACCTTGTGTACGAGCAACAGCGGAGCTGAGGATCAGGGATATTGCAATGAAAACTGAAAGCCTAATCCTTTTATAAACAGTCTGGAGGGGGGGAGAAAGAAAAGCAGTGATTTTCGGGGACTTTGACAAGTTATAAATATATCCTGAGTGAAGCCGATAGTGTGGAGCTTTATGAAAGATTTAATGAATGAATATTTCATGCCCACATGGTGCTTCTTCTGTAAAGTGTGCTGTTGGTAAAATGCAATAAACAAAGAACCTCCTTCAGGGTTTGTTTGGGCTTTTAAATTAAACTAATTTAATCAACTTTTTCAGTCAAGCTTGGTATTAGTTCATTTTTGTACACAGCACTGTACTCAGTTCTGTTTGTTTTCTCCTGATACCTGTTCCGCTGCTTGGAAGATGCTTGAATATCTGAGAATGATTCATTTCATCTTGCCCTTATGGTGCATCTGGGTTTTCAAGGCAGAGAGCACAGTCCTGACTTTCTCCTCTTCCTAAAACCTGAGGAGCCATCCATCCTCTACCATTACAGCTGGAGGTGTTACAGGACTCCAGCTGAGGTCATTATCCAGCAGGAAAATCACTTGAGCAGGCTGGTCATTTCTGATTGTAAGTAACTAGGATTTTTTGGGAGTTTTGGAAGCCTTCAGCACCCAGTTTGCTGCTGCTTGAAGGACTAGAACTAGCCCAAAGTGCTCTGGAGTCTGGCCCCATATGGGCAGTGAGGCTTGGACACTTCTGCCCTGGGTATCACAGATTTACGCAGGGACATGGAAATTCTCTTCAAGCTCAGGCTCCTGGCAAGGCTGGGTGTGCTGGTGAAGTTTCTTTGTGGTGGGCAGTCATGACAAATGGCCAGGAGGAAATCAGGGTATTTAGTAGGTCTGTGTTCCATGTCTTTTGCAACAATTTCTAAAAAAATCCTTGGGGACATGATTTCTCCTTGAGAACAGCAGGACTGAAGCCAGTTGATGTTTTCACAGCTGGACCAGCAAGTGAAAAGCAAATGAGGCTCGGTAGGGAGATAAAAGCAAAGGTGATTGGAAGGGTAGGGTTAACTTTGGGAAGACATCAGCAGGAGCTGGGAACCTTCTCAACCCCACACTTTGCATGGAGTGGTGGGGTTGGTATTGCATGGAATGAGGCATTTCTTAGCTGCTTTTGCCATGAGAAAGAGTGAAAGTGCTTTCTTCTTTTTTCTTTTTTTTTTTTTTTTTTTCTTCCCCCTGTGGAACCAGTAGATTTTGTAGTGGGCAACTTTGGGAACTGAAATTTATCCCTCTTGGCTGGATGGAGTATTGGCCCCATGAGGTTTCTGCTACATATGAGCAAGGCTTTGTGTTAGAAGAGAGGTTGTATTAGAAGCTGAGGGAGTTTTGCTTGTCCAAACGCACACAGATCTGAGTTCCATTTTTTTGGTTGTCTTATCAGGCAATGTGTGAGATTCTGTCTCTATAGCTCAAGGCTCAAGCCCATTGCAGAGCAAAAGCATTAAACTCCAGCAAATATTGATGCAGAAAAGCTCCTTGCAGGTGATGCTGAGCTGCAGCAGCTGATTTAGCCACCCCAAAATGTTGGCAGAACCAATTTCTGTGGCAGCTCCTGACTTCCTGCAAGGAAAGCTCATTTCAGTGGGACTCAGGCTCTGTTCAGGATGCTTGGAGCACTTGAGGTGAACAGCTGAGAGCCCATGGCTTTACCTTCTGTTGCTCATGATTCTGATCACAGTCTGCAGCCTCCACCGTGACCAAACCATTGGTTTTGAGCCTGATGTTTAGTGCAGGTTGTGCTGGAGGGACAGAGATAGGGCAGCAAAGGAGTAATTGCAGTGTGAGGCACAGACTGTGAATGAGAAGCTGCATTTCCAAGGCAGTGCTGCAGAAAAAGGCTGTGAGCAGACACCAGATTTTTCTGTGAGTAGAGATTCCTGAGGTTTCCTCCTCCTTTAGCAGCGAGTGGAACAGGGTGGGTTTTTGGATGATGCCTTTGAGACCATTTCAGAAAAAAATCTCCCTTTGACAATTCTTGCAAAAAACTTCTCCCATCCGCTGAAAGAAACAGCAAAATCCTCCTCCCAATACATTTAAGTGCCAAGATGGAGATTATTTCATAATCAGCCTCTGTGAGGCTCCTAAAAAAAAAAAAAAAAGTAAGTTTTAAGAACTACTGGCCCTGTTGCTCTGAGTTTAACTAGTGTTTGACATCATGCAACTCCTTGGTTCTGACCATGAAAATATGAAACAAAATGCAGAAAAGTTGAGAATCTGTTCCATATCAAACAGAAGAATTGCAGCCCCATTTGTAGGCTTGGTGTGTTGTCACTGAGGAGACCACAGTGTCATTATTGAGGCAAACACCACTGACATGTGCACCTTGCTCATGACTCTGGAGATCTCCACACCTTGACTGTCCTGCAGTGAATATTTACAGTTGTTCTTCCACACTCACACCATATCCTGGGACATCTGCTCTGAAGCTGTGGAGCTAAAAAGCCCAGAAACCACAGAAAAAATGGGAGGATTGACCCTGAAAGCATAACAGTGGGTGCAGACCACTCATTTTTGTAATTGTCAATTTAATTAATGTCTGGCTGAATGCGTTTTTAATAAAACACTCTTTTAAAATTATTAGTTTGAGAGATTTTTAAATAGTCATTCTTGATAATTGCATTTAATTTCCCTTCCCCAGTCTCCTGTAATTTTCCCCAGAGGAGTTCTGGAATGGAAATTCCACCTCAACTGTAAGACCAGACTTAGGTAGTTAATGATATAATAGGTAAAGCATGGTCAAACTTAATTATTCTCTATTGGAGACATCTGTGGAGATTTAAAAAACCCTGTGTCTTTGATATTCTGAGTTAGACACAGTTTTTGGTGTTTATATCAGAGGAGGAGGTGATGTTTTTGGTGCATTGGATGGGAACTGGGAAGGGTAAGTAGCACAAGGGATTTGATCCAGAGCATGCCAAAGCTGAAGTACACTTTTCTGCAGTGGACCTTTTTTTGATCAGTTTGAAGATTAAATTTTCTCTTTTAGTCTTTAGCTGAGGGAGGATTTTCTGAGCTCTTTTAGGCCAAGGACAAACCAACATGTCCACGTGCCATGTCTGTCTTGAGCAGAGCTTTTCCTTCAGGTGCACCTCGGATTTGTGAGGAACAGGCATGGAGCGAATTTGGGAAGCTGCTAGTGGCAGATGCAGGCACCAGCATGATCCCGAGCCAGCTGTGACTTGCACTTGATTTTTCCTTCATTATGCATGATAATGTGGGCTCCCAGTCACCGTGGAAGGGGCTGGGTTCCTGG
This sequence comes from Sterrhoptilus dennistouni, assembly GCA_013397095.1. NCBI lineage: Eukaryota > Metazoa > Chordata > Aves > Passeriformes > Zosteropidae > Sterrhoptilus > Sterrhoptilus dennistouni. The sequence continues at coordinate 287,641 of VWZU01010563.1, read as the reverse complement.
AGTAGACCATATGCTCCTGGAGCCCGTGGAGGTGGCTGATAACTCAGTGCTGAGGTTGCAGGGATGCTCCTTTTAAAGCATTTCCCTGATGGCAACTAAAAAAATCAATTCTTCTAACCCAGATACCAAATTCTGGGTCAGTTCTGGCCCTTCTGTATGACCCTGGAAAACTTTTTACTCTGAATTCCAAAATAATCTGTTTCTAAGTCTCCGTGTGCGTGCTCTCACTTTCCATTTGGTTTTGGTCACAGGAGGAATAAAACCCAGACCCACAAATGAGCTTGAGGACATGCTGAAACCCATCCTGATTGATGGTTTATTTTGTGTTGTGAGGCAGAGCATCCACCTCCTGTGTTTGTCACTAAAAAAGCTTGTTTCCCCATGCTGTCGCTTGGGAATGAAGAAACGAGGGGAAAGTCAGCGTTTTTAGGTGTAAAAATGCAGCTGCTTCCTCAAGTGTTGGAGTTGATGTAGAAGATTAATTATACTCAGGGAAAAGCTTTCCAGATTCAAGAAATCATCCTGCTCTGTGTTGTACCAGTTTTGCTGAAGAGGCTCTGCCATGATGGATATAGAGCCTAGAGAGGGGGAAATGCTGCAATTCTCTTGTGCCAAACAACTCTGGGAAGGTCAATGAGGAGTTCCTGTCCGTGTGAAGCATCTACACCCTGAATGTTTTGACTGCTGAAATTACCTCTTCCATAGATTCCTGCTTTGCTTTCAGCAGTTCTGCTGTTTCCCTTGACCTTTTCAGCCTGGATATCAGCAGGTGGATCTGTTGGGAAGGCCTCTTTGTGCAGAACATCTATATTTATTTAAAAAGAAGCCAAAAAAGCTTTAGAGGAAGCATTGTATGATGAAGATGAGAATAAGGGCTCACAAACCATTTGAATGAACCTTGGCTCTGCACTAATATTTGGTTTAGCAGTGAAGGCATTTGGGTTCACTGGAGCATCTCATAATCTCCAGTCAAAATATCCCAGGTTGATAGAGAAGCTAAAGTTTTATAATTCAGAGGGAATTTAGAGCACTGTGGAAAAGCTGCTCCCATTTCAGATGCTGTAGCACATTGTTCTTGTCTTAGATACTGCCTTGCATAATGTTCCCCGTCGATGTTCTATTCAGATTTAAACTCTTCAAAGTTTCAGGGGATGTTTTTGATCCTGGGATTTACAGTTCAAGCCCCTTCTCTGTTTCCAAGTGAAGAAAACACATGTTTAGCAAGCTCAAAATGAGCCTTGATGGAGCATTTCTTTGATGGCGTTGCGGTGATGGTTATGAATTTACATTTTTTGCACAGGACGTTGAACACCTCATGGGGCCTGGCTGTGCTTCCACTGTACCATTAATTTCGGGAAGGATGCGTGATGAATGTTCATCAGGCCCTCCAGGTTTTGATTTGTGGTGCTCACATCACACAGCCGAGAGTGATTAAACGGGATTCAGTCATTAGGAGCTGGCAATACAAATGTGATTAATTACAGAACGCGCTGTAAATTGGGAAATGAGTTTGAATTTTTTATCTTTTTTATTTGAAAACATATGTTTCTGCTTCATAGGGTGTCAGAAGTTGGAGTCGTGGTGAATGAGGCTTGTTTGCTCTTTCTGTGATGATTTGGGAGTGTGCTGGGTCATGGGAATGGTTAGATTTCCATTGTTGTCCCAAGTTCTGGGTGTGGGCAGTGAGATTTGGGGAGAGTCACAGGCAAATTCTTAAATTAGACCTTAAAAGTCCAGCTTTGCTGTTTGTACCTCACTGACTCAAGCACAGTGGCACTAGCCTCCCACTGAGTCCTGACAGAGTTTTTCCAACAAAGAACCCCTTTGCCTCTTGGGTGCCTCTGGGATGCATCTTTGTGTTGGGGGTGTCAGGCTGAAACTAGTGCTGGTTTGCTTTTTATTCTGAAATCACTGCTGATGGAAAGGAAAAAAGAAAAAAGAAAAAATTTAGAACACACTGCCCAGAGAAGTTGTGGCTGCCCCATCCCTGAAGTGTTCAGGACCAAGCTGGATGGGGCTTGGAACCACCTTGTGTAGTGGAAGGTGTCCCTGCCCATGGTAAGGGGGTGAAACAAGAGGATCTTTAAGGTCCCTTCCAATCCAAACCATTCTGTGATTCTAAAAAAACTCCCCCAATTTTAAACATTAATCAAAACTTTAGTCCTTTTTTTTTTTTAATTGGTTTTTCTTCTGTTGTGTATTAAACAATGTAATGCATAAAATAAACTGCAGGCTTCATCCCCACTCATTCTCCTCTTTCTGTAGAGTACAGAAAATACCAAAAAAAGAAAAACCCAAAATCCCAACCCCAAATCAGAATGGATTTCTTGGACATCACATCCTTCTATTTGTCTTCTATGTTTTGATGCTTTTATTTGTAGTGGATATTTGCTGTAGACTGTTGCCACTACCAGGGGAAAAAAACAGCAAACATGATTGTGCAGTGAACTGGTTTATGCTTTATGTAAGAACATTGTGCTGCTGTAAATTTGTTGGGTTTTACAGAGCTGTCTCCAAAGAATATCCTTCAGAAAGTGGCCACAGGGTTTGGGAGTGAGAAAAGAGGGATAATTGGAAGGAGTTTGGAGGTGTGAGGTCAGAGCCCTGGGCAGGATATTTATACTGCAGTGACATCCCAGGATGGAATGACCCATAAATTTTAGGTGCTGTTATGCCACAAAATCTATTTGGGGCTGGTCAGTGAGATCCCAAAACACAGGGCATGGAGCTGCCTCTTGTGTGCATGGCCAGGGCAAAGCCAAGGGGAGGGTGTTGGGTGTTCAGGGAACCTTCAGATTTTCTTTCTCCCACTCTGTGGCTTCAGTGGCACCTGGGGCAGTGCAATTTTCTGTGCAAGACCCCAGTTCATGCCTGGTGTTGGTATGGGCCTGTGTGTGCCCAGTGCTGCCCAGAAATACTGATTCAGGTCTGAACCAAGCTGGCTTGCAGTAGTTCTGGCTGTGGTTAGGAATTCTGACTTGGATGGGGATTTATATGGGAATTTAGCATTTTACTGTGTAGACATACTTTTTTCCCCTCTTTCTGCATTTCTGGTGTGGAACTAGAACACAAGGAGCTTTGGAATGCTACAAGAAGTCTTTACCAGGGTTGATGGCTGGGCAGGCAGCACAAATATTCTTCCTCATGGCTTTCAAAACTTTTAAATCAGGATTTTACAATTTTTGGTTACATTTGTCTGTGCATTTCTGTCTACCTGCAGTAGCAAATCTCTTTACCTGCAAAGGTGGCTAAATGCTTTTTTGGTTTTCACCCAGAGGGGCTGCAGTTTGGCAGGAAATAACCATAAAAATGCCTGCTAAGTGCAGGGAATCTGGTGTATGTACTTGTGTCTCATATAGGTAAATTAATAACTTCTGATGCAGTCACACTCTGAGCTCTGTGATCTGGTTTTGCTTCTGGGCACTTTGGTTAAGATGCTGATTTTCCCTGGATAACAGCACTCTTGCAATTTTATTGTTACTATTTTTTTAATCTCTGTGGGATAAAAACTGATGTAGAAATTACAATCACAATACCAAGTCCCTCCTCTTTTCCCTGAAAGCTCCCAAACTGCTGATTTGACAAGGCCTTCATTAAGACTCCTGTGTCTGGAGATTGGGAGTTGGAGCTCTCAGTGTTCATGATCCATCTCATCTGAGCACTGGGCACGGTGCTTGATGCACACGGAAGGAAAAAATAATCAGGGAATGTGCGTGGAGGCTTGGGGTTAAGTGCCACGAGCTGCAGAGTTTGGATGCTCATTTTCACAGTGAGCCATCACCCTAATGGACATTGATACTAATGATGGGAGAACCCCTATGGTTATGTGGTGTGTGCAGAGCTTTCAAAAATCCAGGCATTGCGTGGCTCTCAGAAATGCCTTTCAGGAATTCTGTGTGCACATCCAGGATGATTTAAGTCAGCCAATGCTGATTTGTTTTTAAGGCTGTTGTTGACAACAATGAAATTTAGGTACCTTGTACCTAGGATTGAATGGGGCAGAGAGCAGTGTTATTGCTGTTTAAAGAGTATGTAGTTTCTGTTTAGGTAAGAAATTTTGGAGGAGCACAAACCACTCATTCTGGGTGAAACACTCTGACTTTTTAGTTACACCTCAGGTTTTTTTTGATTTATGACAGAGGTAACCGAGACTAAAATCAGCCCATTTTTGCCACGTTGGATTCTGTAGCAAAATCAGAATTATCAAGCCTTCATTCATGGCTGCAGATACAGGAGAGCAGATAACTGACCCACTGTCCTGGGGGTGACTTTATGCTGGTTGTATCCCCAATCTTCTGTTCTGCTTATGCTGGATATTGAGTTCTGTGCTTTTAAAATTACATCTGGCAGCAGAGGTGGGGAGAAGGAATAGTGGTGGAGTGTCTGAGGGGGCTGTAGTCAAAAACACAGAGATAAGAGTTTCAGTTTTTCTTCTCCTGGGCTGTGTTGGCTGCAGCATGGACAGTGAGAGAGAGCTCTCCTTTGCTTTTAGTTAGATTTTTCAAGGTAGCTGAGGCAGACAAGTTTCCCAGACTGTGGCTTTTCTTTTTCTTGGAACTGATCAGCCTGCTCTGGACAGCAAAACATCAGGGGCTCACACCTGTAGCCCACCAGGGCCTGGGATGCTGCATTTTCCAGTGCAGGAGGGACCTGATGAGAGACTGAGTGAGCTGAGCTACACCCCCTGACAAAAACTTTCTAAATTTGCCATCTCTTCAGAACAGCGAGAGGTTCCATTGATTCTTTTTTTTTTTTTTTTTGCGCTTCTGAATACTTTGCTTGCTAAATAAACAGGTTTTTTTTCCCAGTTTTCTAGAAGGAGATTTACCTCCCAGACTGGTTGAGGGAGAGGCTGCCTGAACTTGCATTCTAGAAAAGACCACTTCAGAAGTTTCCTCCCAAAATTTGCCCTAAACCAGGACACCCACTTGAAAATGGTTGTGTCCAGAAGATATTTTTGCATTCCCTTCCCAATTTTTTGGTGGTGTTAATAAGGGTGGGTTTTGTCACCTAGTCTAGGTGACAATGTTGCTAAATTGTATTCCAGTTGAAATCAGTGTAAAAACACCTTAAAATAAATTAATAATCGTAGAATCATTTGGGTTGGAAATGACCTTTAAGATCATAGAGTCCAACCCAAATACGTGGTATATGCTCTAAACAGTTGAATGCTTCATCCTTAAATTCCAACCTGTTGAAGGTGGATGGCCACAGGTGACTTTTTGTTATGCTGGAGGACAAGGTGAATGTATTGGCTACATCCCTGCAAGGTGAAGGCTGGGAAGAGATTAATTCTCCTTTCCTCTTGCCATGTCCCACCTGTATCTCTCTCCCCTTTTCCTGCATTCCCAGATCCCGAGGGAGAGCAGTGCTATGTCTGGGTGGTGCTGATCACACTTGGGTGAAGCCTTGAAACAATGGGATGTGACAAGTGCAAGTGGAGCTGATGGATGTGCTGCTGCTCCTTATCTACATAAATCTGATTGCAATTGATAAAGTAAGGCCAGCAAGATAGAACAGAGTCTCTTCGCATTATCAACACCCCTCTCCTTTTTTCCTTTTTTTTAAAAAATTATTTTAAATACTTAGTACAAGCCAAGTATTTGACTTTGACTGAAGGGAGGTAATTAATCAGAGTAGTTATGAGTAGATAATTTACTGCTGGGTGGGTTCCTGAGGCTGTTGTGTTCAGGGAGTCAGGGCAGGCTGATCTGGGTTTGTGGCACATTGTGCTGTGTTGGGATCTTTAAGGCAAATTTCTCTTCTGATGTTGGGCAGTTTGGCTTGGAAGCAGAAAGCCTCAGCCGTGGGATCTCAGAGGAGTGTGTCTGTATCCATAAGGTGTGTTTGGGGTGAACAAAGCTGATCCTACTGATTATGTGTGCCTCAGTAGTTGGTGCAGACACTTCTGCCAGGACAAAGTGTCTTGTTCAGCTTCCAGAGCTGCAGTGAGTTAATGGAGGGGATTTTTACAAGATTTTGTATCATATATTTAAAAAAATCAGCATAATAACATCCACTCACCCTGTGTCGCACACACTGATGGTTTTTTCCCACAGCATCTCACATCCACCTCTTCCACCCATACTTCCTGCAGCTGGGTTGGGTTTTTTACACAGTGCAAGCTTTAAGAAATGAAAAAGCAACTCCCAAACCACCTGCTGCTTTTTTATTGTTAAAAGGAAAGCAGTTAATTAAGGACTAGAGAAACCTGGGGGGGGAATGGTGTGCATGTCTGTGAAGGGCTCAGAGGATGTTGGGAAGCAAAGTGTCCTGTGGACAGTGAGGCAGCTTTTTGCTCATGAACTTGCTTGTTTTGACCCAGAGGATAGAAGTAGATAATTTCTAGTAAACCCTGAATGGCAGCAGGAAGGATAAAATTCTCATTGTACTGAAATTCAGTGTAGTTGAATAGAAAAGACTGTGAGAGAGTTGTTCAGGTGAGAACCTAGAGCGTGTGTTCATGCCTTTATCTTTTTTTTTCCTTCTCTCCTTTTTCTAATCAAGAAGTGCTTCTTCATGCAGAGTTGGGGGTGAAAGGATTATAGTCTGTGTGTTGGCCCTTTCTTGGGTCAAGACCATACAAACTCCAGCATAATCTTCTCTTAGAAATGAGATCAGGATGGTTTGGGTGGCCTGAAAAAACAGGGCACCAGATATCTTGAAGAAAATTTTAAAAACATGCAGAATATTGTTACTGAATTAGGTAGCTCACATGAGTGAAACATTAATTTGAAGTTTGCACTTACTCAGTTTTATTTTTTAAAAAGTGAGATAATTAAGACGAAGAAAATCAATGAACAGCTTAAACGATCATATACTCAGAGAATACAAGAGCTTCACATTCTCCTACAAACATCACACTTCCTTCCAGCATCTGTTCATTGTAAATTCACATGTAAATTCACTGCTGGTCCAGAAGTGTCTTTTGAGCACCTCTATTCTTTGATGGACAGTTGCTTGTGACTTCTAGTTTCCATGAAAATCCTCTCTATATATTATTTTTCTTGAACACTTTTTTTAAGACAGGTGTATAGAAGGCAGTGCCTGAGCTCTGAAGTTGGGGGTCTCATGGTATTTGTGGCTGCATCCCAAAGAAATCAGACCAACAGCTTTTGATGCACTTTCTTTTCTTTTCTGGACTGAATTTGCATTATTTTGTGATCTTGTTCAAACCACAGAACTCTGCTGCTGTGAGAACAGAAGACTGTTTGAAGTTTTAAGTAAGAAATTTGTTTGAAGATGTCTTTAACCCCATTTAGCTTTTTTTTCAGGGAGCCCACGAAAGAATTCAAAGCAAACAATAATTTTTATTTTAAAAAATACCATTAAAGCACTAAGTAAATTTTTTTTTTAATGTTGGTTTTACTTAATTTATTTTGGAAATTCTTAATAGGGGATCTGGCTTTGTAGGGTATGCAGTGGGGTGTGTTACCAGCCCTGAAGGTCTTGGGGAGGGTTCAGAAACAGCCTGAGCCTTTTGCTTAGGGACAGCACTCAGCCCCCATCCTGTTTTCACATCCAGTCTGGTTCACAAGAATGTAAATAGTTCAGCAAGATGAATGGAAATGTGGGGATTCAACCGTTTCCTGTCAAAATGCTGTTTTATCAAAATGGAAATATTTTGTGAGAACATGTCAGTTTTGACAAATTGTTTTGATGGGTGAAGTCTAAACAAATTGTTTTAGCATTCTATGTTATTTTGATATAAAGACATCTCATTTCGACTCCATCATTGTAGACCTTTATAACATAGTTGCAACATTTATATGTTAATATTTCTGTAACTTATAAACACTGGATCGAATGTGTGACAACTTTAAAATTAAAAGAAAATGTCAATATTGTAAACTTTCTATAGTTTTTTGCAGTATGCTGTTTTGCTTTTAAAAAGCTGCGTATCTTGTCTTCGACTCACAGAATGGTTTGGGTTGGAAGGGTCCTTAAAGATCATCTTTTTCCACCTCCCTGCCGTGGGCAGAGACACTTTCCACTGGACCTTGGATGCTCCAAGCCCCATCCAACCTTAGTTTTCCTGGTTGGGTGACCTGTAGCAGATCTCCACTATAATGTGGAGATGGATAGAGTGCCTGGAATTCCCTTGTGTTGCCCTTCAGGTGCTCTCCTGCTGATCTGTGATCCTTCTCTCCAGGATCTGGACATTTCTTTGTGGCACCTGCAGCTTTATTTTAATGTGTCTTAAATGCGTATCTGGTTTTTATATCTAATATATATATGTATATCTAATTCGTATGTCTGTATTAAATTTTGGACATCCTGAATTATTTATTTGGAAAATTAATCTTTAAATGAGATCCTGATATTTTAGTTTATTTCACAACAGAGGGAGAAGAATTGCCTGGGTCCTGCCCAGCTATAATTCCCCTTGTTAACTATTTTTGCTCATTCCAGTCCTAGGAAAGAAAGAGTTAAAAGTTTTAATGATAAAAATAGTTTCCACACTGAGAGTGTTGTCACTTAGCAGATTAATCTGAAAGATCTTAAACCATTTTATAAAGCTGTTTAAGATGCTGTTCTTCACATGTGAGAAAATTAAAACTCTGCTGTTTAGAGGTTGATGGGTTCCAGTGGGGATTCTCCAGTGGAGGTGTTGATGGGTTGCTGGTGTTCCTGGATTATTAAAAAAAAAAAATAGAAACCCAGCATGAAGAGTGTTTTGTTGTTTTTTGGTGGTTTTTTTAAATTTTTTTTTTTTTAAGATATGGACAAAAATGAGTATAATTTGATATTATTGCTTTTTGGGCACATGTATCCATGGGACATGCTGAGGTATTTCCTCAGGAGTAACTTATTTTTGGGTGCTGTAAGTTATTTATGCTCTCACTCCTTTATTTTAGCAAATGTAACAGTTCAGATCCTTGAGTCTGGTTCTTGCCAATCAAGTGGGTGCCTTGGGGGGAAAAAACAGTCACAAAAAGTAAAAAAAAAAAATCACGTTCTTCCCATTTTCTCGTTGGTCTTTCAGATTTCAAGGTTTATTCCTGCATTTTTCAGTGTCCTGTTCTTGAAAAAACAAAAATTAAAAAAAAAAAAAAAAAAGGAAAATGAGAATTTCTGTGTAAACTCATGACCTGAGAGGAGTGGCTCTCAGCAAAACAGCAACTACTACAAAACCAGACAAAATCCCAAGAGTTGCTAATGTGATAATAGTATCTCATATTCATTGAATGGAGTGCCTGTGCCTCAGTGCTGTCATGGGACTGTGAATGTGCTTTTAATCTCTTATTTCTCCAGAGAGGCAGATAAATCTGAACCCATTATGTGCTGAGGCTGAGGCAGGGCACAGAGATTTACAGGGTTGTGCAGGGAATGAAGCTGTCCTGGCTCTCAGGCACGGGGGGATTGGAGGGGATGGGGTGGTGTGTATTGCTCCAGTATTTCCACCTGCTCTTGCCATGGTTTTTCATGGTCAGCACTCACAGAGCAAGGGGAAAAGGGCTGGGTTTGATGGGGAAAACCTGCTGGTAAACACTAATGGTACTTTGCACATCAGGCAGTGACCAGCTGGCAGCAGCCCCTGCTCCTCAGGTGATGCCAGGTCCAGCTGCAGCCTCAAGAACAGCTTAGGAAAATGAGACCAACAGGTAAAAGTGAGGAAATGGCAGTGGGTCAGAATGGGAGAGAGGAATGGGAGTCAGAGATGTTTGTGGGCAAGGTGAATTGAGTAGAGAAAAGTGGGAAGAATTTGAGGGATATCAGATATGATCCATTTTTGGTGGAGCTCAATTTTATAATGTTAGTCTTAATGTTAGAAAGGTCCTTTCTCTTTATGATTTTTCTTTCTCTTTCTCATTGAAGAATTTGCTGTAACATTTGCCAGACTAAAGGTGATCTCTGAACTAATTATTTTTTTCATGGAAGGAGGCAGTGAGCTGCAAGGACCTGGCTTTTACTTCTGCAGGTGTGGGTAATTTCACTGAGGTCTGCTGGAAGTGGTTCAGATTTCACCAACCCATCGCTGAGTCTGGGAACTGGTGCATCCCCACAGCTGCTCCTCAGGAACTGTGGGAATTGAGGAAAATGTGGGATCTTTCTCAGGTGTTGCTGTGGTGCTCTGGATTCAGATGGATTTTCCTCTGTGTGTTCTTAGTCCTGAATGAGCTCCATCTGGAGCAGAGCTATAGGGGAAGTTCACAGGAGTCTTCTGGGAAAATGGATTTATTGAAAGGTGATGTAAGCCTGGCTGGCTGAAGTCCATGGAGCCCTCCTGACTTGCTGAATTTATTTAAGGCAGGGAAAAATGCTTTGAAAACAGGAGTACTAGTGGAGTTTAGGTCACCACGGAGCAGGATTCTTTACCCTGGCCACCTTCATTTCCCACCAGCTGGCCAGTCAGCTGCAAAAAAAGCAGAATTCTCTCAGCCTGTCCAGCAGTAGGAGAGGTTCAGTAGAGCCTTTTCCTGTAGCTAATGAGGGAAAATGGGAAATAGTGATTGGAAGTTCACTGCTTCAGTCCCCAAGTGCTGAGTCTGATGTGCCAGAGGAGCACCAGCATTTCTGCAGAGGGATGCTCAGGTTGGGCACCCATGCATTGCACTGACAGCTGTTCTCATTTAACCAGCAGATTTTCCTTAGTTTGAATATGTTTGTTTAACGTTTTGCTTGGTCCTCAAAGGCTCTTGCAGATATTGTGATCATTCAGATTCACTTCGTTATTGCTAAAAATTAATATTTGCATTGTGGTGACTTGAACTGTAAAACTGAGAAGGTTCATTGTGCTCTGTAGGCACAAATGCTTGTTTCTACAACTTCCAGTGCAATTTATTGTCTCTCAGAGGTTTTCAGAGTTGTTTTATCTACACCACAAAAGCAGAACAAAATAAGGGAAAACCCTAGAAATTAGATTTGTATGGAAAGGGTGGCTCTGAAACCACCTAGAAAAGGAGAATAGCTCAAGGTGGTGTTTTTTTTTTTTTCATCTGAGCCTGTTTAGGCTGAAAACAGAGGTCACCTTAGGGCTTTTGGACTTCAGAAGCCTCTAATCCAGATCTGGATCTGGAGAGAGGCATCAGTTTATTCAGATGTCAAACTGTGAGGTGCAAGTCTTTTAAAAAGGACAGGGGATTTTATTTTATTTTTTTTTTTCTCTCTGAAAGGCACTGGAAGGGAAAGTGACTGACAGACAGCCAGATCTGTGAATTAGGCACCGTTATGACATCTCCAGTTGGGCATCTGGAAGTGGAAGCCCCTGAAATCTGTTAATCTGTTGTCAACTTTGAAAATCCCGTTCTCCCCCCCATCTCCCCCCCACTCCAACTCCCGCCAGCTTTGAAAGTTCAAACTGCGTGCTTTTTATCACATTTGTCATTCCTTGGGAGTAAAGCTCTGGCTTTCAGAAATTTGGCTGACAACTTTGTGGGAACGAGCCAAAAATCGAGTTCAACTTGCACCTTTGTGTTGCTGCACCCAGTGCTGTTCTCAGGGAGAGGAAGAAGTCTGAGCTAGAGGGACTCCAGCCTCATTCATTACCACAATTATTATCCTCTCCCTGATGCCAGAATTCACCTTGTTTTCTTTATCCTGAGGTAGGTGGACAGGAACTGATGAGGTGTACACAGCCAGAAGTGTGGAGAGAGAAAGTGTCATATCTAAACCATTTCTTCTCAGGCTGTTCTTTCATCTTAAATAATGCAAAGGTCATAAATCTTCTGGAAGTCCTGCAAAATCAGTGCTGCAAAAGACTTAGAATGGTTCCAGGCAAGTTCAAATGCTGTTTTATGGAGGCTCAAGTCCAGCAGTGCAAGGTTTGATAATTTAAATACATTTAAATGCACATTTAAAGTAATTTAGATAATCTAAACAGGATGTATAGCTCAAACTGGGAGAAGTGGCTTTTGGGGAAGGAGCATAGCTCAGAAATGAAGTTGAGGTAAGGTGCACAGGGTATGGCTTGTGACTTTATCCATGCCCAATCCTTTGGATTACCATTAAATGACATATTTAGTTGTTTATTCAGAGGAAATGTTTAAATTTTCAAAGACTTGTGATTTTTCCCTTCTGTAGGTGTTTCTCAGTTAGCGACATAACTGCACTCCTGATGATTCGCTCACATATAAGTAAGATTATTTTGGGGAGAAAGCAAAGTTTCAGATGTAATTTAATTGTCATTTTCAGGCAGGTAGAATTGAAGTCTGATTTCTGTATTTCTGATTGCAGCTGCACAGTGCATTTGAAGAGACATCTCTGTTTCTCAAGCTGAAATTTCCTGAGTTATTGCTTTTATGTGTCCACTGATTTCAACCAGAACTGACCCAGAATGTGAATCTTATAGGCAAAATTTTATACATTATTTCAGTTCAAATCTTAAAAAACTGCATACATGTCCTAAAGTAACACTGGTTCATAGTGTTTATCTCAGAAATTATTCATTTTTTTTTTTCTAAATGAAACAGAAGTTCCTGATAAAGGAAAGACTTTAAGTCTTTCTTCTTGCTAGTGTATTGATTCAGCAGCTGATATATGATGTTCTCAGCGTTGATTTTTCTACTTTGTTGGAAAAGCACCTGGAGTTTCTGGTCTCCTGTCAAGGAATTGAAAGTTTGTACAGCTTCTTCTTTTCCCAGAGGTCATTAGTGAACATACAAAGAGACTTTATAAATCACATCTGAGCCCAGGTGATAAGCAGGAAACAAGTGGTTACACAAGCAGTGGCCAATTCTGAACGGGACAGATGGGGATGATAAGCCACGAGGTTGTAAATCACTGTCAGTGGCTACAGTGGAGCAACACTTTCCCCTTTTTTTGGTATTTGACTGTGTGCACAGGTTGCCCAAAGAGCTGGACAACAAACCAGCTTTTTTCCTGCTCTGAGTTGCAGTTGCATCCAAAACTTCAGAGCTGGTAAATCCCAAGGAGATGTTTCTATAAAGATTGATGATTTGGGTTGGAAGAAACTGAAAGACTATCTCATTTCACTCTCTGCCATGGGCAGGGACACCTTCTACTATCCCAGGTTGATCCAAGCCCTGTCCAACCTGGCCTTGGATGGACACTTCCAGGGCTGGGGCAGCCACAGCTTCTCTGGACAACCTGTGCTTCATCCCTCTAATAATGAAGAATTTCCTCCTAATAAATACCTGGTCCACTGTGTGAGATACACAGTCTGCTGTGCTGAGCATTTCTTTCCTTCCCTCCCCTTCCCCAGCAATCAAGGAGAAATACATGGACTGGACAGAGTTTCTCATCCAGGATCTGACCGGCGCCAGGACGGCCCCCGCGAATTTGCTGGAAGGTGTATGTATTAGATTGCAGTTCCTCTTTCCTCGGTGTGTGTGTGTGCTCCTGGCCCTCAGGGCTGTCTGCTTGTAGTGTCTGTGTGCCAGCCCTGCCCCAAAATCTGTGTCAGCAATGCCTGGACTCTGCTGGCTCTGCTTCTGACCCAGTCACGGGGAGTTTGTTTTGCGTTTCAGTTCTTTAGGGAGTTTGGGTGCTCAAAAAAGGCCTGGTGGGGGATCCACAGAAGGGAGAACTTCAGTGCCCCATCAGATCTATCAAACTGGTGACCTGGGCTGCCAGTCCATGTCTGCCCCATCCCTGGAAGTGTCCAAAGGCAGGCTGGATGGGGCTTGGAGCAATCTGCCCTAGTGGAAGGTGTCCCTGCCCATGGAAGGGGGTTGGAACTGGATGATCTTAAAGGTCCCTTCCAACCCAGACCATTCTGTGGCACAGGCTGGAGAGGGGTTTGGTAGGTTGATGGGAAGCACTGTCAGGTTTATCTTTATATGGGAAGTGCCTCCTCAAGGATGTTCCCTCCACCTAAATCCAGCAGTCTTGTTTAGTGGGGAAGTTGTTGGGTGAGGTGGCCTCAGAAGAGCAGAAAGGTCTATTTTTTGATGCACCCATTCAGCCAAGAGCCCAGTCTATGCAGCAAATCCACAGGGTGATTTGCACCTGGGACAGCCTCAGTGTGCCTTGGGATCCTGGATAAAAATCCCAGAGCTTCACCTTGAAACCACGGGCAGCTTTTACATCAGGGCCAGCCCTGCTCTCACGTGGATACTGTGGGTGCATTTGGAGAGGAGACAGATGGTCTTGCAGGAGTCCCTCAGTCTTTGTCCCTCTGTATTTAGGCTGAGGGGGAGAGCACACAGGAGTTTACCTTTGTGAAAGTGCTCACAAGTTGCCTTGTGAGAAGCCAGTGTGCACCCAGGCACTGCTTTTGATTGTTTTGTCCCTGGTCACTTCCACCATCCATAGCTGCATCCTTTTTCCACGTGCCCAAGCGGCAACAATCAATACCTGGCAGGGAGAACTAATATTGTACCATTAGAGGTTTTTTTCGCCTCCCATTCTGAGGGATGAACAAGCCTTTGCAGACCCCAAATAATCCACATCCTCATTCCTGGCTACTCCCAGGTGGCATGTGCACAAATCTGATGGTGTCCAGCCCCCATTTATGGTGTGTACCAAACCTCCCCTTTCTCCAGGCAGGGAGGAGAGGCAGCCCCAGGCAGAAAAGCAAAGAGAGAAAACATTTTGTTGGCTTGAAACAGTTTGTGACCCTTTTTCTGTTGTTCTCTGTGCTCAGTGCTGTCTGTGTCGTGCAATGTATGTTGGCCCCTGTTGACAGATTTGCTGTTTGTGAGTGCTGCAGATTGTTGTTAGACTGTTAAATCAATATGTGGTGCTACTTTTTAAATTATTTTTTTTAACGTGCCAGCTACACGTGTTGAAGGGTTTCTTGCATTATGGTAAATGTTAATATTTCATGCAAGCTGATTATTAATCCTAGCCATTCAGTTCTCATGGGGTAAGTGACAGCCCATTGGCTTAAAATTTAGCACACAAATCAGGGAAGCAATATTCACTTTGATACAGCCAGGGATTTATTATAATAAGTTAAATCATTACACCATCGTTTCATATTAAAGAATATTTTGTTGCAGTGAAGCAGTTGTATGAGAGGGGAAAAAAATCCACATTAAAGTGGATTTCTGTTGTATTATTAAATTCTGACATTGCATTTTGCCATGAAATAATATTTGAAGAGATTATACACACGCTTGCAGCTTGCACTGTAGAAAAGTAGCTTATTATGGCAAATATATTGTTCTGAAAAATATCTATTAATCATAAAGCTGTTTAAAATGGTACATGGGATAAGCTTTTAGTTAATTTTAATTGCATTTTTTACCATATTTTCATTCTCTTGCCTGCTTTTTTGGATTAAGAGAGATGTATGAAAATCAGTTGCATCTCAAAATTTGAGTATTTTCAATATTCAGTAGGAAAAGTAACTTTTTGAGAAATAAGGCTTTCTCCTTATTTTGTTTTTAGAAAGAACTATCCTGGACTGACTCTTGATTTACAGAATTAATATTTTAAAAAGTAATGTGAGATGCTTATATGGTTTAATTAAGTAAAAGGGGGACAAACACACAGGAAAAAAAAATCTTTATTTTTAATGTATTTTGCCTTTGCTTAGTATCTCCTTTGGGGACCAGTGCTTCCAAGTCTTGGGGTCATTTTAATGCTGCTCTTAAAACCCCGGGACTGAGACATTGCATAAGAACTCAAACTTGTATTTAATAAAAAATAAGAAATCTAGCCATTATGTTAAAGCTTGAGAACACAGAGATGCTCAAAGTCACAAAACAAAAACACTGAGCCCCAGTGGGGTTGTTCTGCAGAGCATCTTATGTATTTTTAATGCCTGTGCTTGCAGGTGGAAAGTTACACACGTGTGTAAATGGCTGCAAAACTGGGATCCCAGAAAACAACCATGTGGAAGCAGATTACCTCAGTCACTGGGATTTTTTGGGCATGGTGGCTTGACCCAACAAATCCTATGTGCTTTGGGCTTGGATCTAAACCTGTTGTGGGCTTTGAGCTTTGGAGTAACCCCCACAGGCTCATGCATCCAAGGCTGGGGGGGATAATTTGCTCTCCATACTAATAGAAATTAGATAAATCTGATTTTGGGGAAAGAGATCAGCACACAGAGTGAAATTTCTGGGTCACCTTTTAGGTAAATATTAGGGTCCAGTCCTGTGGTTGGTTCTTAGCAGCTGCAATCAGTGAAAATTTGTTTGAAATCCTCCCAGTACAACTGGGCTTTGAGTAGTTCAGGAGCATCCTAAATGGATGTGCCTTACAAGCTATTCCACCTTTTATTATTCTTCTTTTTGTTGTTGTTGTTGTTGTTGATGATGTCAGTTGAGAAATTAGCACAACTGTTGTTTTCTGTTTTACTTCTGAATTTGCACTTGGAAGACATTGGGTAAAATAGAAGAAGAACAGACTGTTTGCTGATCGCTTGGATGATGGTGTGAAAAAACAAAAATAATCTTCTGCTGTCATCTGTTTCCTTGAGAAGTCTTCAAATAAAGTTTAAAATAAGGAGTTTTGCTTCTATTCAAACAGCCTCTGCGAGGAAAAAACCCTGTAGACCTCATTACAGTTGATTCCTTAATAGAGCTGCAGGATTCCCAGAACCCCTTTCAGTACTGGATAGTTAGTGTGGTTGAAAATGTTGGAGGAAGATTACGCCTTCGCTATGTGGGATTGGAGGAGACTGAATCCTATGACCAGTGGTTGTTTTACTTGGATTGCAGACTTCGACCAGTCGGTTGGTGTCAAGAGAATAAATACAGAATGGACCCACCTGCAGGTAAAGAGCCTCCTTGAAATCCTTGAAATGCTGTTTCCCTCTGTGGAGTTCACTGATGTTTTGGGATGCTTGTGCAGCACGTCAGTCCTTTTCCCCTTTTCCAGCATTCACATTGCTTCCTCAGTAGTTTCTGGCTGTGGCACAAATGGAAGGTGAGGTCCGTCTAATTTGGGTTCAGAGTGGGTCAGGTGAACTGTGTTGTTTATTAAATAAATTTAGTTGAAGTCTTGGCAAGTCTGTCAGACCATATGAAACACCTGGAGATTACAACTTAGAGAAGAAGCTCTTTAGGGTTGAGTTTAGTGTCCAAACCAGCTTGAATGGAATGGGATTGGGACTGCAGTTAAGCCAGTCTGGGATCACAGATCGATCCACCTTCTCCTCTGTAGGTTAACAGCGTGTCCAGATCTGTGCCTCATTTTCTTTGTACTGTGGGTGAATTTTTTCCATGAGTATTAAATTCTCCTCCTCTGGGAAGGTGTTCCTGATGTGGCTTCTGTCCCTCACACCTCATGAGAAGAGTTGACCCCAATATGTTCAATTCTCAAGTTCACAAGTTTTTCTGGGACTTGGGTCTTGAGTGCTTTTTGGAAATGTGTTTTTCTTCACTGGTAGGTAGGAATCAATGTTTTCCATCACTTCTAAATTAGATATGAGTGCTGGAGAGGATGAATATCACCCACTCTGTTGTTTTACAGTGTTGCAACCTTTTCATTGACAATCTCTGAACCTCTTGGCCTGTATGTGTGGATTCCCCACCCCTCATGCCTTTCTTTACATTTTTTTTTTCAGTTGTCTTCTCTAAACTTGTTACTGGACTCTTTATTTGCTGGAGTCGTTTACTTTTCTTCTTCCCTCTCCTTAACTTGTAAAATTTCTGTCTCTTGTTCCTACCTGTTTTCATCTGATAGCTGTTTCCTCTCATTTCTCTAGTCATTCACTTTTTAGTGAATATTGTTATTAATGGATTCAATGCCCAGATCTTCTTCCTGACTTACATTGACTTAAATAAGTTTTCATTACTTTACATCTCCTAAAGTTGAGCCTTTGTAGGAGTTTGCTAAGAAAAGTCCCTTCAGGTCTGAACTCTTCTGTTTTTGCCCAAATATTCTCCTGATCACTGCTTCTGTGGTCTTCCATTGATCCTCCCTTCTGACCCAGCTGTCAGACTCTGCCCTGCAGGGAGTAGCCAGTCAGGAGTGGAAATCTGAGGAGTTTCTGGAGGCAGGAATGCTGGTTGTTCCCCTCCTGATCATTTGATCTCCGCCTAACACGGAGTCACAGAATTGTCAAGGTTGGGAAAAAACCTTTAAGATCTTCTTGTCCAACCATCCTACGTGTCCACGAGGCACAATGAATTAATAAAGTGTGTGAGACATTAACTGACAGGAAGAAGACAGAAAAAATCCCCAAGTGGCTGGTCGTAAGGGATCTGTTTAAAATTAAAGTCTCTGCAAACAGAGTTTTGGAGCAGTCAGGGAAGCAGTGGTGAGTTGTGAGGATGAGATTCTGGCAGAAGAGAGATCTAAAGAAATTCAGGGATGAGGCTGTTGAACCACAGACTCAAAAAGTGAAGTTTCCTAAGGACCTGAGGCCTGGAGACTGTGTCAGGGGTACATCCCTTAGTGACTTCTTTAGGGAAGAGCATTTGGAGTAGGAGGACGTCTGTCATGTGAAAGACCTGGTGTGGACCTGCTTAGGAAGGAGAGATTCTGTGGGCAGTACCTTGTTTTTTACACATTAAGGGATGAGATTCACCTGCCATGGTGCAGGCATCAAAAGACAGTTCTGCATGAGAAATTGCTTTCTCTTTATATGAAGTGACATCTTTTTAAGCCTTTTTTTTTTCTTTGCTCATGGGGGTTGAAACCAATGAACACACACCTGGTTGTCCTAAATTCTGAACATCTGAAGCCAGTTTTTAGGTGACTCCTTGATTGATAAAGGGAGCAGCCTTAGACTGTGTATCAAAGCTGTTATGAACCTCCTCTGAAGGGAAGCTGAGGACGTGTAGCTGCTCCCAGATCAGGCTGTGTGTCCCCCTGCTGTCAAACAAGGGTGTTTTTATACATCACTTCTGCAGCTTGTGAGAGTGCTTTGCCCACCCTCAGCTTGGATGCTTCATACCCAGCCTGAGCTTTATTTCCCTCTGTGTCTGGGGTGTGACTTTTCCCTGTTGATCCACTCCTGGCACCTGCCAGGTTTCACTTCCAGGTCATTCTCTGGAGATGCAGAGCATCTCAGATAAAGGAGATCCCATGGGCCCAAACAATATTTTGGACGGAGGAGTCTCTTTCCTGAAGCCACCAACATCCTAATTTAATGTGAAAGGGGGTACTTTGGGGCTTGGAACTAGATTCTAAAGTCTCCCAGCCCAAACCATTCAGTGATTTGAAACAGCATCCCAGCTGTCTTCTCCAAACAGACTCAGTATATCTCACAAGCCCATTAAGTGGAGCAAAGGGGTTGTAGCTTATTTTTCCTTTCAGATGTATATCTGAGTCTGGAATAAGCCTCCTTGCTAGTGCAAATTGGCACAGGCTGCTTGACCCAGAGCCACTGACAGCCTAAGCTCAGCTGTTTATGCAGGACCAGATCAGCTCGTTTTATTCTACTTTCTATTTGAAGACAAATTGCCAGTCATTTTAATTGCTCACTACTTGTGAACCCTAATACAAATTGACACAGTACACTTTGTTCAATTACCTGCAGCCCTGGCACTTCAATAAAATGCTTTATGCTCTTTTAACCGTGCAATTTAGTGTCCAAACACTTGCCAGCATAAGCAAGACGTCACTAATTAAATGTGCACATGATATTCCTCACTGGCCCTTGAAACCAAACTGGAGTTGCCTCTGTATCTGGAATTTGTTGACCCTGCCCAGAGAAGTTGCTGCTTGTTTTCTCTGATTTTGGCCAAAAGTTGCCCAAAACTTGGCCAGAGTTGGCCAAAATGCCAATTTCACCTTTCCTGTGCTTCACTGGCATCACAGTAGAAAATGAGGGTGTGTTTCCAGCAGGGAAAGCATCAGGCACAGGTTTTCTGAGCTCAGATTTGGAACAACAGGCTGGCTGCAGTGTGGGGAAAAAAATCATATTGAGTTAAGTATCCCCTTGTAAATTAAACCAAAAAAGAAATAAACAAGATGAGTTGTCCCCCTCCCTGCACTTCATGCTGGTCAGAATTCCTGCAAGCAGAGGAGGAGTGAGGAACAAAACTATAAAATAATGAACAATTAGATAAAGAGTGCACTTCTTAACACTTGTGCCTGCTGCACACGCTGTAAACAGAGACTTGAAATCTATATTCCCATTAACAACCAGACAGCTGAGGAATTAAAAATACTGCCCTGAAAGGTTAACATTCCCCTTCAAGTGTGTTTAAATTCATATGCATATCCTTGATGTCTGTTCTGAAGTAGTGAGATTTGATATAGTGGAAGTATAAATACATCCACTTCAGTGAGTGATTCTGCAAATCCTGTTTTGATAAGGTCTTAAATCTGTTGAGTTCAGAGCATAAAATTCTCTTGTTCCATCAGTGCTAGGTGGAAACAGTGCTTGCCAATTCCTTTTTTTTTTTTTTCTTTTACACATATTTTTTATTCTCTCCTTCAGAATTGTGAGATACAGCAGTAAATCTTCTGCTAGCTAGTAAATATCTCTGGTTATTAGATGTACAGGATTTAAATGCAAATTGGGCCAAATTGAACCTTGATGTGAAT
The DNA here is from genome assembly GCA_013397095.1 of Sterrhoptilus dennistouni. Taxonomy (NCBI): domain Eukaryota; kingdom Metazoa; phylum Chordata; class Aves; order Passeriformes; family Zosteropidae; genus Sterrhoptilus; species Sterrhoptilus dennistouni. The sequence continues at coordinate 267,286 of VWZU01010563.1, read as the reverse complement.
GTGGGAAGCCAGGCCAAAGAAAAGCTCCACACTCCTCACTCTGTATCAAGGTTCGAGTTTATTACTGAGCAAATGTTCATTTCCATTTTAATAATTGTTGCAATCTGTCTACCTATCTTCTCTCTTTGAGGCCTTGATATGAATGTACTGCAATAAGTTGTTGCATGCAAGATAACAATATGTTTTCTAGGGCAGGAGTAAATCCAATACAATGTTCCTCATCACAGTATTGTTTCCTACATTGTTCCCTTTGATGATTCATAGGCATTTCACTGCACTGAACCATAAAGGGCTTGTTAATATCATGATTTAATAATATGAAACCTGTGTAAAGAAACTCACTGGAAGCAATGTGAAGCTGCACAAAGATGTTGCCTAAAAGTGTAATGATGGAAATTCGTAAATGCAAGTCCTGGCTCTGGTGTGGTGCTCTGGTTTGAGTGTGATACCAAAAAATGTGTCTGGGTAGAGATTTAGCTGAAATGTTTCTTCACACACCCACCCCAACCATGCAATTAAAATAACAAACCCCAAATAGTTTCTGAAGAACAGGTGCCTTAATAATGATAGTTTTTGTTTTGTTCAAATATGATTAATATTGGCTGAAGACCTGAGGCTCCTCAAACTAAGAATCACTAGGTATTTTGAGAAATGAAAATCAAAGGAGAGTTTTTTTTTTCACTATTTTGAAGTAATGAGATAATACAATTCTCATTCCTCCAGCAGTATTTGAAGGATGTGAATTTTTCTGGGTTTTACTCCAGGATATAAAACACAGTCTTCCTCCAGTGTGCCCCTGCTAGTTGCTTTTGTGTTGAATTTATCCATGCTGCACAGCTTGGAATATAGACACTGTTCATTTCACTTGCTCTGTCCATTCATATGACTTAAAAACTTTAATCTTCCAAAAATGTTTGATCTCCAAACAGTCACCTCTTGGTTTTGTTGTTCTTTTTTTCCTTTTTGTTATTGCCATCCCTTTAGATATCTATTCTCTGAAGACTATAACTGAGTGGAAATGCGCTCTGGAAAAATCCCTTAATGATGCAGCAAATTTTCCTCTTCCAATGGAAGTGTTCAAGGTAAAAGATACTTTTCCTTTGCTTGTGGAACCCATGATGGATAAATACCATGCCATGTTTAGCAGCTTATGTTAAACTTTTTCTGGAAAGGCCTTTGCTATAATACATAACCATGGAAGGTCACTAGTTGGATGTTTGTATAAAACACTTTTATGTGTGGATTTATTTCTTGGTCAGTGTTTTCTGGGGCCTGGGGGTGACCAGCAGGGATTTCTCCAGTTATTTTTCATGTGTTTTACTCTGTTAGACCTTTGCAAAGGCATCACACACAACTGTGAAATAGTGAGGGTATGAATATAAAAGTTGACACAAACTGGACAGATTTCTGTGAGCCTTTCACCAAAGTTTTCACCTGATCACAACCCACAAGGTAAAGGTAAACAAAGGTAAAGGTAAAGAAACCTCCTTCAGGGACCTGTAGTGGAAGTGAGAGATAATTTTGTTCCTATGTCTCATTTTTTAAATTTTTTTATTTTAACTCTGGTGTTTCAGTCCTGAGACACTAGCTTTAATTTCCCATGTAAATCTGCACTGCTTTTAACCATGGTGGCTCCAGATAATCCTGATTTACAGCCTTCCAACTGTTCCATCCTGGCTGGGGTGGGGTGGGCACTGAGAGGATGCTTGAGGAAGCACAGCAGTGCCCCCACATCTCTGGTGTCACCTTTTGCTTGGGGACCTGGTGGACCAGGCTGCCCTCCCCACCAGCGGCCTGGGGACCCTCTGGGTTCCTTCCCAGCCCTTAAAGCAGCCCTGCCCTGGGATACTCCAGAACATCCATGGAACTGGTGCAGTTCATGTGTGGGTGGCACTCGGCAGTGGTGGGTTGATGGTTGGACTTTGGTCTTAGAGAGATTTTCTATATTCTATATATTTTTATCTTTATTTTATATCTTTATATATTCTATGTCTATATTCTATATATATATATATTTCTATTTTATGGTTCTATAACTGGAATAAGACTCCTAGCATGTCCCATTCTGGCTGGAAAAAACCCTGTTGCCACCTTTACCCTCCCTGCAGGGACGTGCCAGCAGCAGCTTCCCAAGAGGAATCCAGGCACTCAAATTAGCAATTAGTTAATTTGAGGACACTTTTCTAATAGCCCAGGCAATTGGCAATGTGGGAGCTCTGCCGTGCTGGGAGAAGAGGGAAGGTTTGTGTTGGCCTTAGGCACGAATTTGGGCTTGAGGAGCCTTGTTTTGGGAGAGTTCTGGGTCTCTGCCATTCCTCTCATCCAAAGCTTTCATCTGCCAACTCTATTAAAAGTTTGCATTGGCAGCTTCGAGATCAGAAACGCTGCTTTGTGTGGGGCAGGGATTAAATCACAAAAGGGGATGTCTAATGTGTAAATTTTATTCCTGTCTATATGAGAGAGGGAAGAATGTTTCTGATGAGGCTCATGAAACATCCTTTTTGAAGAGAAGTTTATGACTAACAGCTGTGTTGCTGCCTCTTCCCAGCGTGCCAGACTTATACCCACGTATTTTAATTATTGCATGCAGGTCATAAATTTGATTTCAGCAAATCCCAGTTGCTGTGTGGTTGGGGCTTGCAAAGATGTTCCTGTTGGAAGACAATGCAAAACCTTGAGTGCTTGAGTGGCCCAAGAGGAGAGTAACTTTGGGGCCAAATGTGGCAAAAAAAGTCAATGTCTAGGTCCATGGTTAGATCAGTAGGACTTCTCTGTTTATCATAAGTGGAAGGTGAGCACAAGATGAGCAGAATTCAGAGTTTGGTGCTGTCTGAGCCCAGGTTCTGGTGCTGGGAACCCAGGAGACTAAATTCATTTTTGTGTGTGGGAATCACTTTATTCTGCCCATTTAGGGTGAATCAACCCCATTTTGTACATCTTCATTAAGGTGAAAAAGACAAGATGTCATCTGTGTCTGTGAGCAAGTCTTCCTCTGGTAATGACTTAAACATGAGTTAAGGCTTTAGGAGACTATCTGAGAGTAAATTTTACTCATCTTGCAAAGAAAGTCAGTGATTATGTGTGGGACCTTCAGATAGAATCCCAGATTCCAGCAAAGGGTGTCGTATCCAAAGGTGTCTTTTATAACTTCTTTCTAATTGTTAATTTTTAAAATTTTATTTACAAACCCAGCACACAAGTAGCATCTCTACACAGTGCCTGGGGCTCCTTGCTACTGTAGCTGTCATGTGTTAGATAAAAAAACACAAGGTTTGACAGCTGGCAACTCCTAGAGATCTTCTGGAAAGCTGAAAATGCCTCCTTTGGCAGACATGGTAACTGCACACTGAGCAGTTACATTCTGTTTTTCCCACATTTCCCTGCAGAATTCCATGGCTGAGCAGGGTGTAGGTGTGTGCTTGCTGTCCATGGGCACGTCCCCTGGGCTGGATTATGGCTTAAATCCATGTTGTCCTTAAAGATGTGCCTGACTGAGGGAAGTGTCACTGTGGTGCCATCAGACTGTCCCCAGGAGGTGGCACTGGCAGAGCAGAGCCACATTTGCTGTGTGAGAGGTAGCTGCTCTCAGGGGTCTGTCACCGCATTGCTGCTGTCACAGCTCCTGGGTTTTGGTGTCACAGGGTTGAGTTCTGCCTGAGAACTCAAAAAACCGTGGGTTTGAGCCTGAATTATGAATGCTCAGAAGTGTGGCAGAGCTGAGCTTGGCACGTGGTGGTCTTCAGCAGCAGCTCCAAAAAACCCTTGCAGAAACACAGCCCTGATCCTCTCTTGGCGTCCAGGGAGAGGACACCAGACCGCAGGAGCTGGTTGCAAAAATCAGGAAGAAGGCTGCAAACAGCATTTTCATCTTCATTTTTTTTTCCCTGGTGCTGTTTTACACTTGGCCATATGCTGGAAGTGTTTGTAAAATGCTTTAAGATCCTTTGAGAAAGGAATGTGATGTTTAACTGCCAGAAAATGCTGCTATTATGCAGCTACTAAACATAGTGTTTTGCAAACTGCACATCCTGGAATAAATTTTCCTCCTCACAAAAGCTTTTTGCAACACACCTGCTATTTTGTCGTTCCCTGCTTTTCAGAAAACATGTTAATCCTTGAAGAAAAATAAATACAGACAGGGTTTTCAAGGATGTTTGAATGGCTTAGGAGCACAAATCCTTCCAAAAGGCCACAGCCCAAGGACGTGTGTCATTTGCTGTGTCTGCTCTGATTTCAGGGTGCTGTTGGGATGCCCTTACACTTGGTTTGGTACCATAAATTATGGTTTGGGCTTCAGGGGACACCTGATTAAATGGTCAGGGCTTGTTGTGAGTAAAGGTGGTCAAAATGTTATGGGGGCCTGATTTTGAGTTAGGTGGAATAATTTCAGTGGTTTGCTTCAGTGCTGGTGTTGCTGGTGCTCTCTAGGAGGGGTCCATGCTCCAAACACAGCATTAATACTGCAAATCAGTGCATATTTTAGAGTTATAGCCCAGCAGCTTGTATAAGGTGAATGGGTTTAGTTTTGTGGAGAGAGGCAGACAGGAAATCTTGGGTATCTTCTCTGACCTCCCATTCTGCTTTCTCCAGTCTCCTCTGCCAGATCTGTGGGGTCCCATGCAGATCTTGTGGATCCTCACCTCAAGATAACTCAGTTTGGGCAACTAAATCGTACCCACGTTTTGGGGTTCTCATCATCTTTCCATGGATTTTGCATATTGGCATCCTGTTGCCAATTCCTGTGAAGTGAATCCCAATGAATGGCTTGGATGGAGCTGTTACCAGCCACATCCCTAAACCAAACCCTGATAAACTGCTTGAAGAGCACCTAAGAGAAGTGTTATCTAAGAGAGGTGGAAGTTCCTGATTTATAGCCTTTGGTCCCGTTCCTCTACCCTCCTCTCCTCCTTTCCTGAAGTTGTTTTGTGTTTTTTAAAGTCCTGAAGCTGTTTTTTTTTGTTTCCTAAATCTTTCTGGCAAAAACCCCTCTATATTATGCCTGGCCCATTGTCCCCCCATTTCTGACTGGAGCTTCTGGATGCCTTCTGTTACCAGTTAATAGTATTAGTTAATACTAAAACTAGTGACACGGGAGGAATCAGTTAGGACAGATCTCTCTTAAGGAGACAGTTGGAAGGACCATCCACTACCCAGGCAAGAGCTGCCCCTGAAATTCGGGACAGAGTGGAGCTTCTAGTTCTACACTCACAAGCCTGAAGACAAATATTAAATGACTCCTTCCTACCAAAAAATTATGTTTTTTCCATTGGATGAACTGTGCATTTTAGTAGTAAGATTGACCCTTTCTCCAAGACCTCGATTTAAAAAAAAAAAAAAAGAGAAGACAACATCTCTCAGAATACAGCAGGCATTGTGGGTGTTTTAGAGTGTTTTCTTCCAGTGTTTTGTATTCTGGAAGAGTTTAAATTAGAGAAACCCATGGGATACTTCCAACTCATAGACAGTCCTGACCTGGCTGCATGAGTAGCTTTGAAGTCCAGGAGGGTTTTTCTGTCTTCATCCCCCCTCAGTTGATGGGCACGTGCTGATGGAGCAGCTTTAGAGGAGCGTGCCTTTGGTTTTCCTTGGAAGCCAAGCCCCAGTCCCGAGCTCCTCCATGCCCTGATGGCTTGGCTGGCCCCAGCTCCGCACGCTGCGCTTTAATAACCCGCGAGTTTCCATGTTGTCTGCAGGCTGCCAGATTATTTATACTCCATCTGTTCTTTCCCCATCCGTGGGCTCTGCCAGCCCTACTCCATGGCTGCTGTTTGCCTGGCTGGGAGACGTGCATGGCTTCCCAATCCTTCTGTTGTTCTGCTGCCTTTTGATCCACTCCCGCCTCAGCTCCTTTAAAGCCATTTATCTTTGTAAGAACCAAGGGGCACCAAAGAGGGAGTAAGGATGTCTCTGATAGCAAAGGCTGAGATGGAGCCTGGTGGTACCTCTGTGAGTAGTGGACAGCTCTAACCCTCTCCAGCTCCCTCCTGTCTGTGCAAGGATTTGGGTTGGGAGAGCAATCCAAGGAGGTGGGTGAAGCCAAGCCCAGTTTGACATGCTGTTTGGCAGCACCATATGAAAGTTGTGGTTGGGAAAAAAATGCTACAGATAATTCAAGCCAAGCAGATGGGATGAGTGAGAACCAGGTCCCTCAACCTTCCTCATCCCCCTGGCTTGTGTAGTTTTCTTCATTACATGCTGGGGTCTCAGGGTGGGGAGAGGTCAGCAAAAGAGCCTGGTTTAGTTGAATCACTGCATCCAGGCTTGGTGTGAAGGAGTTTGTGACATCCTGAACTCCTGCCTTCCACATCCCTGGGCAGTGTTTTCTACTGAGAGGGGCTGATGTACACCTACAACAGGATCTGTTCCCATGTATGGGATGGGGGATACCCAAAAGTCACCCATTTTAGGGCATTTTGTGAGGGCATGCAGTGATAGGGCAAGGAGGAATGGCTTAAAATTGCAAAATGGAAGGTTTAGATCAGATATTACCAAGAAATTCTTTCCTGTGGGGTTGGTGAGGCCCTGGCACAGGTTGCCCAGAAGCTGCGGCTGCCCCATCCCTGGAAGTGTTCAGGGCCAGGTTGGATGGGGCTTGGAGCAGCCTGGGACAGTGGAAGGTGTCCATGTTCCTGGCAGAGGCTTTGGAACGAGATGATCATTAATGTCTCTACCAACCCAAACCATTCCATGAGTCTGCTGTTGTCTAAAGATGAATTAAATAATCAAAAGCAGCTGTGGTCCGTTGCTGTTTTTCAGGGTTGTTGCAGCTCACAGTGTGCATTGAACTGGCTCCTGATCCTCTCTGCTCTAACACATTCCTATTGATTCCTCAGTAACAATTCCTGCCATGATGTTACCGAGGGCAGCCTCAGTTGCTCCTCACAGTCGAGAGGGGCTGTGTGTTGATGGGGTGTGAGAAGGGACACGGCTGATTTCACTCCAGCAACTCACTTCCAGCCGCTCAAGTATCTGTTCCCACCTGTTTCCCCCTCTCTATGTGACTTTACACCCTTTGAAACATGACCTGGGCATGTGGCACAAACTGGGTCTCACCAGCGAATGCTTGTGAAGCTCTGAGAGGCTAAAAAAACCCAAACCAAACACACAGAAAAAAAAAACCCAAGTGGATGAATCTCCATCTCTTTTCCCTCTGCCCATGCTTCCAGCTCCCAGGCAGAGCCAGGCAGGCGCTGTGTGGGAGGGGATCTTTGCCCTAATGCCATCTGCGGCGGCCCCGGCCATACGGAGAAGGTGTGCTTGGATTTCCACCGGCTACTCGGCAATGTTGCTGTTTCTATGGTAACTATTTTTTATTCAACAAGAGGAGCTTTAAAATCCGTAGGGCTGAGTGCAATCCTCGGCAGAAGCATCTGCAGTTTTTTGAGGGGCTTTTCAGTAGGTGCAGTTTGTGGCTTGGCTGTTGTTGCTTCAGGGTCGTGGTGTCTCTAAAATCTCCCTCCCAGCATCCTTTCCCCATCATCCCACCCCACATGTCTACATGTTTGGTCTTCCTCTGGTGGCACTTGTCAGAACAAGGGGACAATTCGTACGTGTTGGTTCTTACAGGGAATTTCTGTCTCCCTGCAGAGAGTGCACCTTCAGGGAAAATTGCTCCGTGTTCAGCAAATGAAGTTGGTGAATCACAAACAAGGCTGATTCATCTGCAAATAATGCAGAGGGTTGCATTTGGTAGTGTTTCTTTCTTTATTTCCTTTTTTTTTCCCCTCAATTAAAAAAAAAAAACAAATGCCAGATTCCTGTGGGGGCAGTTTAACCACTGCTATTACTGTGCTTGTGACTGGTTCTCACACGTGAGTTTCGTGATTAAAATTAGGCTGTTAGAAACAGGCAGTTTCTTGGAGAAATTAGAGAAAACATGGAGGGGAAGTGATTTCTTTGAAAACAAAACCCAAATCTACTATAGTCCTAGTTATACCAGATGGGGCTTGTTCCTCTGTGTCCTTTATTAGAGTAAACCAGGAGAGATGGGACTGCAGGCAAGAGTATTTCACACTGTTACAGTTAAAGAAGGCTCAGGTCAATAATTTATTAAGTGTTTCTAATTAGCCTCTCAACCTTGCAACTTTTCAGCACTCAAACTTCGCTCTGAATTTTGCACGAAGTTGAAGTTTTGTAATTTGTGTGCATCTGACTGCCCTGGACCAAAGAGTCCTGACTTTTAAGAATATTTGAAAATTAGCCTGGAATATGAAAATTAGACCCAAATGAGAGCCTTTTGCTCTTTTCTATACACTGTGTAAGCTGCTGCATTTAAAATTATATTATGCCAGTGGTCTGGAGCAGAATGGGCTTAAAAATGGATATTTCACAATCTGAAAGTGATGCCCTTCCTTGGGTTTGGGGACACAGATGAAGCAACCAGACCAGAGTGCAACTTCCCTGTCACAGACAAAAGCAGCTTAGCCAGGTCCCCTTGCTCTATCAGCTTTACCCAGTGCACTGTGAAATTACCTGAGCTCCACTCTTGTGACATGGACAAAATTGATTTTATTTATACCCAAATGGCTTTTTTTTTAGCAGAAATTACATTTGTTGACCTGGTATTTAGCTACCAGGCTGGGCAAACGACAGTGATGATTTTGAAATTTCTCTTTCTGAGTCCATCACCTAAAACTAATACTTCCTGAGTTAATTATCAGAACTTAAGCAATGTCACCCACCACAGGTACATCCCTGAGGCTTACACACATCCTTAAGAGTTGAAGTGCTTCTCTTAAATCTGTTTGTGGATCTCTTGGAGTGACATTTAGGCTGCCATGTCACCTTGGTGTTTCTGAAATCCGCACTGCTGGTGGCTTGTTAACTGTGAGAGAGAAAATTACGTGGCTGTCTCAGACCCTAAAGAAAGAAGGCTGGGAATTCACAGCCTGTTTCTGCTCCCAGCACTGTGCCTGACTTGTTACTTAACCTCCAGATGTTGCAGTTCCCAGCCCTGCCTGTGATGCTGGATGCAGTGAGCTGATGCAAAGCCCATCTGTAATTTTTGCAGAATAATTACAGGAAACGCAAGCCACGTAAAGATGGAAATCGTGGTGCAGATGTGTGTCAAAGCAGGGCTGGCTTTCAGGTGGCCCAGAGGGTCACAGCCTGTGCATTTGCAAATGCACCCCCAGCTCTAAAGCTGGGGCTGAGTTTAATTGCTTTTTTGGGATTATAGTGAGAGAGCTCTGACAGCTCTGGCTGTTGCCAGTGGGTTTGGACTGTGAGTGACAGGTGCTCATTGAGGAGTTTTGCAGTGCTCCATTCATTACCCCTGAACTGTAATCCATCATGTTAGAGACTGTGACCCTTGGAGTGAGCAGCTGTGGTGCCCGTGCCACGTTTGTTTGTTGAATGTTTTGTGGCATGATTTTTCACTTTGCTGTAAGGAACTCTCCTGTGTCCTTCTTGGTTGTCAGTCCAGGTTACTTGGCTGCTCCTCAGCAGCCAGAGGGTGTTTCCATTGCCCTCTCAGGGCTTATGAACCCAGGACAGGAGATCTGCTGATATAAATTACAGAATCACAGAATCCTTGACTCATTTAGCTTGGAAAACACCTCCAAGATTGAGTCCAACCATTAACCCAGCACATCCAAGCCCACCACTAAACCATGTCCCCAAATGCCACGTCTACACAGCTTTTAAATCCCTCCAGGGATGGTGACTCCAACACTTCCTTGGGCAGCCCATTCAGTATAGAAATTTTTCCTAATATCCAGCCCAAACTTCTGTGTGGTCAGTGAGGCTGCTCCTGGGAAACCCTGACTGCCAGTAGGAGTAAAGGCCCACCATGCACGAGGCTTTAAAACGCTCCAGCTGCTCAAAACTATTCTGCCTGTTGATCTCCATTTCAAAGGAAATTGAAAGTCACTTGGAGAAGCTGCTAGAAAATAATGGCTGGTGACATCCTCCCTGGTGGCATTGAATGCTGTGAAACAGCAGCAGAGGGTCGAATTCTGCCACCCATTATCATTTCAGGCATTTCTTTTGTTCAGCTGCAGAGCCTGGCGGAGACCAGGGGAAAGTCTCACCCCTCCAGTCCTTTCCTTGTAGCTGCTTTTATTAAACAGGCGTCGTCCTGTCAACGTGAATAAAGGGAAGAGAGAGCAGTTCATTATCCAGTGTATCACTTTGAGTCTAATACTAATTAAAAGCTTTGCCATCACTTCTCTGGAACCTATTCTTAGAAATTATGTAAATTAATTGGAGTTTTGAAGAGGAGCATATGCCAAATCCTGAGTAATTCCCTGCTGGCTGAGGCAGCTCCAGCGCTGGAACAGGAGAATGGCATCAGGAATCTTTTTTCTTTCCTTTTGTGGCTGCAGAAATATAAAGCTGCTTGAGTAAATTTTGATGGTTCTCTTTAGGCAGTATACGAGACAGATCGAATATCCAGACCCTGACCATTTTCCAGAGAGTTACAGTACAAAGGCTTTTTCTCCATGAAAGCTTTTCCATCTGAAAAACGACATTTAACACAGAAAGTGTTTTTTACTTCCACAGCATTTCTCCAAAGAAATACATGTTCCTGCTTCAAAGAGGAGTTTGACCCTCAAAAGGGAGATGTACTTGAGATCCAGTGAACTCCCTTTGTGAGTTCACTCTTGCTACTAATTTAATGGGGAAAATATTTACTTGCTATGCTGAATGACAAGGGAGATCTGATCCCTAGGTACAGAGTGCTTTTGAAATAAAATACCTTTAAATATTACTAGTGTTTCCCCGCCCCCCATCTGATTATTTTTCCCCTTTGAAAAAAAGCCAAAACAAATAGAAGGAGAAACAGCAAGGAAAATCATTCAGATAAAAAGGAGAAGCAATGTGGTTTGGTGTCAGTATATTTTGGTCTCAATCAACAAATCACTTTAAAAGTTGATTAAACTACTTGAGTGTTTAAAGATAAACATGATTAAGTACTTTGGTGGATCTTGGCTTATTATGTATTGAGGCTGGATCCGAGCGTGAGTTGAATCATGGAATGCTTGTGGGGAGATGCTGATTCCAGATGCACTTTTTTGCAAAGTTGCCTTTTCTTTGTAACCTCATCCCAAGGATTAAGAGACTCAAGAGTGTGGATCCTCAGGCAGAAGGAGGCAGCCCTCCCGTCCAAATGTTATTTTTCCTTGTGGGGTTTGCAGTTCAGTGCTGGTGAGATTGGAGTTTTGCAGCCATCGTCTTTTCCCTCTGAAGCCTTTTCAGCATTAAAGGTGGCAGTTTTTGATAGAACCTTAAAGCTCATCTCATTCCACTCCCCTGGCATGGGCAGGGACACCTCCCACTAGCCCAGGTTGCTGGCCTTGAACAATTCCAGGGATGGACATCCACAGCTTCTCAGGGAAACCTGTTCTAGTCACTCAGTTCAATCACAGTAAAGAATTTGTTCCTAATGTCTGATCTAAATTTGCCTTTTTTCAGCTTAAAACCATTCTCCCTCATCCTATCATTGCATACCCTTATGGAAAGGATGCTCAAACTCCTGGATGTCTGCTCCTTCCTCAGTCATTAGTTCCTTATGCTCTGGGCCATTATTCTTAAATATTCCTCAGTTTCCTCGTCAGTATTTCCTTCTGCTTTGAGACAAAGTTCATTATAGTTCCATTGGTGCTTTTTTTCTGCTTTTTGGTTCCCACTGAAAAGGGCTCCATAATATTGCAGGCTGGTAAGATGAAAACAGCCATTAATTTAGCTGTGGTTGGAGCTTGTAAAAATCCTTATCTCTAGCAGCAGTTGGAATGTAAGATTCCAGAATAGAAGTTGTTAAGCCCTTACAAGTGCAGACAGTTCTTGGGAAAAGAAAGCACAATGAAACACAACTTCGGATCAATAGAAAATCATTTTAGAACAAGAATACCACATGTAGCAATGAATGTAGATGGGATTGTTGTTGCTAACCACTTATTAGATGGCAAGGTTTCTGCATGTATTTTGGAGTAGTCTGCTAAATACAGCATCATCTCTCTTTATGCTTGTATTGGCTAATGCACTAGTGGTTTAGAAATACTGTGGGACTTGTGCTCATTTTATGGAATGAGCACAAAATGCTCATCATAATTCCAGGGTAATGCTCACATTACCCTGGAATTAGGGTGGCAGCTGGTGTGACTGTTGGATAGGGGTCACAAGGGATGGAATAATTAGATATTAAACACTGAACTGGTAGAAAACCAGGGAGTTGAATCTGGGTTCCTTCTGAATTTCAGGACTGTCTCCTGCATCCCCTGAGCTGCTGTGGGGAACCCTCTGTGTGTAGCCTGTGGGTGCAGCCAGGTTTTATCCCAGGTGGAGATGTTATGTTGGTCATGTCCTTGAACACAGCTGCCTGTTTTCCCATCATCATGCTCTCTGGTTGCCCACATTTTGGGTCTGAGTTCACTGTCCAAGCCTCAATCCATTTCCAGTCTCCTGGCTGGAAAAAAAATAGCAACTTTCCTATCTTGCCATCTTGGAGACCAGCCCAGGTGCTTATTTTGCTGCCCTGCAGGTGGTGGACATCCATCAGGGTAAATCAGGGCCATGCTGAGCATCTTGTACATTACCCTGGGGGGCTTCAGTTTGAGTCTTGGCACCTCTGGACTCTCAGTTGCTCCCAGAGGGTGGTGGCTGTCAGAGGTGGAGAGGCTCTGCCCATGGGAGATTTTCAAGCAGCAATTTCTCAGCCAGGTCCTCATTTTGGTGAGCACAGTCTCCTTGTGGACTAAGTTCTGGTTGGATTCTGCTGCTGAGATGGACATACCCCATGCTTTAGGTATGATGGGCTTGGTACTATTGATGTATCCTCTAGGACTGAGCTTGTCTGCAGTTCTGATTCCTGCCTGAGATGTCTCTTGTTTACAGAAAATTCCCTGGTAAAAGAATTTCAGAAAACCAAAACATCTCAGGGCTATGCTTGTCCCCTCTCTTTCTGTGTTTGAGTTGTCATGGGAAGAACATAGGACCAGCTAAGTTGACAAAACCCACGTGGACACCTTTCAAATAGGTTTTCAGATGTGTTGGCTCCTTCTTGGTGTCACCACATGTTCCTCTCCCCACAGGACCACGCTGATTTGAGAAACCACTTCTTCACTGTGGGGATGAAGCTGGAGGCAGTGAATATGAGGGAGCCATTTCATATCTGTCCTGCATCAGTGACCAAGGTGAGTGCTCAGAGAGGGGGGATGGAAAGAGCCTGACTGGGAAACGCTTCTTGATTTTCACCACAATTAGAAAAAAAAGAACCCAACAAAGGTGCTACTTAAGTGGCTGGAGAACACATTAAGAAATAGATTTAAAATCTATGGATGTTCCTAATCGATTCTTTCTTTCCCACAAGCATCACCAGCTCATTCCATGCAGTTAAAACCAATGGGGATGAGCACGTTCATCTACTGCTTGCATGCAAAAAAAGGATCTCTCTTTTGTCTTTGTCTCCTCTCCATCCATATGTATTTTCCCTGCACATCTGAGAAACCTTTGGATATAAAATAGCTGAATGGAGGTGGTAGTTGGATATTTAATCCATACACCCAAATGCAGGAGAGACGAAGGCTCTGGGGTCTACAGGATCATCTCCAGTCGCTGCTCAGCTGTGAGACTCTGACCTCAGCACTTTCCATTGCTTCATTTCACCATCTCTAAAACTCAGGCTTTGATCTCTTGGGTAGAAACACTTTATGGAGTGAAAAGGTTTAGGTGAGAGCAAATTATTTTCAGTAGTTTGATCCCCAGGTTTGGCTGTTTCAGCTTTCCATGTTACCCAACATTGCAGCAAGTCTGATTCCTCATTTTGGTGTCTTCTTTTTCACCCCTTAGGTTTTTAACAACCATTATTTACAAGTGACCATTGATGACTTGAGACCTGAAGCCAGCAAAATCTCGATGCTTTGCCATGCAGATTCCTTAGGGATCTTGCCAATACAGTGGTGCCTTAAAAACGGAGTCAATCTCACACCTCCCAAGGGTTTGTATTCCTTCTCAGTGATTTTTTGGGTTTACTCTGAAGGACATTTGCTTGTTATTGTTGCCTTAAAATTGTCGTGGTGGTTGCTTGCAGAGCATCAGTTGAAGTATCTCAAACCAGAGTAGTTCTCTGGAATGACTGGGGGTGTTCTGGCTCCTACCAGCCCATGATTATCTCAACAAATGTGTCTTTGCTGGTGGATTGATGTCCCTGTGCTTTGAAGTCTGGTTCAGGCTTGTGAAATCCTCGTGAATCCCTGTGGAATGAATTCTAGCAGTTCTTTGTGTGTATAGAGAGCAAAAGGAGTATTAAAAGTCCAGTCACTCTAGTGGCAAACCATGTTTCATCCACCTTGGTACAACACTGAAGCTGAGCAAAGCTCCTAAATCCGAATGTCTGAGGTAAAAACAGCTGCCTGCCTAGGTGTGTGGAGGGATTTCCTTGGCTGTCTCAACAAATCCCAGGACACACTGCAAGCAGTGTTGAGGTCAGAGCCAGGAGAAACAGCCTCCAGCCCTGCTGTTCCTCAACTTTGTAGCAGTGCAGGTAATTACTCCCAACTTCAGACAACCACCTGTGGTGCCCGAGCTGTATTTCTTTGCTTGCAAAACGTGTTGGTTCCCTGGAATTTCAGGTTTTTGGAGCTGGCTGGGTTGCTGGTCTGTTGCCAAAAATCAGTGTTGCTTGGGAGAAAGAAATGCCTCAAAAAGAAAAGAAAAAATCAAGCTAAGTTATGTGTATGAACTTTTGTCTTCATTTTGGAAAAAGCATGATGCTGCCAAACCCAGGGAAGGGAAGGGTTATTCCCTACCAGATTCAGAATCCTCTTATGTATATCCAGAGTGCTTCTTTAGTACATGTAATTTGAAATTCCCACCCAAGTCCTGGAGCCCTGTGCGTGCAGCTGCATGTGCTGCATCCATGATTGCTCTGCTGCTTCTGCTGAAATAAATCTGCTCTCTGGGGCTTGAGCTCTCTCCTGCTGAAACCCAGGTGTAATGATAATGCCTGTGTAAGCACTCACTGATACTGGCCAGAAAAGTTGCTAAAAATGAAATGGAATATTTGGGGTTTTTTTTCCTACCCAAATTCACATGCAGCTTCCCCCAGGCAGGATAATTAACTGAAGGAGACTGTAGGCTTAAAAAGAATTTCCAATCCATGCTGATACAAAGCCTGTCTGAGATGGTGTTTTATGGGTCAAGTGTGTGTGAACTCCCTTTTAGATGCCAACATTTTGAGACATATCTGAGGCATCTGTCAGGTGAATATTTTTCAGCTTGGCCAGGTCTAGTGGGAGATGTCCCTGCCCTGGGTCACCTTCTAGGCCCCTTCCAACCCAAATCATTCTGTGATCTCATGTTACTGGGATCCACCTGAGAAAGTGTAGAAAGTCTCTTCTCCTTGTTCCCCTGGTGAAAATCAAATTTGCTTTTTGCTGTGAGATCAGAAATCCTGGGGGGAAGCTATTAAAAAGACATAAAGCCAGTGGCTGATAGGTGCATTCTGTGTGCTGCCGTGTTTTTTATACTGTGTTATGAGGGCTGCATGTCCAAACTGAATTTTAACACCTTAAAACCTTTTCTATGGGCAGATGTGTTCTTTGAGTTACTAAAATGTAATCAGGTATTGGAATGAGTTGTTTGAAAATGAACACAAACTAAACACAACAAAAACCCATAAACCACCAAAAAAGAAAGCAAACAGAAAGTTAAAAACATCCAAACCCCTGGTTAATTTAGGGTTGACAAGGAAGTTTTCTGATCTTAAAATCATCAGAATTTAAATTTAATTTTTTTTTTGTCAGAACAATGTGCCAGGTTTGGGTATTGGAGTTCAGAGTCCTTTATATGTCTCATCTCCATTCTCTTGCCTTTTTGCCTATCAGGGCTTTATTGAAGACAAACAAAGAGTAAATGGGTCATGGACAGGAGGTGCAAATATTTGCTACTCGAAATAGAGAGCAGTGTTTTCCTGTACAGTGCCAAAAATGAATACCCATTAGCTGCTGCTATATAAACATTGAACAAGCTCTGTTTATATTTATTAGAGCAGGATTTATAGACCACTTCCCTTCAGAGTAACAATCATTGTTTTATGAGCTATTAAGTGGAGGGGAAAAAAAAGCATTTTGATAATGCTCCTAGTTGTAAAGCTTATTGAGGAAAAGCCACTTCCAAAACCTTCGGTATATTTGTATTGTTATATTTGCTTCTGATTAGGCTGCTGGGCTCTGCCATGCCCAGAGCTGAGATGGCAAGCACAGTGAAGGTTCTGCATGTTTGAGGAGCAGCAGCTGAGTTGTGCAAACACAGCTCTCAGTGCTGTCACTGGGGCTGAGCCTTCCAGGATGGCAGGGTGTGAGTGCCCTGTGCTGATGCAGGCAGCTGAGAGCAGGATCACAGAAATCACCGAGGTTGGAAAAAGTCAGTGTCCAGCCTTTGATCCCCACCTTGTCAACCAGCACTGAGGGTCCAGTTGTTTCTTGACCATTTCCAGGGATGAGGACTCAACCACTTCCTTGGGCAGCCCATTCCAAAGCCTGACAACCCTTTCAGTGAAGAAATTCTTCCCAATATCCAACCTGACCCACCTCTAGTGCAGCTTAATGCCATTTTCTCTCTTCCTGTGTCTGTTCCCTGGGAGCAGAGCCTGACCCCCCTGACTGTCCCCTCCTGTCAGGGACTTGTGCAGAGCCACAAGATCCCCCCTGAGGCTCCTTTTCTCCAGGCTCAGCCCCTTTCCCAGCTCCCTCAGCCTCTCCTGGTGCTCCAGACCCTTCCCCAGCTCTGTTCCCTTCTCTAGACACCCTCCAGCCCCTCAGTGTCTGGGCCAGAACTGGACACAGCCCTGGAGGTGCAGCCTCACCCTGAAAAAAGCCACAGACAAGTCAGGGCTTATTTGAAGTCAGTTCCTGGTTGTTCCCCTCTCAGAATCCTCCTTGTGGTGCTGCAGTGAGTTATTTTTAACTCCCCAGCTGCCCCTCCTGGGTTCCATTCCTGCTGAAGCCTAAAGGGAAAAAGTTTCCAGTGATTCCAGTGGTGCAGGGCCAGGCTGACAGGTGGTTGTGAGGTGACTGCACAGTCAAGTTTTTGTACCTCACTAAAACCCTCTGATGTGCCTTTTCCATCCACTCTGACAAGATCTGTGTGGCTTAAAATTGAGATGCAAAACCCATCCATGAGAGGTTTAGATTGGAGGAGTAAAAAAAGAGACGGAGATGAAATGTGATGAAAATACTGTTGCAGAAATTGTTTAAAAAACAGTGCAAGAATATATTTTTTCTGTATGAAGAAAGAACATTCTTTATAAGAAACTGCCCTTTTTTTCCTTCCCTGTGCATGTTCAGTTTTTTAATTATTGTGCACTTTAATGCCCCACAGAGACAGGCCTCTTAGCTCAAGGCTTTATCTCAGTAATTTGTTTGTCATGAATGCAATTATTAGGATTAGAAATCATCTTATCCAAGATACTTGGATCTTAGCAGGATGCTTGGCACATTGTTTTCAAAAAAATTACCTTCTTTTTTTTGGGATCTGGCAGACTGATAGGGGATTACTCAGTATTCCAGTCCTTGCCTATAAAAAAAAAGTCACAGTTTTCATTGTCATAAATGATTCATTCGCATTTGATCTTGAGTGTCCCTTTTTAACTGTCAATGCAAAAGGCATTTAGGGATGTTCTGTGAAATGAGGCCAGGCTGAGATGCCAGGAAGGGAGATTGGAGGGAGAATTTGGCCTTTGGGTGACTCCTGAAACTTCCCAGTAAGAGCAGTTCTGCAGTAATGTCATTAGAGTATCCACAGGCCCCTGGATAGGATTAGCACTCACTGGTTTCAAGCACTGCAAAAATAGAGAATAAAAGGCAGTCAAAAAATAAAAAAGCCCCCAAAACAAATTATAAAATCCCCAAAACATTTCTGTCCCAAGAATTTATTGCCTAAATTGCCAAGTAAGAATAGTGGATGAGCAGAGGTCTGATTTGTCTTTCTGTGATGGGACTCCTTGAGAGATGCTCATACAGAGGAATCCCTTTATTTTACCCAGAAGCAGAGGCTGAAGGGATGATCTGCTTGGAGCATTCATTTTCCTGCTCTGCTCCAGATTTCTGTAACATTCTTACTGGGATGGGATTCAGCTCAGACACCCTGAGCTGCTGGGAACTCAGTCAGGGAGGTACATGTATGAAGAGAGGAGAATTTATCTCCCAATTTGAAGGAGAGGGCGGATCAGCTTCTGATGGTGCTGATCCTCTCCCTGAGGGACCAGCCAATACCCCATGTCCAGCTCCATCCTTTAGACAGCTAAAAGCAGGAGAAGGAAGTCCATAAGTAGCCCCATGTGGAAATCTGGGACAGTGGCACTTCTCGTTAGTTGTGGCTTTGTTAAAAGTTGGGAGATGCTCACAGGAAAGGGAAAATAGGGAAAATAATTATGTCTTACTACTTCTTAATGGAGACCTGGCAGTGAAATGCAGGAGGTGTGTGAGGGGAGGCTGCAGGAGCCACTGGCTCTCATGGTGTGTAAGCATGGGCCCTGCTGAGCCTGCACAGGTCACTGAGGGATGATGAGATGCTGAAACACAAATCTTCATCAGATTGGGGCCCTTTTTGTCATCTGTCTGTGGTGGGGAGTGGTGGCTGATGGCTCTTTTTGTTCTGTCCTCCTGCAGGTTACTCTGGCCAGGACTTTGACTGGGCAGACTACCAGAAGCAGTGTGGAGCTGAGGCAGCACCTCACCTGTGCTTTAGAAATGTAAGTTCTCCCTGTCCATCCACGTGAAACAAAACAGCTTCCATGGAAAAAGTGCTGCAAGGCTTTGAGAGGTTCCCCCAGAGCACCATGAGGCTGCCTTAGGAGGGAAACTGGGAGAATGTTCCCGATCTCCATCCCTAAAAGAGAAAAAAACCCTTATTTTAGTCTTGTCTTTATCTGTAATTGTCCTACTCTTCATCCCCTCTCTGGTTTTGTACAGCACAAAAAGGATCTCGACTGGTTATTGCAATTATTTCAAGTGCTGCTAAAAATAATTTGCTAAAGAAATTGCATAGTATCATTTGCCCCTTTTTACATTTTTAGGTGTTTTCTCTGTATCCCAGGGGGGATACATTTAACCAAACCACATGTATAAAAATTGTAAGTGTTGAAAATATGTGAGAGGATGATTAAACCCTCATGGATGCTGGTCCTTGGCACAGTTCATGTCCTTCCTTGATGCAGCAACAGTGACATGAGAGTGATGGGTGCCATTAAGATTCACAGCTTTTGAAATAATCTTTTGCAGGCTGTTTTATGGCAATGACAGTCCTGTGTGGCTCGATGTGACAGGTATTCATCACCTGGGGAAAGGCAGATGTAGCCTTCTGCCTTTTCCACTAACTTGGTGCTCTCCTTCCTGTGCCCATCAACTGATGGAGGTTGAGATCCCATCAGTAACTGAAAATACTCCTGATGGTGGTACATAAATGTTAGTGGTGCACCTAAAATGTGGTTTACAGGAGGCTTTGCAAAATACAGTGGTGGTGAGAATGATGGACAGACAGGTTTCTGTAGGAGTTGTGCAGCTTTTCACTGGACTCAGAAGTCACTGAGGGACTGAGGGATGGGGTGTTTATGGAAAGCAGAATGGAGACAGGCACCAGCTGTGGTTTTCCATGGCCTTCCTCATCTGTGATGGCCCAGGGGCAGCCTGGCTTGGAAGCTGTGATAGTGAATTGATGAATTTTTTGTTGATGAACTCAGAGGACCTGTGCCACGAGCAGAGTCTGACTGGGGAGTCAAACCAGAATAAGGATTTCTTTGCCCTATAAAGACCCCCTTCCTGAAGGGACTTAAAGCAAAGATTTCCAGCAGTCTTGAGGGAAGGTGGACAGTGCTGCATCACACCAGTACAGTGGGGCTGTTTTTGCATTTCTCTTCTGCAAACATCCCCACTTTTTCTTTGAATATCTTTTCGTTTTGCCAAGCAGTGGATCTCTTCTCCCAGCACTGGCAGCCTTGAGAAAAGTCTCTGTGTAACATCCTCTAAGATTAAGTCAGGTCTGAGCATTTTTTTTATCCTCTTTTTTTTTTTTAAGGAAACATTGACCAGACGAACATGTGTCTCTTATTCTTTCACTCTTAATAACACAATTCTTTTTCAGAGAGAACTGCTCTGTTGTCCCTTGTGCAGCCTCCTGGCTTGATTTGTAGCTGTGAGGGGCTCTTTGATGGAAGCTTTTTGCATCTCCCACCTCGTGCAGCCAGACGTGGTGTTGGCAGTGGAGGTGCTGTGGCTGTTTTTCCCCGGGAGGGATTTTTTAACAAGGAGAGGCAGTTATGAAATGGATTGACATGCCCAAATGCTTAGTAAAATAAACTCCACCTAACTGTTTTGCCATTGATTTTGTATAAATGAGCCTCCAGCACCGAAGTGCAATGAAAGGAGCCGGGGTGATGATAAATGGCATTTCCTTGTTAGGCAACATAAAAGGCATTTAAACAAACTCAGCCTGCATTCCTGCAGCCCTGGCCATTAGCAGCTTTTGCAGGGTGAAGCTCATCTGTGTGCTGAGCAAGGCTTGAGGCAGTCCAAGCTGTGTTTGAGAGTAGCAGCATGTTCTTGGATGGAAAAGAGACCAAAGCCGTGAGTTTTTAGTCTCTCAAAGAGATCTCAATGGCTGTTCAAGGTGAAGTGCCCATTGTCCTTGGTGTTGTACCAATAGAAGAAGGATTGAATTTGAGCCTGGCTTCCAGTTTCTCACACAGGATGAGGGTTTGGTGTCATTTTGAGTCAGTGGCAATTATTACCCATCCCAATTATTACTAGCAAAAAATCTCATTTGAGAGGGGGAACCCTTTCTGTGCTACTGTGAGCAGAGATGCAGAGCAGGTGGGACAGAGGGGAGGGAAATCAAGGAAGGGAAGCCCTAGTATGGACACAGGTATTGCATTGGTGTGTTTTCAGGGCTAGTGGTGGGGGAGATACTGGGAAGGGACTGAGAATAAGTGTCAGGAGGGGAACTTGGAAAGAACAGTGGCAATGAACAACTGGATCCATCTACACCCCTGCCAATGTACCTGAAAGCCTTGTTCATAGAGCTTAAAATGGAATCACAGGATGGTTTGGGTTGAAAGGGACATTAAAGACTGTCTAGTTCCAGTCTCCCTATCCCATGGGAACTGCTGACACCCACTGGATTGGGTTGCTCAGGGGCCCATCCATGAAACCTCCATGAAGAAAAGCACACTTGCAAAGGTTACTCAAATATCTTCAGCTTCAGTCAGTCTGGGTGGCTGAATGCATGAAGAGGTTTCTCTGGTCTCAGGCAAGCTGTTTTTTTGCTTTATGAGGTTTCTCTTAGCAAGGTGAGAGATGCTTAAGCACAGGAGTTCTTGGAACCCTCTGGGTAGTATCACATTAACAGAAAATGCATCATTGGCAAATGTTCAAACACACTTGGAGCTGATGTGGAGCAACCTCCTCCCAGTCTCCTTGGAGTCAGGGATAGGAGTAGAGCCTGACATGCGTTTCATCACTGATTTTTCATATGGGTGTTGGTGCAAACCTGCTCCAGCATGGGCTCCTCTCCACAGGGTCACTGGCTCCTTTGGGTATCCCTCTCCTCTGACAAGGGTCCTCCAGGGACTGCAGGTGGGTCTCTACTCCCCTGCAGACCCCCATGTGCTGCAGGGGCACAGCTGCCTCACCATGGCCTGCCCCAGCACAGCTCTGATTTGCTTCTGGATGCTTTTGCATTCTTCAGGGTATCCTGCCCTTCCAGTGGAAAGCAAACCATGTTAAATTTATTCTTCCCAGCAGACAGTCTGGTTGAGGCTGTGCAGTGCTGCAGTGCCATGTTTTCAGGATTGTCTCTTGGCTCTTTCAGACATCCTTCAGCCGTGGCTTCACCAAGAACATGAAGCTGGAGGCAGTGAACCCCAGGAACCCTGCAGAGATTTGTGTGGCCTCCATCACCTCGGTGAAAGGACGGCTGATGTGGCTGCACCTGGAAGGTACGTGCCCTAAAGGCTGCTTGTGTTTGTCTGCCTCACTCACTCACTCTCTTAATTTTGTCCTTCATCCTCTGCACAAAATTACTCTCTCCAGCTTTTCAGTTTTAAACACATTGACCAGTTCTGTGTCAGGAGGAATTACCTTTACCAGCATTTTCTCTGGGGGAGCTGCAAGTTCCTCCACCCTCCTGTCCATGTGATCTTTATCACCATGATAACAACCTCCTCCCTGCCATCATCACGCACCTTCATCCTGGGAACAGAATTTTGCCTCATTTTGCCTCACTGAAACTTCTACAGCAATTCCCAACCTGACAGTTTGTACAGGAGGAGAGGTCTCTAATCAAAGCCCTTAAAGTTGGTAAAAACATTGCCAGGTAACCCGAAGTATTATAGCTCCTCATGAGTGTTTGCTCTTGGTAGAGCTGTGTGCAATGGCAGGTTTTGGTTTTTAACTCTCTAAGATAATTGTTTGCCCTCTAGTTCAAGGTAGCAACAGCTTAGCCTGGTCCAGACACAGGGCAAATATTATTTTTTTTAATTGCTGGGATCAACAGTTGTTTGTAATTCCATTCTCACTAAGGGCTGTTGTTGAATTTACACCCATCTGATCAAGGAATCTGACCCATTTTGGCAACTTCTTTTCTTAAATGTCCAGGTGTCTTCACTTGTATATGCCAAAGATGTGGATAGATGCAGGAAGGGGGCAACACCCTCCCACGTTTCTTCCTTCCCTCATCTCTTTCTCCTTGCCTTTTACTCTTAATTTCTTAAAGGATTTTTTTTTTACAACTCACCATAAAAAAACCCTGTGTGCATCTTCTTTCTTTTGAATTCTGATATATAGATGCTTTAAGCTTGGTTTATATCTCAGTACCAGGAATTGAATGATCTGTAGTAAACAGAAAAGATGCAAAAGACTGCAAAACCAGAAAGCAATCTTTGCTGCTGTAGGAATACATCACTACAGTGTGCACAGTGTTGTGCTAAAAGCAGGCATTAAAAAATAACACAACCAAAAAAAAACCCGGTTGTAGAGTTGTAAAATAAATGTGGCTTGAAGTGTGGCATGGGGTGTTTTTCTTGACTCCATTAATACAATGTTGTTTCTAACTGATATTTTATATTTTGGAAGGCTCCCCAACTACCACAGGAGCCCCTCACTGAAGACCTCAGGTCCCACCATTTATCTGAAACTTGCACTGTTGCCCTCCCAGTTTCCCAGTTTGACAGCCCAGGCTGCAGCCATAAACCAGGAGCACAGGAGTTAAGCAGGGCAGAGTTAGACATGAGGGAGCACTCTGTGATAAATCACACTTTGTGCAGTAGCAGAACCCTAAACTCGAGGGCGAGTTTAATGAGCAGCAGTGCAGTTCCCCCGTGGTGGAGGAGAGAAGCTCAGGACTGATGGGATGCTCTGCACTCTCTGCTACTTTATTACTCATCATCTGCATTGTTAATTTTTACTGGTTCATTTTAGATTTTAGAGCTTGAAGCTTTCTGGTGTGAATTTATACAAGTAATAATGCACGCTCCCTGCACAGCCCAAGTATTGGAGGAAAACCCTTTGGTTAATCACTTCTCCAGGGAGGTTTCCTGTAATTTCCACTTTTACAGTTTTCTAGAGTTGCTGCTCTGTTCTACCAGTCCTGTAAGATTCATAGCAGGACACAGGCATTTTCCTCACCCTGTTTCCAGTCTCCCTGTTGTCCCTTTAACCTCTCAAATCCCGTGGACATTTCCTGATCTGAGAAAACGACGTAAAACTCAACAGATGAAACTAATGAGTCTCACAAAAGCTGTTCTCCACTGTGTGAGTGAGGGCAAAGGAAGCAGTGAGATGTTGGAAGTAGCAGGCAGGGTTATCAGTTGCCAGAGGGCAGAAGCAGAGGGAGGACAGAGTAGCTGTGAATGTCTTACAAGAGGAACACAAGGAGAACGGGCATTGTGCTGCTTTCTTGCTCCTCAGGGTGGCTGCAGCTCTAAACTTCAGGACTAGCACCATTTTGGTTGTAAAAGACTCTTCATGTCACACTTATTGTTGCTTGTAAGCAGGAAAGTACATTGATCTGGTTACTTCTTAATAATTTAGAATTGTAGCGTAATTAAGATTGGGAAGGGCCTCTGAGGTAATTGAGTCTGTTTTGTCAGAATGACAGCATTACAATAATGAAGTAATTGGTTTTCCCAGACCTGGTGACATTTCAGTGTTGATTTCTTGCTCTGTTTAGGGCTTGGTCCATGTCTTCCTCACTGTGTGTGTGTCTTGCCACTGACTCACTGTTGTCCCGTGGGCTCCTTGCCTGGATTTGTAGTGTCAGGTGAAAATGGAGCTCCCCACTGGAGCTTTCATCAGGTTCCAACTGAGGACATCGTATTATCTCAGGGAGAGAAATGGTTTTTCGGGGAATTTCAGCTGCTGAAATCTTGATTTCAGCAATCTGTGTCCTTCCTCTATGCCTTCATCCCATATCCCAGTGGAAGAGACAATGTATTTTCAATGGATAGTGCATAAACACAACGAAAGGCTCAGAGAAACACCATGAAGACAGCCATGAACCTACACAGACATAATGAATGCATTATTTTCATTATTTCCTCCAGCAGTATTTTCATTATTTCCTCCTCACCAGCCCCTATTTCCCTGCCTCCTTCAGGTTCAGTGTGATCACCAGCACCTATTTTCCTGCCTCCTTCAGGTTTTTCCTGCAGCCACACACTCTCGGAACAGCAGGTTTATTACTGATCCAAACGCTGTTCCTCGTCCTCACTGCTGTTCCCATCACAAAGTTCAATTACTGTTTCAATTACACCACAAGCCCTTGATGAACATACATTAATGGGAAGCTCCCTGTAGTCATCAGGCTGTGCAAAGTCAAACACTTGCTGCCTTAAGCAGGAGGCAGAGATGTTTTAACAGATGCCAAGGCAAGGATGATGCAGAGGAAGCTGCTGATCCTTTGGTCCCTTTTATTAGGAGATCACCCCATGCTGGTGCTGGAGCTGTCTGTCCTGGGGTGGAATTGGCAGAGGGAGGAGGTGGAGTTGCTGGCCCAGCTGTGCCAGTGCAGTAGAACTTGAGTTGGAGTAGTTAAATGGTGCCTGGACTGAGGACACAGAGTTGTTTTTGAAAGAACTCAAAGCCATCAGGAATATCTTACTAGATTTTGAGTGGAAATCAGGTAGATTAGGAAAAAAAATAATAGGATAAGATTTCTTTACTGAAGGGGTAATCAAGCATTGGAATGGGCTTCCTGGGGTAGCGGTGGAATAACTGTCCCTGGAAGTGTTCAAAAGTCATGGAGATGTGGTGATGGGAGACAAAGATCAGTGTTGGGCTTGGCAGTGATGGATTAATGGTTTGGCTTGTTGATCTTGGAGGTCTTTTCCAACCTAAACAATTATTTGATTCTGTGACTGGGACCCACATAAATGAAGACAGGAGATTGCCTTCTAAAGGAGGTGTAATGATCAAATTGGGAGATAACTGCTTTAAACGGAGACTTCAGGTGAAGTTTTGGAGTTAGCATCATGCCAGAGACTTTGCATGTGTCACACTTGGGATTTTTATACTGCTTCTCTCCTGTTGGGTGATCAGCTCTTGTTTCATGTTGAGGAGCCCCAGGAGAATCTGTGGCACTTCTGGACAGAGCAGTGGCCACTTCTCACCCTTGAAAAATGGGACTCAAGGGCAGAGCTGCACAAAAAAGCTTCAGGGAAGCACTGGGGCATAAAAGCCTCTCTCTCACATCAGCTACCACCCTGGAAAAGCCTAGATACACTCTCTTACCATTAAGAGCAAGCATTCAACAACTCCTTCTAACTCACTTATGCAACTTGACAAAATATCCAGGGGTCAGCCAGGCCACCTTGTTGAGGGAATGTTTAACCTCCCTGGCTTTTGGCTGCTTCACTGCACACTCTTAAAGTGCTGTTGATGGGGTTTTCCTCTGAACTACATTGCACTGTAAATGCAGCAGCCCCATCCTTGCTCTCTGTGCAGAGATGAAGATGAAATGGTACCTGATTCTGGTGTGGGGAAGCAGATTTATTTTTACATGTTCCATCATTTTCTTCCTTGGGCTCATGATGGATGCTTGGATGGCTCTGAGCTTGGTGTTCCTGTGCCTAAATCCCATTATAAATTTGTGCTTATAGGTTCTCAGATGCCCTCTCCAGAGTACATTGTTGATGTGGAGTCCATGGACATTTTCCCTGTTGGCTGGTGTGAAGCAAATGCTTATAACCTCACCCCACCACACAAAGCTGTTTGTAAGTACATGGAGACCTGGGCAGTGCAGATATTGCATCAGGGATTTTCTCTGAGGTCTTTAATCCCATTTCTGACACTGTCAGCCTACCCAGCAGACCAATAACCAGGCTGGAAGTGTACTGCAATAAATGATAATAAATCTAATTAGTGACTAGACTGGAATTAGACAGTTTGTATTTGTGTCTGTGATCAGCCCCTCCAAAAATAGAGTTGTCTGTGCTGGGGAAGGCTGTTCCATGGTCTGGGATTGCACAGTGGGTTGTGGGTTTGTAGAGGGATTGTTGATCAGTGGGGTTGTCAGAGGGAAACCAGGTTTTGTTGTGCTGAACCCAGGTTCACTCAGGCAGCTGAGTGGATTAGGGACAAAGATCTCAAATTGGAAGAAAAACCCCATAAAATATCAGGTGGAATGGACCTACAGAGGCCACCCAGATGCCCTTTTCCACAACAGGATCTGCTCCATCTAAATGGAGGAATAATTTCTGCCATTCTGTGATGGAGTTCCTGCCCTTTCCCAGGGTATCTGTCCCTTATTTTCCTGCCCTTGCCAGCTCAGAGATTCTCCTAGTGTTCAGTTTAAATCCCCCCACAGCACAATTAAACCCACAGGGTTTTGTCCTGCCTCCAGTAAATATTAAGACAAATTTCTTCCCTTTCCATTTGAAGGCAGTTCATGAGAGCTCAGTGGCTTGGTGTTGTTCCTCCTGTTCCAGCGTATCCAATCTCAAGCCACAAGGTGAAAAATTGGCCTCCCTGTTTATATTAATTAACATCCAGAAGGCGAATTTTAAAATGTATCAGCCCTTTCGAAGAGTTAAATATGCTTAAGTTAAAAATCAGGCAGCCAGAGCCTAATTTAGGAGAATACTGCTATGGCAACATTATGCAGCCTTATCACAATTTATAGCTGGGGATAAATTATGCTGGAGGTAATCGTGCTTGTAAAATGTAATCTTATCCATATGTGTTTCTGTATGGAAAAATATTTGTGTTTTCATTTTAATTCTTTTTTTCTTTTTATGCTGATCCCATAAAACACAATATTAGCATTCCAGAGGAAAGATTAAATGTATTATTACATCCTTAAAGTAGGTTTTAATGATGTAGT
Source organism: Sterrhoptilus dennistouni (assembly GCA_013397095.1). Lineage (NCBI taxonomy): Eukaryota > Metazoa > Chordata > Aves > Passeriformes > Zosteropidae > Sterrhoptilus > Sterrhoptilus dennistouni. The sequence goes on along the minus strand of VWZU01010563.1, from coordinate 239,974 downwards.
GACTTACTTAAAAAATACCAGGAAAAGATGGTGATAGTAATTAAGTACCATTTCATTGTGTTCAAAGTCGTTTTATAGTCAGTGCATTTACACAGCTTTTTATGCATTCTGGGGGTGCTTAACAGGACAGAAGGGTACAAAACTGTTTTTCTTCCTTGCTTCATTTTGGCAGTGCGAAGGAAGAGGAGAATTGCAGTTGTGCAACCAGAAAAACAGTAAGTTGTTTTTGGTTTTTTTTGTTGTTGTTGTTGTTATTTAAGGTGACGTTTTTACAGGAATGCATCAGGTCTTCCAGGGGGGATAATACACAGCAGCTGTGTGGCTTGGTAACAACTGCCCAGATACTGCAGCACAGCCAGCAAGAGGATTCTTTTAAGTCTAAAATATTTGTTAGCATCTGTAACAGCAATTTTTTTACTGGTTGGGGCTGTACAGCCCCTGCCTGATGGCCAGCAAGGGATGCTTAGGGAAGATGGACATGTACCAGGAGGGCATTTCCCTGTCTACCTCTTGCAGTTTGTAGAAACTTGAATTTAAGGGAGGATATTTGAAGCCTGGGGGTCTAAATCTGACACATCAGAGTATATTTTTTAGAGAAGGGGTGGATCTGGCTCCTTCATCTGCAATAGCCCAGTCTGTGATCAACCATTTGGAAGTGGAATCGTGTTGGAGGTATCTCCATTCCTCATCCCAGGCTGTTGCTGGTGTGTCTTTTGTTCCAGCCTGAGGACTGGTTCTGGCCCTTTGTCCTGTCTGATGCTGTTAAATGCACCAAACACTCCATTAAATACACCCAATTTTTCTTTTAACAGGTTACCATCCACAGTGCCTGTTGAGAAAATACCTCATGACCTCTGCCCAGTTTCTCAGCTAGACACAACAGGTAGGGATCCTTATTTCAAAGACCCTATTTCATGTCCTGTATGGAAGGGGAGGACCTCAGAAAGGCAGTGAGTTGTCCCAGGGGTGGGGACATGGAACCACATCCTCAGGGGGTGTAAAGTGGAGTGAACCCACCTGGTGTACAGCAGGTGAGGGTCTGGTTCTCCACCTGCCTTGCTGGGGCTATCAGAGTTCCCCTGGAGCTTCCCCATTTCAGATGATGATATTAAGACAAGGCTAATGAGTTCTCTCTGGTGGAGGTGGGTGCAGGCTGTTAATTGACTGATGAAAATGGGTACAGCAGGACCTGGGTCCCATGTGTAACCTCAGGACTGTGTGGTGTGGCTGCTGCTTCTAAAGGCAGATTCCTCTCCCCTTTAGCAGTGCCAGGGGGCTCTGAGTGCAGCATTCATCCAATTATTGGTGTAAACCCAGCAGCAGGGACAGGATTTAATTCACTTTATTTCAGCAGGCTGTGGGACACGTGTTGGCATTGCAGCCAACACCCCATTACAGTCAAATGGGGCAAATCAGGATCTTTTTGGGTATCATAACCAAAAACAGTGGATAACCACTTGGAAGGCATGTGAACCACATCTGGAAGTTTCCATTTCTCTCCATGGGCTATAAAGGAGCCCAGAGTAATTAGCCTAGACAAGAAAAACTGCTCTGCAGACCCATGCTGGGTCAGGGAATGGCTCTGCAGGGTTTAAGGGGTTGGACAGGAGCTGAAGAGGGACTTTTAAGGCTCTTCACTGAGTGAATGTTCTCTCTGAGCTGATTCCCTGTCTCTGAGGCTCAGCCCCTGCATCCCCTCCTGGCAGGTTGCAGTGAGTCACTCGTGTCCCCCTGCAGTGTGAGTTCTGGAAGTGCCCTGGCTCGTGTCGTGGATTAAATCCTTTTCCAGTCTTCCTTTCAGCAGCCAAATCAGTCACTATTAAAAACACTTCATTTTCCCATGCTGGACTTGAATAGCAGAGACTTCCCCACCCTCTATCCCAGAGTAGAATTTTTTGCCTCCTTTATTCTCCTCCCCTTCCTCCCACATCCAGGAGGGAGAAGTGCCCTTGATTTATGTTATAAAAGTGCTAGAGGCCCCCTCACTGCTGCTTTCTCCTTGCAGGCACCATCAATGGGAGATACTGCTGCCCCCAGCTCTACATCAACCACCGCTGCTTCTCAGGTCCATATTTAAACAAAGGCAGGATTGCAGAGCTACCTCAGTCTGTGGGGCCTGGCAAGTGTGTGCTGGTGCTCAAGGAGGTATGGCCCAGCTCTCTTTTTTGGGGGGAATTCAGAGGAAAGTGTTGAGTCATGGCTTGCCAGACCCAGAATTTGTGAACAATACACTTAAAATTGTCCTGGAGTGGTTTCCATGAGGCAAAACTGCAAGCCAGGAAGAAGGGGGCAGATTTTCTATTGTGGGTTTTGATGGGAGAGGTGATTTTTTGAAACATGGGGAGTTCTGTTGGTTGGGAGCAACTTTAATGTGGGTTGTCATCAACACAGGAGCAAAAGGCAGTGTCGTGGAGACATGAGCATCTCATTTTTGGGGACATAAACAGCTTCCCAAGGAGCAGGAGAATGGCAGCAGCCCAGCATTGGTCAATGGTACTTTGCAGAAAAAAATCAAGCTTATTATGACCATAATAATTCAAGGAATTGCAGGAAAAAGTCAAGCTTATTATGGCCATAAGCTTTCCAGAAAAAAATTCAGGTTTATTATGGCCATAAACTCAAGCTTGTTCTGGCCATGGGAACCAGTTCCAGATTCTGGAAAAGGTGAAGAGAAAACCTTCAGGGTGTTGCTGTAGGGGAAATACACCTGATTCCTGGTACCTGTTGCTGAGATGAGAGAGGTGCAGCAGCTTCAAGAACCATGGGCAGGATGGAGGTAAAAAATTGCTGCACAATTGAAGTTCCTGATGCTCCTCAGCCCTTTCCACCCAAGGTCTTGTACTCACCTCCACCACTGATGCAGTGAAGCATCATTCTGTGTGTGTACCCTTGAATCCCAAATTCTTTGGTGAGTAACAAGTAACTCTTGTGCAGTTTAGTACCAAACTTATTTTTTTACAGCCTAGCTGTTCATTATTCCCAGTGCCAGCACAAGTTTTCTGCTGGGGCCTCCAGTTTATTGTGGGTTTTTTTTCACTGTAAGAGGCAAGTGAGGTGGAAGTGCCTGTTGTTTGGCATCAGCTGCAAAGTTTGTCTCATTTCTGAGGTATTTTCTTGGAAAACAAGTTGAAACCTGGAGCCAAATACAATGGAGATGTCAGCTGGTGCCATCCAGCCATTGCACCTGGGCTGAAAAGTGGTGACTGTGAAGTAGCTATTCTGTATAATAAAGGCTGACTTGAAATTAAATTAAAATAAATACATTGTCAGCTTTAGTTTCAGTTTCTGGGGTCAGAATATCTAAGAAGCACAAACAGTTCTTTAAATACACCAAGAACTCCTCAGCAACATTGTAAAATAAAACAAAGTGTCTTCTTAAGACTCCAGGTGATCTATAACCCTCCATATCTTAGAGAAATATGTTGTAAGGATTAATTATTTTCATTGCTTACTGCTCTTACTATTTTTGAGACACTTTGCTCTTTCTCTAACTGATAAGAAAATGGACTATGACAAAAGATGCCTTTTAGATCCTTGATTATCTAATGAAAGGATGCCAGGTAACTCTTTAGCTCTCCTCTCTTTGTCCCACAGACCACAGACACATAAGTATTCCAGATTTAAAAAAAAAAAAAAAAAA
>VWZU01010563.1:174149-236270 GCA_013397095.1 Sterrhoptilus dennistouni | reverse complement strand
AAAAAAAAAAAAAAAAAAAAAAGTTTACTGCCCTGCTTTGAGGCCAGCCTGGGATATAGCATCTCTTGTTAGGTAGGAGGTGTGGGATTATATCTCAGATAGAGGAGGGAAATTGAGTTTCTCCTTGTAAGAATGCTGATCATTGAGGTCTTGAACAGGAGAAAAGAGTTCTGTTCATATTTTTAGCTGTACCTTGTCAGGATAACTTGATATCTCCTAAGAAAACTTCCAGGATTGAGACTGTTTCAAGGGAGATGGGAAATGTGTGAGCACCAAAGAGCTGTGATGGGAAGAAAAGTGCTGAACTGCCCAGTGGCATCAGATACACCAGATACACTCAGAAAAGAGCCCCTGTACACATGAAAATACATGACATGGAGAACTTTATGAATTTCAGGTGCCTGTGAGGTTGGGCAGAGGCTGGTGATGGTGAACGCTGCATGATTATATTCACTGGTGTGACTCCAGCTCACTCAGCAGCATCAAAATAAAACCTCACTGATGGGTAACAGCAAAGGCTGGGCTTGCCTGATCCCCCTCTGTGCTCTAAGGCACAGGTTGGCTGCACCCAAACCCATTCCTGATGCAGAGGGCTGAAATTAAACCACCAAAATCTCAGGCTGGTCCCACTCCAGCCAAAGGACATTTGACTGCTCTGAGATGGTTGATGTAACTTTCCATCTCCAGAGAGAGTTGGAATCCGGTCTAGGTTTCTTCACTGGTTTTGTTTAAATCACAGTTAATTTTTTTTCCAAAAATCTTGTTTGTTTGCATTTAACAGAGTGTAATATGAAGTGATACTGTTTCTAGAAGGTACAACTTTTATTGTGGACCTTTGCTGTAGGGTAAAATGCCAAACCCAGTGACTCATTTGAGATACAAGAAGAGTAAAAGCCAGAGGTTCTAATATTTTTTTCCCTTTCCCTGAAAGGGAAATAATTGTTCTTACAAAACACTCTTCTTTATTATTTTAACTGAGTTTAGAAGTTTACAGAGTCCTGCTGGTGGCAAGCCAGCTTTGAGCAAAGTGCTGGCACTGTGGGTGCCTGTGCAGGGCTGGAGTTGATTAGGTGTCTGGGAGAAGGGCCACACTGGTGTTGCAGGGTTGGATTTTCTCTCCTTGCTCATTTCCCAGCTATTCTGACAACTCACACAAGCACAATTTCCCTGGTGAGGGGGACAGGGCAGCACTGTTGGTGGAAATTGGTCAGCAAGATGTTTTCTGCCCCAAATGTCCCCACCAGCCAGCAGGGTGGGTGTAGAAGTGTCCTTAAGGAGAGCTTTCCCAACGAGCTCCTGCAGAGGGGTTAAATAACTCCCTGGATTTGCTGATGGAGGCACCTGATGAGCAGTGGATGAGTGTGGCAGCTCCCCAGGGAGTTGATGTTTTTGAAAACCCCCTTCTGGCTTCCTGACAATCAGGTGTCAGAGGCCAGTGCCCTTCAGTTTGTGTGGGGAGAGAATGGCAAGAGAAGATGTGGGTGAGCAGCTGGGAGGGCTCACTCAGAAACTGCCTCACCAAAGCATTTTAAAATGGTTTGGGTTGGATGGGACCTTAAATATCCCCTCATTCCAAGGCCATGCCATGGGCAGGGACACCTTTCACTATCCCAGGTTGCTCCAAGCCCCGTCCAACCTGGCCTTGGACACTTCCAGGGGTTGGGCAGCCACAGCTTCTCTGGGCACCCTGTAAAAATTTCTTCCTCATGTCCAATCTAAACCTACTCTCTGTCAGTGTTTGGTGTCTCTAATTGGAATTTTTTTTGAGGAGTGGTTTGAGTAATGTTTCCAAGGGCCCAGTGATAAATTTTGCTTCCAGCAAATATCCTATCCAAGCAGCTCCAGCCAGTGCCATTTTACAGAGTGCTCTGCAGCATTAAGTGAAGCCCTTGCGTGAAAATGATTAATCCTGTAGGGTTTTCAAAAAGCCAGCAAATCCTCAGGTTGCTGGATTTAGAGGGGGAAAAAAACCCCAGAAAAACAACCTAGAAAAAAACCAACTAAACAAATGTAAACACATTGGTCACTGCAGTATGACTTGGTTATTTTTTCATTTCTGATGAACTGTGTTTGTGGGTGCTGGATGAACTTAATGTTGATCACACTGAAATCATTTGCAGGCCCCCAAGGAATTAAAAGCAGGCGTTAGGTAAAGAGCTAAATTAGATGAAAACCAATCCAGACTCACTGTGGGATCATTCATGTGCACACAATGCGGAGTGTTCAAACACACGGTCTGGTGCTGTTAAGAGATTTGTTTTCCTTGTGTTTATCTCCCTATGCCAAGTGCAGGCTATTAAAGCTTGGATTTCCTGAGCCAATAGCAGGAATCATTTTTATTCTCAGTGACTTTGGATTAAAAGGATTGGCACATGTGTTCTCTTGTAGGGAGTGGACACACACTGGGTTCCAGGCACACCTCCTGCAAACTCTTTTTGTGGAGACTTCATTACTATTCTGTTAATACACTCAAGGCACACAACTCTCAGGCTCTTTAGCACATTACTGACCTCAAATGTGTGAATTTCCCCTTCAGTGTTCACTGTGGTATGGGGCCCATGATCTGTACTTGGTTGTGCCTTCAGAACTATATCTGTTTTCATTTTTTTTTTTTATTATTAAACTGGCCAATGATGGATGCAGTCTGTGGAATCTGCTTTGAGTGAGAGGCTCTGCCACAGAGACAAAATTAGTGGTTAGCAGATTTTTGAGGTCAAATAGCAGCATTTAATGCAGTTACCTTATCAGACTCAGGTGTTATCTGTAATATGGCAACAATGATCCATTCTTGCACCCCTCCTCCTTGCATCCAGCCCTTAACCTGTGCAACCAGGACAGAAACAAGCTGCTCCTGCCTGTGCAGCACCTGGGACCATACTCAGTGTAGTCAAGGACTACTTTTAAACCCCTCATTGTGGTTGGTTTTATCTCCCCATAGGTTCTCAGCATGGTGATCAATGCAGCTTACAAGCCAGGGAGTGTTTTACGAGAACTGCAGCTTGTGGAAGACCCTCAGTGGAATTTCCAGGAGGAAACACTTAAAGCAAAGTAAGTCTTCAGCGTGTGTTCTTTTATTTGGGAGGTTTCAGAAAGAGAGCTGACTAGGGAAAAAAAAAAAAGGTAAGGAAAGGGTTTTTTTTGCTATTGCGAGAGTTTTACTTTTCTAATTATCGTTTTGCTTCATTGAATTATTTGACTCATTCCATAGCAACTTCAGAAATGAAATATTCACCTGAATGGTTCATTTCTTTTGTCTTTCTCCAAGCAGCCATCCAGTTTTTGATGAAGCCAAGCCCTGAGTTTTATGATAAGCTGTCCTTATAAGCTTGTCTACTACTGAATGAACTCAATTCCTGGCTTTCTAAATGGAGGAGTATTGCTGCTTTTAAATTAGAGCCTGTCAGAGTAATGCAGGAAAAACTGGTGAGAATGAATGGCACCAGAAAAAGTTCAAACAAATTAGCAGGGACACATTTTTGACACATTTTTTAGCAGGAGTGTGATTAGGACAAAGTAGTAGCAGATCAGAGATTCAGGTCAAAATTTGATGCCCTTCTAGAATATATTCTTCAATTCTCTTCTGAACAGCACCAAAGAATATTGAATTCCTCCTTCCAGTGTTAAATAGGATGTATTTCAACAACCACTGTCTGTGTAAAAGAGGGGAGTCTCACCTGAACTCTCTCCAGAGTCCTTCTGAAGAATAATTCTTCCCACTTGAAGGTGGATGTCAACAAATATTTCTTTGAAGAAAGCTCTCTTTGTTGACTAATGGTCACCTTGACTTTTTAAGTGCTGTAGTTAAATGCACTGAATCTCACTGTTTGTACTGAACTCTGTAGCTCCTTTTCAAAGAAAAGCAATTTTCTCTTGGTTATTTGATATGAATAGCTGCCAAACACAGCACTATTGATGGCTACTGTATTTGATCTTTGCCCATGCAGATACTGCAGAGAGTTAACGTTTTCTTTGGTTGAGGGAGGGAGTTGAGAAACTTTAAGTCTGCGTACGCTTAAAATGCTTTCCTGGAGGAGGATTGCAAACTGAAATGAAAATCGACTAGAGATATCCTATTTTTTATTTGCTTCTTTCACCCACATGGAATGCCAGGTTTTTGTGTTTGTCAGTGGAGATGCTGTGAATGGAAGTCTAAAAGTCAACCTTGTGCATAGAGATTTTCATTTAAAACAGGTCTTTGTCCATGACCTGCTTTTCCTTGATTCCAGGATTCCACATCTTGTGCTACAAATATCAGATAATTCACTCCTGCAGGTACTTAGCAGTTGTGAAATCAAGTTGTAATGCCCTATATTACTTAACATCCTCTCCTGCAAAGAGCTGAGCTTACAGGCAGTTCTGCTATGAGCAGTATCCTGAGTGGGATTTTGTTGGGGTTTCCCATTTGAGTGTGAGGATCTGCCTTATGCAAAAGCATAAATACCTATTTCTTAAGGCTGCTGTAACCCATATTTCTAATGGGAGAGAGCCTGGAAGCTGTTTAAGTGACTATCCATGATAGTATTTTATGTTGGCCCCGTGTTCCTGTGTTCTGGCTGCCCCAGCAGGCATCAACCTCCCTCTCCAGGGAGTCAGGCTCCATCTTTCAACTTTATTAAGCCACTGAGTGGATCATCATAGGCTCAGAGCCAGCACAGCAAATTTTGAAGTGCCTTCTGAGAAGGAGACAAAGCTCATGGGGCAGGACAGCACCTTGTTCCTGCAGCTCTTTGGCTTCACAGAGCAGTGCTTGGTGGCCATCCCAGTTTGCCTGTGGGTAGCTTGAGTGGATGGCAGAGGGTTGACATGTCTGGCTACCTTTGGACTTCCTCCTTTTTTCCTCCTTTAGTTTGCTTGAGTTGCTCCATCCAGAAGTTTTAATTCCGTTTGGTTGTTCAGGAGCAGAAAAGAAAACGCAGCCACGAAACCAGATATAGTGGAATATACAGACAGCACATGTCACCTTCCACCAGGTGTGTGATAGTGCTCCAGAATCTTAAACAGAGACCTGTAATGAGCAGCAGAGACCTGCAGTGAGCAACTTCCAGCTCCAAGAGCTCTGGATGGTGCCTGTTGCTAAGGATGACAGCTCCAGAGCCAGCTGTGATGGGACACATCATGTCACTGTCTTCTTTCTGATGTGGACTGGCACCTCCTTGGACCTTGGCAGTGCTGTTTGTTTGCAGTGCCTGCAGCAGGGCAGAGCAAAGGGATTGGTGAAGAGAAGGCTGCTTCTCCCACTGTCCCAAAGGCAAGGTTTTGCACTGCCAGGAATGCATTATCTCAGTCCTGGGGCAGCCTGCACTTAGTTCACTCTGCTGTCCTGAGTGACCACTGTGGAATCAATTACGCTCACCTTGCAAAGAAGATAAAACAATTTAGGTTGTCCAGAGAGATGTTTTTTGCAGTGTGTGATGGCAGCTGTTTCCCATCAGCGCTGCTGGCTCCGTGTGGGAAGAGTCAAACCTGATTTATTGGTGATGATGAGTTAGAAATGTCAGGCTTGAGCCTCCTGAGTTCCCATGAGGGCCAGTTGAAGCTGTCAGCATTCAACCCTTACAGTTTTGGTGCATTTAAGTTCAGTTCCTACATCTTGATTTGCCTTCCCAGTTTTACATAAAATGCTTAAGGGACTTCATGCTTTTCAAGGGTTTTCATTTTAAAGGGCTGATGATAAGGGGGCTATTTGGATTTACCCATTTTTGCAGGACTTTGGATATAAACAAAAGCAGTGAGTGCAGAAAGTTATCTCCTGGGTCTTGTATGAAGCCCAGTTGATCAAAATGATAAAGATGAGTATTCCTGGACTCCTTCATTAAATGAAATTCTGAGACCTGCTCAAATCCAGTAGCTGAACTCCGGGAATATTTACCCCTCTGCCAGACATCATTGCTTATTTATGAGGCTGCATTTCAAAGAAAGCCTTTTCACTGCTGTTGCTTTAGAAGACTGCCTTTAACTTGTGGTAGGTGAGGCTGAGGTGTTTGAAATCTTCTTTGCCTCAGCCTTTGCTAGCGAGGGTTGGCTCTCAGGCTTCCCAGGGCCCTGATCCTGTTTGGGGGAGCAAAGTGTTACCCACAGCAGGTGGAAAAGAATCTTAAGGACACTGGAAGCAAACTGGATGTACACAAGTGTGTGGAAGCAGTTGGGATGCAGCCAGCTCTACCTGGGAGGACTGGCCAATGTCATTGCAAGGCCACTCACTGACGTGCCTGGAAGTTGATGAGGATGAGGGAAGAATCCTAATTTTTGGAAAAAGGCAATTATAACACTCTTCCTTAGGAAGGGCAAGAAGGAGAATCCAAGTAGCTACAGGCTGTCAGCTTAACTTCCCTGGAAAGGTTATTAGCCAAATCCTCTTGGAAGCCATTTCTGAGAACATGCAGGACCAGTAGGGGACTGGCAAGGAGCAAAAGGCGAGTTGTGCCTGATGTGATGTGGTAGCTGGTTTGGGGTAGAGGAATAAACAGTGGAAATTAATTTGTGTTCATTTTGAACAAGGCTTTCCAAACCAGGATCAGTGGAATGCCTTAAACCTTTTATTTCTGTAATCAGAAGGAGACTTAATGAGGCAAAGCCTTACAACCAGAGCACTCCAGTGCCCTTTCTGAATCCTGTGTTCAAGAGTACAAAATGCCACTGGATGACTGAATAGCTTTGAAGGAAGTTAACTCCTTGTGTTTGGTAGACTTTAAGGTAGACAGATGAAATAGAAATTTCTTGCAAAGAATAGAAAGGAGTTTTTAGTTCCCCAAAAGGAAATTGAGACTTTTATCTACTGAGTTGTTCAAATTAGTCTCAAGAATTGTCAGAACGGCTTAGAATGGGACTTTTGAAAATGAGATTCTCAATGTTCTTGCTGTTTGAAGTTTTTCAGCACAAGACTTTCTGTGTCATCACACAGCAGTCCCTAACTGTGGAGCTTCTAGAAGTCACTATGTTCTCAGGGACCTCTAATCTATTTTAGGGAACTTCAACAGACAAATTCTGTTGCAAAGTGCTGTTCATTTAATACTATTCTCATGGATCAGGAAGTGTATTTTCCATGGAAATAGTTCCAGCCTTAAGGTTTTCTCCGAGTTTGGGATCTGAGGGCAGAGAAGGGGGAAGAGGAAAGAAAGATTCCTTTGGTTTTAGCTGAAAAATCTTTTTTTGAAAAAGAACAGCCATTTCTAAGAAAACCGAAAATATTATCCTTGATACAGCAATTTTCCAAGTCTCCAGTTCTGCCATGCTGTGCATGCAGATACTTGCTGCTTGCAAGTGATTGAGAGCCCTGGTATAAAAACATAAATAGGAGCATCAGTAGTTGGTAACTTTTTGAGAGATGCTAATGGAAAAGGTTTTCTGACAAAGGAGCTCCTTCCACATGGCTGTCCTAGAAACAGCTCAGATTACATTTGGTGGTGCCTGTGTTAAAAATCTTGAGTGTGTGAGGAATATGGAAAATATTAGTAGAACCTGGTTTATAGTTGGAAGAGGTGCTGCCAAGACCAGAATGATGTAAAAAATACTCCTGTGGCCAGTCCCAGCACCTTGGGTTTATTGAGACTGATTGCTGCAGTCATGGAGATCTCCATTTTGCCATCCTCTCTGTTAATTAAAATGTGCGTTGCATTCAAAGCAGACTATGAAATCAGTCAGTTGTTCATTTTCCCAGTTTCATCTTTTCCTTTCAGCAGGCACTGTAGTACAATGGGTCCTTCCTGGGCAGCCAAACACAATAGGAAGCACACAGTTAGAAAAAGTCAGCCATCCTTGAATAATACCCATCAGGCAGCTTTCTTAGCTTATAAGAAAGAAGATCAAGAGGCAATTTGATTAGAGTGCTTTTGCAGGGAAACAAAACCAGATGCGGTCGTTTCATCCTAGTGTGGTGAAAGTCAGAACAAGGACAAATAAATGTGAGCTAAATTCAGATGCATCCAGACATAAAATGAGGTATAGGCACATGAGGTGTAGCTACAGGTGCTCCCTGTGCCATGATTCTTCCAGTGTTGAGACCCTCGAGGCTGGTGCTTGTCTGGAAAGTGCTGGTTTACTCCAAACTGAGGTTTTTTTGGGTCCAGGTGAAAGCAGCACAGCCTGTCACAGACTCAGTGACCCAACGATCCAGCCTGTCATTAAACTTAATGGCTCCTGGAGAAGTAATAAGTGCAGGAGTCTTTTCAAACACATTGAAAAGAAATATAAAACTTTTATAAGTAGATGCATTTAAATGCCTGTGGCGTTTGGTGGTTTTGGTATTAGGTATTGCCAAGCCCTCCTAAGCCAGCCTGTCTCTGCAGCTGTTTCACAGCTATTATGGGACCATAATAGTGCTCTGTACCTGAAAGGAACACTTTTTTCCCTTTTACATCATCTGTCCAGGTCTTTCAGGGTGTGTAAGAAGTTGGCTCATTGAGTCATTCATGCATTCAGGTGGATGAATCCAGGATTGTCTTGGCACCAAGTGAGATATCAGAGCCTGGCACCTTGCAAGAATGCTTATTTAGGTTTTATGCTGAGGTGATAATTTGGATTGCAACCTGAGCGTGGTTGGGCTGGGCTGTTCTCAGACCCAGGTTTCATTTGGGTTTCCCCATTATAACACTTCATGTGCCACATTTCAAACCGTTTTCCCCACACCCCTTTGTTTCAGAAAGAGCTGTCTGAATGTTTTAACTCTCTGGTCACATCTTTATTTCACCACCTCCTTCTCTTCCTCTCCCATATCTATCAGCAGCTGCTAGGAAACTGCAGATCTTAATACACTGACAAATGCTTTGTTCCATTTTTCCTGGTGACTGTATCTTTGTCTTTCCTTGCCTCCCATTCAGTAATCTTTCTTCCACTCTTGTTCCCTCTTTTTCTTTTGTTGTGTGTTACTTTTCCCTCCTCTGAGCACATTTGTAATGCCAGCACTGGGCTCTGGCGTGGTTGTCTCTCGTGTTTCATTCCTCAGGATGCATAAGAGATGTTTTTAAAAACCTTATCTCAGTGTTTACAACAGCTTGCTGCTGCTGTTTAATAAATTAAGGGGATAATTGGTTTTCCAGGGTTCACATCTACAAATGTAGTACAGCAGGGATGTAACTGTATCTTTTTCAGCCATTTATCACTCAGAAACAGTTCATATGAAACACCGAAATAAATGTTTTAGTGGCGTAGCAAATTCAAGACAAACGTTTCATTGCGGGTTTCTGCTCCAGGCATTCCCTGCAGGAATCAGTTTTTAAGGCCTGTTGCTGCAGCCCTGTTAAATAACTCCAGAGACTCCTGATGAGTTCCTCAGGTTTTGTAATGAGTGCCCACATCTCAGAGTGGTGAAGTCATCTGGTCCTGGGGTAGCAGAGATTGTTGTTTCACCCAGATACTTCTTCACAGTGAGTTTGTCCTGATAGCCACAGCTGGCACCATGATGGGGATTGCTGGGAGCTGGAATGTAATATGGGAGCAGGAAAGATGGCAGTGGAGATAACCAAAATTGCACTGAGCTCTTATAGAAGTCAGTCTGAACACAGGGTAGTGGGCAGAAAGCTCTGCAAGGTGTAGAAGCATCTGATCATGAGTCAGTATATGAAGAGAGACTGTATCCCTCTCCCAAAAACTTTGCATCAGTTCACAATAAGGGCTTGCTATCCTGTGTAGTATCCTCACCAAGCCTACTGAGATTTTTTTCTTTCTCTTGCCATATCTACAGATGCATCCAGTGTGCCCATAGATTCCATCCCAAATTATGTCCACACCTTCAATTTATTTCACTCTTTCCTTCCTCGAGTCCATCTGAAATGGGGCCACTAATAAAAGCATTCTCAAGAGAGACACTCTCCCAAAAGTCCCTGGGGAGGATCTCTCCCTGGCAGAGGGCACTCTGATCTGTAGCACCCCAGGATTTTTCAGGCTGGATGACATGGGGTCCTGTACTCCTGCTCAGGTACAGGGGGAAGACGTACAGGGCGACTGTGAAGATCGTGCGGACGTCAGACCAGGTGGCAGATTTCTGCAGGAGGGTCTGTGCCAAGCTCGAGTGCTGCCCCAACCTCTTCAGCCCCGTGCTGGTGGCTGAAGTCTGCCCCGAGAACTGCTCCATCCACACCAAAACCAAGTACAGTGAGTATTGGAGAAATGCCTCTTGGCTGGGAACCAGAGAAGGGGGAGATGGTGTGTGGTGAAGAGCAGGAGTTGTGTGACGTGTTAATCCTGATGAGGATTCATCTCATCTAAGAGTAGTTATTTAATCCTGAGGCCACCACAGGTTCCCTTAAAATCCTGTACCACAAAACTGTCCCTCTCATTCCATCCAAATGCATCTGTTTGAACATCATCACTTTTTGGAGGTCCTGACTTTTGTTTGTATCTAAAGTTAACTAAAGGAGCACATAAAAGGAACCTGCAGTGGGAAGCTGAGATTTTTAACTTGCTACATCTGAGACAGCTTTGTTAGGTGAGATGAATCCTCTTGGTACAGAGTTTCTGGCATACACACCAGCACAGGCCAGAACCACAGTGCTGAGGTGCTGGAAGGTTTGGGAACACTGAATCTCTACTCAGAGCGTTTAATATTTAAACATGACCCTGCCTGTTCAGTAAGGCTGTTTTTAATCTTCAGTGCTTTTTGTTGTCAATATTACTGGTATTATTGGCTCTTGAACAGGTCAGGAAAGTGGAAGTGAGTGTTGTCCTTCTTCCACAAAAGTTGCAAAAAGCAGTATAATTGATCTAAAGCAATTCTCATGAGTTTGGTGCCAGAGTAGAAGGAGAGGCATGCTCAGAGGGGTACTGAGATCACTGGGGATGGGTTTCTGTAGAAATCTACACCTGAGCTGGAGTTGTGACTCCCACTGGTAGCAAATGGAGAGCTGGAGGAGGGCAGCTGGGGGAGCTCCAGCTGAGCTTGTCCCATCTCAAATTTGATGGTTTATGTGACTGGATGAATTTTTCCTCAAAATGCCATTGATTTGCTGAAAGGCTTAGTTCAGTTATGAACTTTGCAAAGTGCCATTTTAGTTGTCCTGGGATACCCTTGCTGGTCAAGGACAGAGTGTCTTTCATCCCCAGAATATGTTGAAAGGCACTTAATGCAAACATTTAATGTAAGGCCAGAGGACTCTCACATCCCTAATTTCAACCTGGGCCACAAAATAGTTGAAAGTAATAAAAACCCGTTCCTCTGTATATGATTGAGGATAGCTGGCCGTCTCCCCTCTCTGCTGAAAACTTCAGCAAGTGAAAGGGTGTCTGACACTGTTACCTCACACAGAACTGCATTGGATCAAATATGGAACTTGTTGGCCTCTTTCCCTCCAAATCACTGCTGAGCTCTGCGTAAACACATTGTTAAATTCTGAAGTCTTCATCAATAAATCCGGATACATAAGAGCTGTAACACTCTGTGCTAGTCCAACATGACCTATTTACGCTGTACATCTTTTTTCTTCCAAATCAATGTATTTTAAAGTTTAAATTGCACTTAGTTAAGAGTACAGCCCTGAACCTGTAGCAAAGAGCAAGCCAAGGTTCCCTTCTTTGGATGGTTAAAGTTTTTAATGGGCATTGTGCTTCATTTCTCCAGCTTATTATTATGGGAAGAGGAAAAAAATCATTAAGCCACCAATTGGGGAAAACAACAACATGAAAAGTGGCCATGTCAAGCCAGCCAGACGCAGGAAGAGGCGGAAATCCATCTTTGTGCAGAAGAAAAGGAGATCATCAGCTGTGGATTCGAATGCTGCAGGCTCTGGAGAGGTTTGTGTCACACCGGGATAAATCAGCAAAAACTCCTTGATGCCTTCTTCTTCTTTTCCCCCATTCTGCATTTTCCTTTTGGGGGTCTTCTCAGCACACCTGAACACTTCCACTTTTCTATTTTCCAGTTTCTGTTTTTTGTATTTTTTTCTTCCTTGCTGTTCTGTTCTTCTAAGGTCAGACTGGTTTCATTTGGGCACTTTGAGGATTTTTGCCTTGTCCATTTCAGAGGTAGCAAGCAAATTTTTTGCTCCCACCTTCCCAATTCTCACTGGCTTACATGCTGCCTGATATCTCTTTTGTTTTATTTCCTTCCTTAAGAGCAGGCAGATGACCCTGTTGGATGCTTTACACAGCATTTAGCAGAGTGGAGGAGTTCTGTGATCCACGTATAAGATCTCCAAGTATTGTAATAAATAATAATAGGTCATAGCCATTGTGGTTTCAGGGAATTTTATTTTTTCCATTAACTATTCCTGATATTTTTGGCTCACAACGTCAAGCCTTAGCACACAAGCAAATGGTTTTTGTCCCAAATACATGGATTTTGAGGGCTCAGTCTTTCCAGTCTGCTGTGTGATACAGCAAGGTCTGAGCCTCAGCAAAGATTCATGTCCAAATTAAACCTGGAATAGTCTTAGTTCTGTGTGGGCTCTTTTCTGGGGGCTTTTCCCATGATGGCAATAATAGAGCTCATGTGTGGTTTCACTTCCTTAGCTGAGTGCCAGTGATTGCTGCTTTGTGCAATGTGAAATAAAATTGGTTTACTTAAATTTCCTCTACTTCAGCTACAGCAGGTTATTTTATTCAAGCTTTCAGTTGATTGCCTGCATCTTCATGGCTTGGTCCTCATTTAGGTGTAGTTCTGCTTCATTTCCTTACATTATACCTGCTTCAAAGGAACTTAAACTTATGTTAAGCCTAAATCAACCATTAGCCGAGTTTTTCAACCTTTCAGCCAATACATCTTTGTCTAAATTGCTCTTTCACTCAAGACCTGGGCATATGGCTTTGGGTGCCTGCTCACACTTGGATCAGAGATAAGCTGTCAAAGTCATTTGGGCAAGTTATATATATATATATAAAGTTCAAAATGCACAGTTTCCATCAGTTGGTGAGTGTTTGTAAGCCCCATGTGACAGAAATAACAAGAATCTGGTATAATACTTCAAATGAAACTCTGGACTTCACCTCCAGCAGTTCAGTGTTGGGCTGAAAGCAGGGAAATCTGGCTGAAGTCCTTTGTCCTGAGTTCTGCAGAAATGTCACTGAAAGAGTGCTATCTTGAACATCTAGACATTTTTGAAAGGCACCAAAAAATCCCTTTTTTCAGTACCAATAACAGCTGAAACAATTTGAAGCAATGTGAAAGTTTAAAGTCAAGTGTGTTTCTGATTTTATTTCAACTCAGTCAACCTGAATTTCATTTTGTCATCTTAGTATTTTCCATTTCTCCTCCTACACATCTGCAGCTCCACAAGTTTTGAGATACCCGCCCAAGAGAGGAACATTTTATGCCAGATGAGTTGATCATTGCTGTTGACCTTTACTTGGGAGGAGAAAGAGAATTTCCTGCCACATATGTTTTTTTTCTTCTGCATTTTGTAACAAACCTAAATTGAGGGCTAATTCACTTGGCTCTGTAATGAAAACGAAGTAATTTGGTCTTGGTTTGGAAAAGACAGGTATCTGCCAGAGAAAAGCCAGAGCTTCCCTTGGAATGGAGAATGTAAACTCCCTCCCTCCGAATTGTTATAGTTTTGAAATTAAGGGGCTTTCAGGCAAAGATACGGGAATAGGAATAACAGTTCTTTACTTGGAATATTAAAATAAAAATGGAGTAGTACAAAAAAAAGGAAAAAAAAAAAAAAGGAAAGAAAAAAACCCCCACACTGACAGAGTCAGAGTACAACCTGAACCTGACACCCTGTTGGTCAGGGTGTTGGTAGCAGTGCAGTTAAGTCTACCTGGAGTGACAGATGTGGTTCTGTTGGAGCAATGATCCTTCAGAATGGTGAAGTTTTCCTCTGAAGGTCCAATGGTGATGAGATGGGTCTGGTTTTCCTCTGGGAATCCAGTGCAAACAGGCTGTACTGGTGTTCCAAATCTCAGCTTTTATCCAGGTAGGAATGCTGGGTGCCTCCCCCTTGGTGGAGCATCTCCCAGTGGGATGATGGAATTGTATCAGCCATGGAGTGAGCCTCGACGGCCCATTAACAGCACATATCCCCTGGAGGGAGGATGGGTCATGGAAGAGATAAAGAAACACAGCCCTACATGGTTTTAACAGCTGGGCCATTAACAAAAGACACCCCTGGAGTTATGAGGAATGGGTTATACAAGAGATAAAGAAAACACCTCCCCAGCTGGTTTCAACAGATGGTAACAGAATACACACTTTGGTTACATCTTGCATTGCAACCCAAGACGTTCCATTAAAATAAACATTACCCCAGACTAGCATGGCCATGGGAATGCTGTTTGACCCCTTGGCTTTGCTGCTGCGTCCAC
This sequence comes from Sterrhoptilus dennistouni, assembly GCA_013397095.1. NCBI lineage: Eukaryota > Metazoa > Chordata > Aves > Passeriformes > Zosteropidae > Sterrhoptilus > Sterrhoptilus dennistouni. The sequence continues at coordinate 222,035 of VWZU01010563.1, read as the reverse complement.
CTCCCATGTGCTGTCTGTCCCTGCAGGAGAGCGAGGACGAGGAGCCGGACGCGGCGGAGGACGAGACGGGCAGCGAGGAGACGAGCTCGGAGCTGCGCGATGACCAGACAGACACGTCCTCGGCCGAGCTGCCCTCGGCCAGGCCACGGCGGGCGGTCACTCTGCGGAGCAGCACCGAGCCGGACAGGCCCCCTCCGGCCACGGAGAGAGCCCGGCGCAGCCGCAGGCCCCAGCCCCACTCCTGCAGCGAGGCGGAGAAGGGCACACCAGCCAAGGAGGTGAGTGTGGGGCATTGCACAGCAGAGTTTCTCCTAAATTAACCTTCAGTGCCACTGGTCTGAGGAGGGCATCCCTGCCCTGCTTCTCCACAGGAGGTGGTTTGCTTTATGAAGGCATATAGCCCTGGTTCCATGCCTGAGGTGTTTAGGTTTTCTGAAATTTTTCCCCCAGGGAATTTTCTGTAAATATGAGAAATGTTTTCCTAACTGTACTTTGTTATTCATTTCATTTTCCTAGGAGGGACTCCTTGATGTCCCTCTGGTCCAACCAATGTGATTAAACAGGTTTGCCTTTGTTTCATCAATCAAATTGGTCTGTGTAAAATAGTATAAAAGGGAGACACATCCCAAAAATAAAGGAGTCATTTTCAGCCTTCTGAAATTCGGAGTCTGTCTTGCTGTGGTGTAAAAGAGCATCAAAGGCCTTACTTTGTGGTTTGTTTTTTTTTCTCTTGCAGGAAATTAAGCAAGAAGAGGAAGAGAAGCTGGTCCTGGACAGTAACCCACTGGAGTGGACTGTGACTGATGTCGTGAGGTTTATTAAACTCACCGACTGTGCCCCCCTTGCCAAAATATTTCAGGAGCAGGTAGAAGTCCTTTTGTCCTTTGTGTCTGTGGTGCCTGTTTGTGTTATAGCACATCCCACCTTGCTGGCTGAGCCTGGGGATTTGGTAAAGAGATCATGGCCAGACTTCAGATCCATCAGGCCAGGTTATAACACCAATTTTGGCAAGGCATGAAAACCCTTAGAAATTTGAGTCAGAGCTTTGCCAGATCCTCACAGAGTCCAGAAACTCAGAACCTTTGTGGAAGGCAGAAGGTTTAGTCCTTTCATGCCAAAGTCCCTGGTGCCATACTGATGTCCCATAGGTAGAAACCTCAGTGTAAAAACAGGTAATGGTTACCTGGTACATACCAGGCTTTCTCCTGGCCACATGGGTTCCATCCTGTTCTAAATTACTGCCCTGGGAAGCAGAAAAGAGCTGCTTGAAGCCGAAACTGGCTGTCTGAATTTTGCCATTAACACCTTGATGTCCCAAGTGTGTACACACCTAATTCCTAACTAGTTCATCTGAAGATCTGCCAGTCAGGCCTTGGATGACCTAAATTTAGGAGATGCCAGTCTTCTCCCCATTAAGCAGATAGGTTTGCAGGAGCAGAAACCAGTGTTCTTCATCTCAAGCCAGTGTGGGTGTGTAAAATTTATGTGGAAAGAGCCATTCCTTGGCTAATGAGTAGCAGCCACTGCTGAGGGTAAAGGGCAGCACTAACGAGCCGTAGTTAGGAGGAAGCAAGTGTGGTTAATTAGTCAGTGGTGTGGCCAACTGCTCATTGAACTGTCTCTGATTCTTCACCGTGGATGACTCCAGCTGCTGGGGCTGGGAGAAAGTGGAGGGTGAGTCTGGAGTGAGTGAAACTCTGCAGAGCAAAGTGCTGCTGTTGCTGTGTCACAGCAAGCTCCAACCATTTGTTAACCAGCCTGGAACAGCACCAGGGCTTGGAAGCCAAGCCTGTCTCTCCTTTGCCAGAGAGTTTTGTAGGGGCTTAAATCAAACACAGATGACTGGAGCTTTTCCTTGTGAAGCCCTCGTGCAGTGGTCTGTGCTGTCATCCTTCAGTGGAGGATGGACTTGAGCTGTGGGCAGTCCTGATCAAAGCAGCACTTCAGATGTCTAAATCCTCCTTGTGTTCCATGCTGCCTAATCAGGGCTGTCCTGGGGAGTTTTATGTTGACTGTGAGTTGTTGTACATGGACATTGATCCTCCCTAAAGGGTAAAAAACAGTTTTGTGGCCTGATCCTCTCAGTCAATTAAAGGATAAAGAAAACTTGAGCTCTTTATTCAGAAAAGGGTCATAAAGCCAACAGGAGTTCCCAATAAAATTGCTCAACTGGGGTGCTGGTTTTTGGAGTTTGGTGCCATAGCTATGCGTGAGGAAAAGACATGACCTGTAGAGATTCTTTCCAGCCTGCACCATTCTGGGATTGTGGAACATTAGAGATTGCAAGGGCTTTGGGTGGTCAGGCCCCTCTCTTGGTCATTCAGAAGTGGAACAAGGCAGGTCCTGGGTTGGACCTGGGTACAGGGCATGGAGCAAGGCAGACATAAACCTGTGCTAAGCAAATTGTGGGCCAGAGGAGGTGGGGAAAGGGTCTGTCTTGGCAGTGGGACCAGCATCAGTTTCTCCATTCAGCTCCCTCCTGTGTCTTCTCGTGTCTCTCTGCAGTCTGCCCCTTGTTCCAGTTCCTTAGGCATGAAATGGGACTGATCAGATCTCTGTGCACTCTGCAGAGGTGCTTTAGGTGATCCTTCATTTCAGCAGCTGGGAGGCTTTTCCCAAGCTGGGAGTTAAGGTGAGAACCTATGAAGAGACAGTAGACAACTTCTGAAAAACCATGTTGTATCTCAGGGAAAGGAGATGGGCAGAAAAAAAGCAGAGGACAAAATAACTTAATTTTTATGGCAAACTGCCTTTCTTGTTCCTCCAAACTTGCTTATGCATTCTGCCCTCTTGAGTCCACAAACAAAACCATTTTCCTTGTGTTTCTTTCCCCAGGACATCGATGGGCAGGCCCTCCTGTTGCTGACACTGCCCACGGTGCAGGAGTGCATGGAGCTGAAGCTGGGTCCAGCCATCAAACTGTGCCACCAGATTGAGCGAGTAAAAGTTGCTTTCTATGCACAGTATGCCAACTGACTGCACTTCTCCATTCCTTCCTGTCCCCTTCCTTGTTCCCTGTCTTTTTTTACCATTTCAGCTTGTTCAAGGGGTTTTCTTCCCCCATATCCTTTTTCTTTTCTGAGAACAAGTGGAATTGGAAGCACTGGGAATTAATCCGTAGGGGGAAGAAAAGCAAACACAGAAAGAAATGAGCTACAAATGGAACTAACTTTTCTGTACTTAAAAAGCACATAGAAAGACTGCTGGCATCCCTCCTCGTGAGCCTCTCCAGCCCATTGCCCAGTGGTGCAAGGCCAGCATGGATCAGATGGTTCATCACCAAACCAAACCCACCAGTGGCAGATACATTCTCAAGGAGAAGAGTCAGATGTTTCCAGGTGGTCGTGGTTTGTCTAAGACAATTTCTGGACATGAACATTTCTTTTAGACAACTCTGGCACTCTTCTTTCGTACTGAAATGCAAGTCGTCATTTGTAGCATTACCTGGGGTTTAACTGCAAGTTTGATCTTGGTGATCAATGGGCTTCTTTTTTTTTTTCCTCACACCTCTCTGGTTTTACAAAAGGAAGAAGTGTTATACCAGGCATATAATAGTTACTCCTGACTGAATTTTGGAAGGGGACTCAATCCATGGTCTCTGTGATACCAGACAAAGTTGCAGTGGACTGACAGGAGTGACACAAGACCTGGTGGGGCAGCAGCACATCCTGAGCCAGGCCGGCTCTGCACAATCAGCTGAATGTCTCTCTGATGGGATCTGTACAATGCTCCATTCTTGTATAGGAACATGAAGGTTTTCATAGTCAAAATCTTAACTCTTAAATCCAAATTAATTTAAAGACATGTCTTTGAGCCATATGGTGACAGCAGACTGGGATCAGGAACTCCTGCTGACCTCTGTGCTCAGAAGAACCTCCTGACCAACACCAGGCTGCAGCTGCTGCATTCTCCTTCATTTGTTTCCTTCTTAAATTCTTTGGAGAAGGGGGACCTTCCAATATAAATACTGTGGAATACATCCAGATCTTGCCCAGAGAGTGTTTCAGGCAAGAAGCATTGAGTCTGCCATGCATCACTTGAGAATTCCTGGCTTGTTTTTCAGCAGGTTTCCTGATTTGTTGCTGAGGAGTGGAATGGGTCAGCTGCTGCAGGCTGGACCGGATGCCTGAGACTTCATCACAAATGTTCTTACATGGGAGATGAACAGGACTGGATCTGTTCTCAGCAGTTGCTTTGTTCTAAAGTTCTTGTTCAAGTTTTAATCAGTTCAGGGCAGTATTAGTTGCCTCTGCATCAAATGGTGGGGTTTTGTTCTTCAGAAATCCAGGAACAGGGTTCTGTAGTGGGGCAGGTATTAAAAAACTGGGGTTTAGACTGGATTTCCTACTGACAGTAGCAGTGAAATCAGTGTCAGATTTGATAACTACTATGGATCCCTCTCAGCGTCCTCTGAAAGTGTTGCTCAGTGTTTGGCCTCTGGAGACAGAAGGATTGCACCCAGCAAAGTGAGAGGACAGCTGAGAAAATCAGGGAGGCTGCTTCTCCCAGCTCCTCCTCACTTCAGCCCAGTCCTGGTGTTACATCTGTCAGCAGGAGACAGCTCCTGGGAGGATTCTCTCAGGAGAACTGAGGACATTCCAAGGAAGAGAAGCAGAAAAGGCTGTTTGCTAAACAGCACCTCAGCACTGATCCTTCACTCGTCAAATCCAGCTGCTGCTGCTGCTCTGATGTTCTTGGAGTTTCTGGCCTCTGGGATTTTTCAGAGACATTTAATGCCTTCTGGGACACACTGCAAAAATGTCATTTTTTGTCTCCATCAGCCTTGTAACTGTAAATATTCCTATGGCAGCTAATTCCTCATGGAGGCATGACTGGGGAGCAGACGCATACAGACTCTGAGAGCAACCAGCTCTTGTGCCAGGCAGTCAGGGAGTGGCTGAAGCATTGAGCCAGGAGCATGGGAATCTACTGGTTGTTCAGGGAAGTTAAATTGTATTCAAAACTCAAACTATTAAGCAACAACGAAAAAGTTTGAATTTTATCTTGTGCCAGCTCTTTTTATTTCCACAGGTTTCTCCTCACTGTTTGTCTTTATTGTTCTTCAGTGTTGCCTCATTTATCACTTTCTGTCCTCTCAGAGAAGTTGATAACCTGAAATCTTTATGCTAAAATTATCTTGAGTGGTAAATGCTTTACAATTCGTTTTTAGTCTGCAAGTTGGGAAGATGTATGGGATTGAGGTGCTGTTGTCTGGTGCATTGGTTTCTTTCCAGAAAAGCTGGAGCTGAACTTCTTGGGTTGTTTCTTACAAGTGGAGAATGGGTGGTGTGGAGTTTTAACTGGACAAAATGCTCAGATTGAGCAGAGATCAGAAGGAATTAATTACTCTTGCCTGGACTTTATTTCAATTCTGGAACATCAGTAAAACTTTAGAGTAATGTACTTCAAAGGAGATGATGGAAATCCAATCTTGCTAGAGTAAAATACCACTTTACTTTGCAGTGTAGAAGCGTAAACCACTGTAAATTTGAGGGATTTTTTGTTCCAGACCTGGTTGATTTTAAGTTAAATTCAGAGCTGCTGCAGTTTCACAGATGCACTGATGACAGTGGTGAAGCCACATCTCCCCTCCCTGTTCTGAATTTGGCATCCAGGCCTGAAGTTTATTGTGTTACCAGCTGCAAAAGGCCACTGCTGTGAAGTGCTGAACTCTTGATTATCCGAGGCCATTGCCAAGGGCTGGGGAGCAGCCCTGCTGTTGTTTCTGGCTGTTGGATGTTGACCTTCATCACACTAACACAGACCACTTTGCTCCCACAGCAAGGCTGTGCAGGTGTTACTGGACCCTCTTTGGGCATAGGACCAAAAATGAGCATTTTTGAAACAAAAATAGGGGGCTGAAGAGTGTGTGGTGCCTGCTCATCTTTATCTGCACTGGCTTCTTTGGAGCTTGCACTCAGTCAGGCTGAGCAGATCCATGGGCAGGTCTCTGCTCCCTTCACAGAATCAGCCAATTCTCACTTTTCAAGCCCAAAGCATCCATCTCTGAAATTTGATTAATTAATTAAGGAATCTCCATGATTCCCTCGTTGGTTGTCCTGCCTTCCTCCTGCTGTCATGCATGCTCTTCAAGAAAAGTGATCTTTGGTTTCAGGGCTTTTCTTCCTTTTTTTCAGCTCACAGACACAGCTGCCAGGATGACCCTGGCTTTTCCTACCTCTCAGAGGCATGAGAGCTTCTCAGCTCTGAGGAGGATTTCAGGGTTTCCAGCTCTTTCATGTTATCCACATTCCCTAACCCTTGATAGTTTAATCCTGCAGGGTGCAGAAACCTCCTAAAAATGCTCTGTGCCCTCAGAAAACACCAAAATTAAAGCACACCCTGTCCTTAGTGAAGTATCCAGTAGATGCATGTCCTAGCTGAGGTGGCCTGACCCACCCAGACAAGAGATACTTGGATGCCTGCTGGGATTTATAAAGTTTCTCAGTGGGACACCTAAACTCCTCTATTTTACTCTGGGCAATTTGCCTTAAACTGGAAAGTCACCATTCCTTGGCTTTAACTTTCATCCTGTTGCAGTCCCAGCTGTGTGGTGTCCCCATCTCAGCCTTTTGAGGGCAAACCAGGCAATGTTGGGCTGCCATAATCAACATTTTAGTCACCTTAAAGCCTGCCTTGGTCTTTTCAGGGCACAAAATCAAATTTGGCAGAGCTGCTGTGCCATCTCAGTGCTTCAGGAGCTCCGTACAATCAGGGCACTTCAAATACTTAGTGCTTTTCTGGTGCAGTGCATCTGGAAAATGATGAACTCTGAGTGTTCCTCTCGTTTTCCAAATTCAAGTGCCAAAGGAGAACAACATGCTGCAACTGAACACCATTGAAACCAGCTTTATTATGCGTGGATAAATACAGTCCCAAGGGCTCCATTTTTGGTGCTAAGATATGTCACGCTGTATTTTCCATTGCTTGGGATTGCAAAGCTGATTCCTTACTCCAGGAAATATTTTCTGTAATCTGCAACATCTTGAACATTTAGGATGTATTTTTTTTTTCTTGTGACTGTACACTTTTTAACTTGGATACATTCAACAAATATTCCTTCACCCACAATCCTGGGTGTTTCGGAGATGTTTTATACAGTATATTTATGTAAAAAATTCTTTTCAAAATGTGGATGCATGCATATTTTCCCCTCAGTAATATTCTTTATCACATCAGCTGACGCAGAACTAAAGGAATCTGTTAACTCAGGATTTGATCCAGAAATAACTGAGGTTAGTGGTAGGGCCCTTATAGATGTGTGGGCTCTGGGACCAATTCTTCACCAGTTTCTCTCAGAAGTCAAAGTCTGCTCTTAATTAGCAGAAAATTTAAATGTCTCCTTTTCCTAGCAGGCAGAAAATGCAGCTGCAGTCTGCCAGACTTTGCAAGAGAGGGTTTGTGTCCTTAGGTGCTCATGACCTCCCAATAAAGGAACAGAAGTCTTTAATGGTCTCATTTATTCTGTGGTACAATACTCCAGCAAGAAGTGTAAATGGTGTTAATGGCTGCATATAGAATATGAGGCAGTCATCAAAGATGAGAATTTTATAGCCCAGCAGTGATTTAAATGTCAGCTGTCCTGCAGAAAAAGAGTGGGTTTTGCAGTGATTTGGTGCCATGCACAGGAATTCTCTTGCAGAAGACACATGAACTGCACAAACCTGGGTCATAGTTACAAATACTCGTGGCCTTTCTTTGTTTTTAGTCTGTTGTATTAATTTTTTGCAGTGAAAAAGGTAAGTCTTGATCACTGCCAATGATGTGGGAGAGGGGAGAGGGGACTCCAAGAGGAGAGAGCCTGGAGTTGTGGGCTTGAGTTGTCTTTGTGTGGAGAGGGACCTCTCAGAACAGAAGCACAGCTGCGGTTGTGAGCATCATTCCTGAAAGCTTTTCTTTTTCACAGCAGAGATGGTTTTTGAGTCCCAGCAGGAGCCAGGTGAGAGAGGAGGGAAGGAATAGACTCAGAGCCACAATGCTGAAAGGTTCTAATTTTGTTTTCCCAGTGGAGATAGAGAAATCTGGCTCACAGATGTCTTTAGGCTCCTTGGCTGGATAGGAGGGAAAATCAGTCTTTCCTCATTGTACCCAACCTCCTGTGTGTCTTCTGGGGTTTGGGGACTGAAGGCTCTCCTCTTGCATCTTCCAGACCTCCATAGGAAATATCAGGCTAAAACTTGAGCTCTCTCCCGCAGGAAAAGGTGACATTGCCCTGAGTTCAGGTTGTGGATATACAAAACACTGTTCTGTGTTGTGATGAGACAGGATAAAAATGCTCATTCCCAGGGCACCCCACCTGCTGCTTGTTGCTCCAGCCTCACTGGAGATTATGGACATAAAAAGGTCTGTAATTTACACATTGTAAACGTGTGAATTCCATTTTCCAATCCCTGTTCTGCTAAACCTGGTCAGGATGTGCCAAGTTGTTTGAGCAGCCTTTACCTTCAGGGACCTTCTATCTGGAAAATACACCTGGGGAATGGTACCATGACACTTCCACATGCACAGGCAGGGGTGTCCTCTGTGCTCCAAGGCATGTGAAAGTCCCAAATGCAGCCTTGGAGGGGACTTGAGTCTTTTTGTGTGCCTTGTGTAGGACAAGGCAAGCACTTAAACCCTCCTGTCTCTCATGGAACAGCAGGAATTGGCTCCACAACCAGCAGTTACGCTCCATTCGTGGTGGTGCATGTTGGAAAACTTTGAATTGTTTTGCATTCCAGTTTGTACTGAAGGTTTTGACTCGAAGTTTGTGTACATAATGCCGTTGGTGTGTTGATACATATGTGTGTATATATATATGTATATATATGTGCGTGTATATGTATGTGTATATATATATACATATAAATCAATGCTGGTGTTTTTACTTCTTAAAGTTCCCAGGGCGAAGGGCATGTTTGTCAGTTTGCTGTAAGATTCTATTCTGTATATATGTTTCCATGTAAATAAGTGAAAATCTATATTCAGAGTTATATTTTAATTTTTATTCAGAATGAAATCCCTTTTTACTTGAAACAGTTGTAAGCCACGTTGTTAATAAAGTAACAATAAGTCATATATCTCTCCAGGGTAGTTTTTTTGTTGTTTGACTGGGTAGGGGCGTTTTTTTGTGTTTTGATGTATCTTTGTGTCCAAGCTGCCTGGATCAGTTTTGCTTTCACTCAGCCCCCAAAATTCCTGAGGTACAACACAAGGGCCTCCTTGGCTCAGCCCTCTGCAGATGCCAAGCTGGATAGTTTGGGTTTATGCATCTTGAAGTTCTTCCCAGAAGCAGGACATGAAGTAAGGAACATGGTGGATGGTGAGGAGACACAACAGCATCCAAGGACATTTTAAGAAAGTGATGGGAGCAGGGTGAAAGACAGGAATGAAAATAATTCAATGAGCAACAGGCAAAGGAGGGGTAGTGACACAGGAGCTGATGGCGACAGGACAAGAGTTACAGCAGGGCCACAGCGCATGAAGTAGGGAGACAGAAAATAAAACTTCCCCAGGTGCACAGCAGCCAGTGAGGATGGGGGAAGCCATTCTGCAGTGGGGAAAACCAGCTGTGAATTCCAAAGGGTGGCCTTCAGACATACCTGCTCTGCCAGACAAAACCTTGTGTGTGTTACATGTCTTCTGTGGCTTTTCCCTGCACTTAAAGGCTGTGCTGAGCTCAAGTTCCAGCTTTGCAAGTCCTTTCACCTTTCAGACCTCTCGATGGCATCCTGAGTCCTGCTCTAAAAGGTCTTTCTTTGTTGGGCTGGCTTGGCTACCAGGCCTTTGCCACTGGTCTCCTCAGCCATCCCCTCAGTGATGCTGCACGCTCCGGCAGCATCCATTGATGTGTGCATAGGAGAAAGTGAGCACAGAGTCCACAGAACTGGCTAACAAGTGTTTGGGTGACTGGTTTTGCTCCATCAGTCCTATTTAGGTGCCTCTTATGGATACAGCAAAAGGGGAGGAACAAAATTCCACCCTCCATGTTTCACTGTTTATCCAATTTCATCAAGACCAGCTGTTTCCTATCAGGCAAAACCACAACCATGGGCAAGCAAATGGGGGTGTAGGGTGACTTTAAAGAGAATCAAGCTATTGAAAAATTGTTATTTCACAATATCAGCAAGTCTTGGGATGATAATCCTGCGGTCTGGCTCCCTATGGCACTGTACTAAAGCCCCGGCTTTGGGAGGGACACAAGTGCAGGTGGTCAGTGAAGTGACCTGTCCAGTCAGCCTTGGGAACAAAGCATCAGATCAGTGGATGCTGCTGAGTGTTGACAAATGACCTGCTGGATCACAAAGGAGCTCACTGAAAGGTGAAGTAGAGAAATGGGAAGGATTTACCAAAGGAAATAATTCTGAGATGAATCTGATGGTGACATAAAACCAAAAGAGTGAAAGCTTGAATGGTTTATGATATTCTTCAGGATCCAGAGGTGAAAATAAATCCATGTATCTCCCCATAGCTCATTACATAGTCATTTAAAAGTAGTGTGAAGGTCGGACACTGGGTTTTAAATTTCTGCCCCACCTCAGGCAAGACTTGGAGCTCTGCAAAGAGCTGATTTTTGGAGAATATGAAGTGATTTTAGTAAAACCTTGACAAGATACTCCAACTGAGGAATTAATGACCTACACATGAAATACGGTTGTCATATATCATTTCCTCAGGGGAAAAATACCTACCAGCCACTCTGGCTTTTGGTATCACAGGCCAAGATTTTGAAGACATGTCCATTTTTAGTGTTTTTCATGTGCAATTAATTTGAGAAAGATTTCTAGATACTTGATCTGATTTGTTGACACAATCAAGCGATCATGTAAGTGGAACTATGAACACCAACATGTAGTCAACCATCCTGTAAAACTGCACCTACAAGACAAAAGTTACATTTTCGGGTCTCTGAGGAAACACCATCTTTCTTTCCTGCATACAGAATGAACAAAACAAACAGATAGTTATATTTCACTCCCAAGGTTTCTAGACAGACTTTCAAGGCAAATAATTATTGTTTTTAATAACCGTGTTGTTGTTGTTACTGCTGCTGTTGAGAGCAGTTTTATTGCTTTTTTAATTTCAAGATTCATGCCTTCCTCTGAAATTTAATGATTCTCCAAGTCCCTCTACTGGTACAATATTTACTTAAGACTGATACACCTCTTGCTGTAGTGTCTGTACTCAATTACTGTAAGTTGATTTTATAACTACATCTCAGCTGAAGTTGTAATTATGCTGTCTTCTCTAATATGTCATAAAATCATAAAACCAGAGGAAAAAATAGTGCTGGAGGACACCTTGAGGTGTCAGGTTGACTGTTTCCCCTCTGCAAGGCAGAACCAATTAGACAAATCTTGTTCCTGTTTGGCATTTGTTTAACCTGACCTTCAGATGGGTGTCAAAATAAGACCTCCAGCAACAAGACTCTTCCACAGCATGTAAAACAAAAAAAAGTGATGGCATTTGGATGATGGAGCATGATATTCCCAGACAAAACCACAGAGCTGAAGTTGCCATGGAATGGCCCTTTCATTTTGAAAAGCTCTGGCCGAGTGATGATTAATGTAGCAATTAATAAAAGTAAAAGCAGAAAAATTCGTGGTTGAGATGGATTAGATTTCAAGGAAAGCAACTGTGGTCATCATTTCTGTCCTGAGGTGGGGAGGCAGAGCTCATCATGGAGGTGACAGCAGAGGAAAAGGGAAGGGAAAGGGAAAGGGAAGGAAAGAGGAAAGGAAAGGAAAGGAAAGGAAAGGGAAAAAGGAAAGGAAAGGAAAGGGGAAAGGAAATCTGTTGGACTTGTAGAAGGAAGAGCCTGTGTCCATAAACCTCCCTCTCACTCGTGCAGGGCACCCAGGAGATATTCCCTGCCAAGACAATCAGCTGTCTCCTGTGATGACATCCAGCAAAAGGCAGGGACCTTTTTAGGGGAAGAAAGTGTTAATAGTACTTTCATGGACCTGTCACTGAGACCTGGGGACCTTTTGCAGGAATCAGGGACCGTGTTCCCACTGGTTTAAGGTGAGACCACACTTGTCTCTAGGGAAGAGTGTGCTGGGGGAGATCACCACATCAAAATGCAAACATTCCTCTGAAATTCCCTCAAACATCCAAACTGTGAAACTTCAGGTTTGCACAAGAAAAACTGTGAGGTCTGCTGGGCTCCTGGATGTATGATTGACTTTTAATTGCATTTTACCAGTGCAGTTTTCTGTTCAGAGCCTTCACAGCAGGACTTGTCCTGGCCAAGGAGGGAATTGAGCACAACCATTCAGTGTCCTGGTCCTGAGTGCCAGGCTTTGACACCTTGGTTTTGTGCTCTGTCATGAAGACAGTAGAGAGAAGCACAGAAGGAGAAAATAGCAAGAATCTGGACCATCTGAGGACCTCTCTGCCTCCAGGGATCTATTTAAGACTGGATTGAAGCCCTGAAATATCATCTCATTGAGGGAGAAAAAACCCTCCTTTTGTTCTGTGCTTGCTCAGGATCTACAGCTGCTGGTGCCTTGGAGCTTGACTTCATTTTTAACCTCTAATATTACAAGTGATAAATATATTAATGAGAATATCTTCAACCAAGAACTTGGAATAAATTCATACATACATTTTCAGTGGGGAAATCCTGCTGTCTTCTCTTACCACATGAACCACTGAGGCAGGCCAGGATGATCCTGAACATCGGGCAGTGTTGCAGTGGAAAAATTGGGAATCTCTTTACTCCTGCTCCCTGATCCAGGGGTCTCCAGCACTCTTAGAAAGTCCATGTATAACCTTCCCTCTCCTTCAAGTGCTTGAGAATACAGTGTCCCTAAGAGGTGAAATCTGAATTTTTGTGGCAGTACACTGCATTTGTGTGTGGGAGGGTAGGGTAGAAAAGAACCAATCCAAGCCCAAATATTTGTAAAAAATTAGATGGTGGAGGAAAAGATCTCCAGGTCTCGAAGGTTCTCTCTCTTACTTCTCTTCTGAGAATGAAGTTGCTATTTGAGGTTGATGCTGGAGGCCTTTTCCTTTACTCTTTCTTTTTTTTTTTTTTTTTCCCAATTTAATTCCTTTAATAAGAAGCAGCTTTTCTGTTTTCATTTAAAGTTGTTAAGCTGTGGCATCAATGTGCCCGGATGTGTCTCTGTGTGTGAGATTCTCCATCCCATTGTGAAACACAAACCAGAATATCAAGTCTCTGCCTTGCCTTAGATCGTGGCTTTTTATCTGATATTGAATTAAGTAAAGGGCTTAATGTTCAAAGTGCTGTTTGGGGAGTTACTTGCACAAATTCTGTTATTGCTGTTAATGGGATTTGTGCAGATTGCTTTGAAGATGAGTTCCTTCATGTAAGATAGGAAAAGACATTCTCAGTTATAACTTATTTCAGACAAATCTATCTTTAATTTTTTTTACTGATAGGGCATTAGGTACGTGAAGCAAAAAAAGCATTAGATTAATTTTTTATTAGTATTATTGACACGCATGTGAGGACAGGTCTGGTTCAGATAATTGGGTGGATATTTGAGTAATTTCTAGAAGTGACTTTAAATTTTGGGATAATGATAAAATTTTGTAACATTTCAGATGAAGTAGGTTTTTTGGGTTTTTTTTAGTTTGGTGTGGGATTTGGGGGGTTTTTTTGGTAGGTTTTTTTTTTCAGAAAAACTACAAAGCTGGAAAGAAGTAAGACATTTCCTAGACACCACCACATTACAATGTGGATTAAATAGTGGTGGAAATCTTAATTTAGAGAGTGGACATCTCAGCCTGCAGCTCAGTAGTGCCTCTTTTAGGTATTTCACCGAGTGATGACACCTGTGGAAGGTGCTCCTGCCCAGGGCATGAGGGTTGGACCTGGATGATTTTTAAGGCCCCTTCCAACCCAAACCATGCTGTGGTTCTTTGATCACCCTGGTTTTAAGATGTGGCCAGGAGCAGAAAAGAGCAGGCAAGCCTGGCTTGATGGGACTGTAGAGAAAATGGTTTGAGGATCCAGCATTGTGCATTTTTCTTTAGAAATCTCATCCCTTCTGACTCCAGAGAGGAGTCAGAACAGGTTTGTGTTATACAAACTGAGAACAGGGAATTCTGGGCTGATCAGGACACCTGATGGCTGAGGGTTGGAGCCACTAAAGCAGAGCAGGGTGGTAATATTTTAAGTGTTATTTGACTTTCAGGTCTCTGGGCAGAGAGTTTCTCACCTGACTCCAGCCTTGGCTGGAGAGTGTGATACCTCAGGGCACCCAAGACAAGAATGGGAAGGCAAAGCCAAGGAAAAGTCACACCCTCTTAGAGCAGTAGAAATAGCATTTTGAGGCCTCTCAGGTAGTGGTGAACACTTATTTTCTGTCAACGCATTCACATCCCACCTGGATTTCTGCCCCTGCAGCTTCCCTGGATGTACCAGGTGCGTTCACAGACACTGAAATACTCCCAGACATGGAGACTTCCATTATCCTTTCTGGGAGAACCAGAATCCACAGTCTCTTTGTTTTTTCTCTCTCTGAAGGGATACGTGGGGTGATAACCACCCTGGTCCAGGCAGCTCCTCTAAGATGGATGAGCAGTTTAATGCTGCTTTTCTCACTGCTGAGCTTGCAGTGAAGATTTGTGAGCTGCTTCCTCCTCGGATCCTTGCAACCCCTATCTTTTATCCTCTGATCTGGATAACAAATCTGACAGAAGTTGTATAAATTACAGCCTTTGGAGTATTAATGGCCTGTTTCTAAATGATTAATTACAGGGGATCTGTTGCATTCACAGATCAGTATTAGTGAGTCATGCAGTATTATTCCACAATATCTCTTCCTCAGTCAGCCTGTCCTGGGTGGAAACAGGTTGGTAGTTTCTGAGCAGAGAGGTGTGAAGAAGTTACAGGAGAAGGAGGAGTTAGTATGGAACTTCTGTGCTTTATCTACTTGTCATAACTACCTAAATACAGGTTTGTGGCTCAAAGTAAACAAGGAGGAATTTAATGCTCTCAAGTCAAGGTTTCCCTGTGGCTTTAGAGGGAGTAATTCCTGCTTTACTGAGTGGCCCCATCCCCTCCCTGTGTTCCTCCTCCTTTCTCCCTCATGCTCACATCAATATTTTGCCAATTGGGAAATTCATCTGGTTAAAGATTAACCCACATTGAAAAGCTCTCAGCAGGCTCATTTCCCCATTCTGTCTACCTGGATGTACAAGCTTTTCAATCAGTGTTTTTGTGTGGGGAGGAAGGAGCACTTGGGAGGGAAAGAAGGAAAGCATCATCTTTTTAAGTTGCACATGGATTTACACTGGAGTCAGGAACAGGAGTTGCCAGTGTCCTGAGGATAAGGGCAGACACTTCTCCACACCCCATGCAGAGCAGGAGAGTTGTGTCTTACACAGCTCAGTTCTCCACACTTTTCAGTTAGACAGAAACTTGGCTCACTGTATTTTTGCTCCATTAAAAAAACCTTTGATTATTTGAAATGAGATTTCCCTCTTCCTCTCCCAAAATGCTGAAAAGGGAGTACTCAGCTGTACCTTGAGGCACTTCTAAAAAACTGTCCCTGAGGAAGCAACTATTTACCACAAGCCAGAACAGGTACTTTGCTAAATAAAATGATTCCCTGATAATGCAATTCCCAAGGTAGAGAGGGGCAAAACAAGGACAGCACAAGAGACTTTAATTGTCTCCCTTTTCCAGCAGGAAGCAAGTTGAAGGAATAATTGTTAATTGCTGTTAATTGTTAATTGCTGCCTGCTCCATCTGCAAATTTTCTATTAGGAACTAATGAAACCTTAGAAGAGCTTGGATGGGTGTATTGTTCTCTGTCTCTACAACTTTTTTTCTTCCATAGCAGGAACAGGGTGAGTTTTCCACTGAGCTTTGTTTAGAAGGATGCTCAGAGTTTCTGACCTTGCCATGTGTTTTCAGCCATGCCAGAGGGGCACATCCCTGGGAAGAGTTCAATTTCTTCCACAATGTGGTGAATATTTTCCTATTATTTTGATAGAATCACAGAATGGTTTGGGTTGGAAGGGACCTGGAAGATCCCCTCATTCCATCCCCCTGCCATGGGTGGGGGACTCCTTCCACTATCCCAGGCTGCCCCAAGGCCCATCCAACCTGGCCTTGGACACTTCCAGGGATGGGGCACACCCCACCAAAACAGGTCTTCAGGACACTCACTCCTGCTGTTCTGCCTCCCCACAGCAGGTTCTTGTGCAAATAAATTTAAGGGCAATTCATCCGGAGCAAACATTGACACTGAGACTCAAAAAGGAACTGAAAAATCTGCTTTTCATTCCCACAATTAATTATTGTGCAAAGAAGTGTCTGTCTGTTGACAAGCTTTTCATCTCCCCTTATCAAGCCCTTTACCTCATCCATACTTATTATTTCATTCATATTTTAGTCAAATCTGGAGGCACTGGGTCTGTTCATGGGACAGGAAGATGGCAAATCAATACCAGGAGCTGCACTTGAGGAGCTGCCTCACCTCCTGCCAGCCACTGCATCTATTTCCCGTATTTTTTCCATCTTCTTGTCTGTAAAATGTGCAAAGTGTTGCTTACTGCACTTCAAGAATCTTGTGAGTTCCTTAGCTGTGGATAACTAAATATTATGACATATAAAAGCACAGGGTATAGATATATCGTAGACTTCACACTTGTATTTCACACTCTCTATTAATGTGGCACTCCACAGTGACATGATATTTACCAAAAAACTTCCTGGAAGCAGATTCAAAATTTTATTTTTTTTTTCTTTTAAGGCTGAAAACTGTTAAATTCAGTGTTTATCTGCAATGGCAAGGCAAGGTGCTCAATGAATGGTAATGAAAGGTGTCTAGTCCTAAAAATAGCCTTTCCTAGGCTGAGGAGAGAAAAAGAAAGAAAATACCCTGTGAAATTTTTTCTGGCATTAAGGCAGTCAAATTGTCTTTTTAAATAGTGTGAAAATTGACAGATTATAAAAAATAGAGAGAACAATCACTGGAGAGTGTAGGATAATCCGGCAATATGGAAATTACAAATTTTAATATTTCCCCAGAGCCAATGAAATATGCAAAGGAACAACTGCATAATGCAGCAGGCTCTGTGTAACCCCGAGGTAGCTTGAGTTAGCAAGATATTCTATCCCAGCTGGGGTTTTTTTCCTTGGTTAATAACAAATCTGCCAAATTACTTCCATGGTGAAGGACAGAGAAATCCTCTCTGAAGTTCAATTGTTGCACAAAGCTGCTCCATTAAATATCCAGATTTAATGATGCTCTGGTAGTCCCTGATCTTGCTGAATTCTTTCCTGCAACACGAGAAGTCAGTTGTTCTAAATTGGTGCAGCTGCCATCAGCATTCAGTTGCCATGATGGATTTCCTTGGTGATCCATCAAACCCAGGTTTTCCTCCAGCAGAAACCAGCAAGCCATGTGGGGAGGTTTGCTCTCCAGCTTGTAACAGGTTTCCTTTTTAAATCACGACACTTTCCTGCAAATTTGGAAGAAATCTGAATGGATGTCACATCCAGGGTTCCTGCCTCTTTGGTAATGAAACTGCAGAGTAATTCCTTCTTTGGAGAAGATCAATTCCTTCTTTAAGGAGAACAAAATATTTTAACAAACATCAGTCAAGGTGTTTGTTCCTGCAGACAAACAGCAGCGTCAATCTCACCAAGCAGAGTCTGTAGAACGTGAGTTTTGCTTAAGAGTTTCCTTTTCCAGGAGGTTTTGTTTGGTTTCATTGCCCCAGCTGCATTCGGAATAATGGATTGCAGCAATTTCAACATACAGTGGAAAAAATTCAGCCTGAGCTCACTCAGGCTCCTGGTTCAGAAGAGCTCTTCAACATGTGCTCAATTTAAGCATATACTTGAGGGTCTGAAGGGCTGAACAACACACTTGTGCCCTTCTAATTAGAAATTACTCAAATCTTGAATCATCTTCCCCTAAAGTAGAGCCAGAAGCAGCTTTAATGGATGAAAAACCTACTTCTGACCAAAATGACAAAGATATGCCTATAGTCAGAGTTACACAGGCATGTTCTGGGCTAAACTAAACAGGGACATACTGTCAGGACTGTCTAGAGTGTCCTGAATGTAGAAATAGGATAAAACACTGAAATCAGACAGTTTTATTTAATCCCTCTGCAGTTTTCATAGGAGGCAGTTGCTCTGTGAAGTGATGCTGGCTTTGCCTGGAGAGATGACATTGACAGTTCATGGTTGACCCACCTTAGGTCCAGACTAACTGAACTTAGGGCACCATGCAATAAAGTCTGCATTGTGCTAGACCTTGACAAGAAGTTTCCTTTGAAGGAAAGGTTCTGCACCAGTCAGATTTTGTCATTCAAAGTTTCCACTGAAAAACTTCCTGTTTCCAGTAGTTCTGACTGTAATTCTCCCAAATGCAGGTGCTCCAGGCAGGAAATCCTCCTCACACGTCTTCTTTTTTAACAACTAAACCAACCTGCCTTGCAATGCTTGGGCTTAGACAATTTCAATAATGGTTTTGATGCAAGTTTATCATCTCCTTTCCCTTTCTTTACAAACTACAGGACTTTCATTTTTTTTTTTTTTTTTTTTTGTTTTTTTTTTTTTTTTTTTTTTTTTTTTTTTTTGTTAAATGTGATGGTTGTCCCTGGATCAACAAGCCAGAACAAACATAATCCTCCAGCAGCAAGAGAAGCAGCCCTTTTTCAGGGGGGGAACAATCAATCCCCTCCAGCGACACGTGCCTAATGGATCTGTCTCTTTCATTAGCTCTGGGCTCCTAATAACCACTGTCTTTGCCAAATGAGGGATGTGCTATGTCGGCCTTCTCTGCCGTCTTCTCCTCCCTTCCCTGCCTTGTCAGCAGCATGCTAATTTATGTAATCAATTCATAGTGCTGCCTAATGAATAGCTTTGAAGTTGTCAGATTCATCTGCTGGTAAAGGGGCTGATTGGTCAGCCTCTGAATCGTTTCCATTTTCCGAGGCTGGAAAGTGTCAGCCAACATAATTGCTTCAGAAACACCCTTGGGAGACACTTGGGAAGTAGCTGTACAATCCCTCTTTATGTTTAAGTGGAAGACAAAGTGGAACAATAATAATACTTAGCATTTTTACCACACTTCATATCATTAAAACGCTTCCCAAAACATTAACTAATCCTTGCAGTGTGCCCAACAGGTGAATCATTGCTTCACTTACACAGAGGAGAGTCAGCAGTAAAGACAGTGCATCTCAAGCCTCTTGGATGTTGCAGCTGATGGGTACTTTTGTGCTCGGGAACATGTAAACCCAGAGTCACAATGTCCCTACAGTACCCAACTCCTCTGGAAATCCCTGGGGAATTTGAGCTCTAGGATTTTAAACCACACAAAAAGCAGAAAAAGGCAGATGGTGTGTAGAAGATGCATCGAAAAAGGATGTTGGGACAACAGACAGCTCTTCAAAATGCTGTTTATTGTATCAAAAATGTTACTGCAGTCTTGGGTCGTGGATGACAGAGCCCCACCTAAAGCTGCCAGCTACAGCTTTGGCAAGCCTGAAGCCAAGTTAGTTCTGGTTACAATGCATTATATAGTTTTCTTTACTGAACATCTCAATACATAAAAACCCATCAGCATCATACACAATACCTGTATGTTTGCCTCTAGCCTATCATAGCTACTATCATTGCCATGTTATGTTACAGTTTAAGCTTAAAGTTGTTTTTCTATTTTCTTGCAGTGGAAAATTCTTAGACCTTTTTTTCTACTTGGTAAAAACACGGTTTTTGTTTGCTTATAGTATCTTCTGCTTTTCTTAAGACCTAATTCTGCTTGGTAAAAACATCTTTTTTTGTGGTCAACATATCCTTTGCTCTGGCCATAAAACCTTCCAATTCGACTTAACATTTGCTTTCTTAGTTGTCCAGTGACAACTGGCTCAGCAATTCTAACTTTAGACATCCTTTATTCTTCTATATCCAAACTTGCTTTCATTTCTATTTCACTTACAGGTTTTACATTGAGAGCCTTCTGCTAAGCATTCATATCTGTAAAATTTTCCTGTTAAACTTTCCTCTTCCCCAACAGTGGTGGGATTGTTGGGGTGTCTGTGCAGGGCCAGGAGTTGGCCTTGATGATCCTTGTGGGTCCTTTCCAACTAAGGATATTCTATGATTTGTCTGAAATACTGGGAACACTTTCAAAGATGTTTTCCTGCTCCTCTCAAGTGGTCCTGCTGGAGGCACAGGCAGCCACTCACAACTCACAATTACTGAGCCTTGGGGCAGCAAGAGTTTTGATCTGGATGGGCAGATGCCAGCCAAGCACTCTTCTGTCCTCACATCCAAATCCTGACCTCCTGATAGAGAAAGATGTCAAATTCCCACCCCAAAGTGGATGTGCTCAGAGGGGACCCTGTGAGGATGGAATTTGCTGCCTGGATCACTCAGGTGTGTCTTAGTCAGCCCCACCTGTACAGAGTCAGGCTGGGACAACAACAAAACCACACTGATTTAGCTCAGAAATGGAAAGCAGAAGGTGAGATTTCCTTTCAGCTCAACTGGAGCAGAGTACTTCTCTAATGACTTGAAAACTTTCAAGCACAGAGAGTTTTTCAGTGCTTTGTAATGTTTATTCAGACTCCACAGTGAGCTGTGATGCTGAGTGCCCTCTGGCCACACCAGCTCAGTAATGACTCTGGCATTTCTGACAGAGACTAATAGTAGAAATTGTTATCAACGTTTTTAGCAAAATACTGCAAGCTAGAAATTGGATTTCCCCCCTTTCTGCATCCTCCTTCACTTGTTAATGAGCTACTTCTTCAAGGTGCCAATGGTAAAGCTGTAAAGTGAGACGGGCAATTTATTTTCTGGGCTTGAGACCCTTAGACACAGGAACTCAAAGTTATTTATTTTAGTGTGTCATTCACATAAAATTACATCATGCTTTACAGGTGTAGCAGGAAGACAAGTTTCCTTATCCCTGGGACTGAAAAGGAGATTTTGATGAGATGGCAGAGCAAAATGAGAATGAGATGGAGAAATCTCTCACCCCAGGTGTGGGTGAGGGCAGTGAGAGCAGTTCTTGCTATGCATTACCACTGGGACTTTGGGAATTTGGGAATGGACAGGGCATTTCTTTCTTGATAGGGGCATTTGGACTTTTTAAAAAAATTACTGGAGAGGTGCAACATTTCCAATAGAGTGATTTCTTCTGCACTAGTTCAGTGAGATAATAATGGCCTGTGTCCAATTCCCTATTTCCCATGGTAGCCAACAGCATATCTGTAACAACTTCCAGTGCAGGCTTCCACCTACAGTCGTAGACATTTCTGGACTGATGTTATCTGGGCAGTAAAATTGTTTTCCTTCTTATTCTCCTCCCTTTTCATATTCTCCTCCCTAATTTTTTGAGGTTGTTTTTCAGGCTGTAGAAATATATGTTATCTCATATTGGATGGATGAGCTTTGCTCTTTGTCTGTGGAAACTCAGGCATGCATCATGTGCAAGAAGCTATTTTATAGGCATATTAATATTTTTGTTAAGGTAGAAATATATTAATATTTATGGCCATATGAACGTCTATATTAATATTTTAAGGAAAATACAGAAAACAGAATATTCAAGTGTACAAGCATGTGCCAATCACTCTCAGTGCTGCCCCAAAAATGAACTTCTCCTGTCTGTCCTGTGCCACACCAGCCCCATGGGGGTCACCTCAGGCATCCCAGGAGGGCACAGCCAGTCCTGGAGGTCTCTGTGAGAGGAAGAGCCTTGTGTCTGCCCTGAATTGTGGAGCACAGCAAAGAGAAACAGGCACTGAGGGTGTTGGGGGAGTCCTGATGGAAGAAGAACCTACTCAGAGGTTACAAAACATCTGGGAGAGTTAGTATTGGTGTTCAAAGGGAAATTCCATTTTAAGCTTTTAGAAAAGAGTCACTCTAATCTGGATTCTGTACATTGATGGGTGACATCAGCAAAGGACTGTGACATGCTCTTCATTCTTTACTCCAGGTGGTCTGGGATGAAGGAAATATGTTCCAGAGTGGGGACAACTCAGACTTGGGCTTTTTGCAGGCAGGAACAGTGATCCTTGGTGGCTTTTTCTTCCTCATACACTTTCTTTTTTCGGTTTGTGTTTTCCTTCCATTTGCTGTGAAGGCACTGTGCTGCTCTCCCCATTTTTTGCTTCCAGGGGAATGCGGAAAAAAAAAAAAAAAAAAGAAAAAAAAAAAAAGAGAAAAAAAAAAAAGAGAGAGAGTTGTGACTTTCCCTGTGATCACAGAGGGTCAACATCTGGTTTTCCAGGGAAAGGTTTCCATAGCACCCCATCCCAGGTGGGGGATGCACCCCCAGGACGTGTGTAACCCTACAGATGCACCTGTGCCAGCCAGACCCACAAAGCCACCACAAGAGGAGGTGCAGGGAAAAGGCAGGGACACTCTGGGGAGTTGGTCCCTGAGAGGGAGCACAAGTGCAGGCAGGATGGGCAGGGACACAGGGGACAGCAGGGACAGTCTGTGTGGGGCCTGGCCATCACTTTATTGCTTCAACTTGCAGGGAAATCAAACATCACTTGTCGTGGTCTCCAGCCCACTCAACACAAGAACCCAACATGTTAACAACACCTTGCCATCCCTTCTGCACTGTTCACCCAGCCTCAGTTTTAATCTCCAGAGAAGTTTAAACAAGAAAACCACCACCAGGAACCGAAAGGCTTTGCCTTCATCATGGAAGCAGTTTAATTTCTTGATGGAATTCCAAAGCAATCCCTTCACCTGTGGTATCTCACATAATTACTGACAGCACTGAGAGGGAAAACCTTGTCCTTGCTGCTCAAGAATGTCCAAGGGACCCTAATGCACTGTTATTATTTTGCAAGAACTCCTCTTATTCATTATTTATATGATTTGATTTGATTTATAAAGGCAGACAGCAAAGCAGTTGTCACCTCTTCTTCCTGTGCAGGCGTCAGGTCTGAGCAGAGACAAGAGGTGAGTAGTGCTTGGTGACAGGTTATTGCCAAGGTTGAGATATGGGGCCTTTTTGTTTTATTCTTCATCTAAATTAGTTACTGCAAAGAGATTTCCCTGGTGGGAAATGCGTTTCAATATTTATTTCCTACCTGACACTTTATTATTCTTTTATTGAGTAGAGTGTGTTCTTGCTCTCTCAGAACAGGTTTTCATGCAGAACTCGCTATGACACTGCTTTGGTTTATAAACTCACACCATGTGCCTGATCCTGCTGGCTGTGAAAAATGAAAAACTGCCCAGGGGCTACCCCTTGTCCACCCTTAAAATTAAAGATAATGCAAACATCCAGTTCAACTTGGCTCAAGATGGAAATAATAAACTTTTTTTCCATAATATTAAAAATAAAAAAGAGGGTTGGGGAACACCTAACACGACATTCCTACAAATTTGCAGAAAGGTTTCATTCAAGTGGCTAATTTTCATTTTGATAATTTGTGACAATAGGAGAGTAGACTGAGGTGGTTTTTATCCACTGGGGAAGGGAGCAGCTCGGTTTTTGGGGACTGCAAAGTCTCAGGTGTTGTTCACTACCTCTCTCTGCCTGGGAGGATGTAAATCATAGAATCATTAGGTTTGGAAAAGACTTTTAAGGACATTGAGTCCAACCATTGGCTCAACACCATAAATGATTGGTGATGTTCTGCATTTGCATCGTGGGGTTGGACTAGGTGGCCTTTAAAGGTCCCTTCCAACCCAAACAATTCTATAATTCTATGGTCTGTTTCTCTCTGCTTTGTACAATATATTCAAACATCTGCACTGGAGAGGGGCTGGAGAGGTGGCCTCGGGGGACTCCTGAGCACAAGGAACACTTCCTTCTCCAGTACTTCCCTCCCACAGGTTTTTCTACAATCAGATAGGGGTATATAAATATTGCATAAAAAAGCATCAGACCTGCCTTTCATGGTGGCCCAAGGCTCCAGAAAAAAAAAAAAAAATCCCCAACTTACCAACCTATATAATTTTTATGTTTGCTTCCCTTGAACAAATTTCAAGGTGCATTGTATGGCTCCAAGAAGAGAGAGCAACACTCCTCCCTGTGTTACACCTCAGGCTTTCCATTAAAAAGGATGAATGTGATTGCAAATTCCTGCAGGTCAAAGAAATTGAATCCTGGTCTTCCACCTCACAGCTGGATTACAAAAAACCCCACCTCAAGGGATTTAAATATCTTAAGCGATATAAATATCACATACTAAACCAAAACCACTGCACCTTCTTAATGCTCTGGCTTCAGCAGAATTTCAGTAATTCAGCTGCCTGTGGGACCCCCCTTTATCAAAATACATGGTAAACACATAAAAGTCACCCCTCAAATATGATGGAGAATGATCAACCCTTGTGGTGCTTTTCCTCAAAATGCATCAAAGTGGTAACCAAAACTGAGTTGCAAATAGATTTTATGTATTTATAAGGTACAGTGGAAAAGATTTAGCAAGAGAATATTTAAAATAGAGCTTTTCCACAAAATAACTCTATGCAGGACAATATAATATTACAGAGCATATCAGACCTTTACATTAAGAATGTAATCTATTTTTATAATGGAACTATAAGAGTTTTTGCTGATGTTTTGAAGACTGAAATGTGTTTTCCTCCTCCCCGAGCTGATTATTTTTCTCAATTTGGCATCTTATTTGTATCGTTTCTTCTTATACAATTTTATTTTGACATCTGGCTGTAAAATAAAAAATGTAGCCTACAGGAAAACTTAGAATTGTGCTCCCCACAGTGCATCAGTCAGACAATAAAATAGCCATCACTAGAAAAGTGTGTTTACAAAAGCTACTCTTTGTAAATAGTTTTTTTTTTTCTGGCTTTACATCTGAATGAATGCAGAGGGACAACATTTCAGGTAGGGTAAGCTGGGTTCAGGATGGCTCTACCAATTTTTCCTTTCCACCACTTCTGAGGCCATTTAAAAATGGACCTCTGTTGGGTGAGTTTGGGGTTGGGTTTATTTGGTTGGTTGTTTCCTCTCCCTGTTATGTGAGGATTGTCTTCCTTTGTGTTCATCCCACCACTCCTTCTCATCCTGTGACCAACTTCCCTCACCCATCTCCTGGTTTTTTCAGTGATGTGTGTCCAGATTCAAACAAAAATAATGGTAATTTGGGCTACAATATCCTCCTTTGAAAACGATGAATAATGCAGCTGACAGGTCAGTGGGAGAGTTAATACTGGATTAGAAACAGCTCCAAGATTGTTATCCCAGTGCTAATACATTTATCTACTGCAGGCTTAGGAAAAGAAGCAAAGCAGCATGATTACCTTCTTACAAATTGATTACATCCATGCAAACACTGCAGAGGAAAACAGGCAGATCAAAGCATGATTTTGACAGCAGACTTGCTAAGTAAGTTATTTTAGCAACTCCTTAGGAGGCAAAAGAAGGAGAGTCTTGGCTGGAGGCCCCACTGCATGAGCAAGGCCTTGCAGAAGGGAGGGATTGGTTTGAGAAAAGCTTGTTTGGAGCTGGAAATTCTGCTCTGTTCACCTGATTGTGCTGGA
The DNA here is from genome assembly GCA_013397095.1 of Sterrhoptilus dennistouni. NCBI lineage: Eukaryota > Metazoa > Chordata > Aves > Passeriformes > Zosteropidae > Sterrhoptilus > Sterrhoptilus dennistouni. The sequence goes on along the minus strand of VWZU01010563.1, from coordinate 196,582 downwards.
AAAGGATTGTACTGCAGTGCTGCGATGCACTGAAATAAAACATGAAGGTAGAGATGAAATGGCACCTGCACTTATGGATCATGGAAGGAATCAAATACTCCTCAGGTATGAACTGTTTAGTATGGTTAGTTTAGGAGGAAATGAGATGTGCACAAAATCTCTTTGCCTCCACTTAGAAAAGAGAATAGGTGACCAGCCCAGATGAAGAAAACCTCTGTTATTGTTCTCTCAATGGAAATGAATCCAGACAGGATCTCAGGAATGGCTGGACCTGGCCATTTTCGAGGAGAAATGACAAGACAAAACCCCAAATCTGTGGTTTAACTCCCATGCTCTTCTGGTAAAAGTAGAATCATAGGTTTAACGGGATAAATCTTTAGGTTTATCATAGGTTTAACAGGATGGTTTGGGTTGGAAGGGACCTTAAAGATCACCCAGGGCAGGATATAGGCAAATATAGCACAACCCAACATGTATTGCCACAGCACTCAAAGATGTTCCTTTGCTTGTCAAAAAACTTCATAGGCTCATGATATTTGGAGTGGCTTTAAGAGCTCCTCAGTAAAGCCACAGGTACTCTGCCAAGTGACATCTAGGAAGAAGATAATTCCAACTTATTTCATTTGTAGGCCCCTGTAGCCCATCCCAACCCATCTTGTTGAGGTTATGGGGTTCTTTTTATATTTTATCACATGTAGTGGTTATTATGACCACAGCTCAAATAAATCCATGTAATTAAATTGTTTGCTGGTAATTATCTGCTCATCCAACTGTGATTGTGCAGATCAGTGTAATTGCACTAGTGTTATACAAGTTATACAAGCCTAACCAGAGTGTCTTTCGACCTAAGATAACCCACAGAATGTATTTCTCAACCTCTCTTACTCACTTCACTCTTACACAAGTGGAGGCGATAGATCAATTCTACCAAATTGAATTTGAAAGCAACCAAACTGATCTAAAAAGTCTTTCCTTACCTGCCTCATGATCTTGTTGAAGATTTTAGTCAGGAACAATTTATGTCTTCAGAAGGAAACACAACAACAGGGCCGAAGAAACGCAGCATCAAGAGAGAGCTGGAGACAAGAGGTGTGGATGGAAGAAGCAAAGAGGATAAATTATTCTGGATGTTTTCAACCATCCAGATTCTTAAAGGTTTCTGAGTTCTGCTTCAAAAGCCTTTGGTGATTCTGTCAGAACAGGTGCAGGAATCAGTTGTGTAAAGGCCAGCGCATGTGAAGGAGACAAGCATGAGGATAACTCACCACTTTTGTTCTTGCAGGCCTAAACCTTCAAGGCAACAACCTGTGGCTGCACCAGCAGATGGTGACTAGATTGTCTGTGAAGACCCCTTTGTTTTTCAGTGGCTGCAGATGGCACAGGTTAGAATTCAGCTACCCAACCTGTATGTGTTAGATTAATTCCACCTATACAAGGTGCAGCACAGCATTTGAGCTGTAAACTCCCAGCTCCCAGTAGGGCCAATGGACACAAATATTAATTTTTACAATCCATGGGACCAATTGTAGACAATTATTTTACAATGAGATTAATGATATTCCTAAAAGTGCGGTGCCCCACTGACTGTAAAATTAGTCTAGACAAGTATTTTGGTTGTAGGTACTGGAAGGATCTTGATCAAGACAAGTGTGACCACTCCAGGCTGATTTCATATGCAACCTAACCTGCAATCCTTTCCAGATCAACAAAGAGGCATTTAATTAATTTTTAAAATGTTACAAAGGTGTGAATAAATACTAGAATATTTACAAATATGGGATTTTGAGAGTAAACAGTCAAATACTTGGTTTTTTCACTTTAATAAGGTACTTAAACTTATGTTGACAATACTTCACCATCAAGAATTTTTATCAGTCTGTGAGATGTGGTTTAGCACAGCTTGTCGATCTGGAACAGTGATAACTGCAAAAATTATATCTGAAAATTAAATATCTATCTATGAATCTATCTATATTTATAAATTGTGCAATCTTTCCTCTTCTGTGGTGGAGTCACAGCATTTAACTCAGATATTCGTACCAAAGGAAAACCTTTTCCCAGTGAGTTAAACTAACGCTGTGTAATTTAATTAACCAGTTGATACAAATGCAGAGCAGTGCATGCTTGGACTGTAGCATTTTTGATGGTAGCAGAAATACACTGTGGATTTTTCAGTGTTGTATTTGCTGACATTTTTCTTAATAAGCTTAGTGAGTGAAGCTCACTGAAGCACACCATCCCTAGAGACCTTCCCATTTAGTTTTACTGTGGATTTGGATTTTTCCATTTAAGGCCATTTGAAATCCCAAACGGTCTCCTTCAAAGCAACTTTCACTTTAAAGGAAGTTGCTGCAGCTTCCTGAGCTCCCTTGGAAATCAACTTATCCAAATTGTGGCATTAAGTGGGGCAACAGTATTTGATTTCAAACAGTTGGGAAATTGACTGTTACAGAGCTTTGGTGGTACAAAGATGGCTGGTAATTTCTAATTTTAAAGGTCTTTTGGAGGATTCATAAAGCCCTTGAGAATACTGCAAAGGAACACGATACTGTGTTCTGCTGCTAACGAAATAAAGTGTCTGGGAGATTAGGCAGGGGGAAATCTTGCATTACAATGGGTTGACAAGACAGATGAAACATTAAGAATTCATCCAGCTCATCAACAAAGATCTGACTAGATCTCAAACAACAGAAATCTCTATGAAAACCTCACTTGGATGCCTTTAAACCTGAATCTGACGTGCCAGTCTCGTACAATTCTCCTTTTCCCAACAAAATAGTGTAATGGCTTCATTGGACAGAAGAATGGAGAAATTGTATTTGAAAGAAGCACACAGATGCTGAGGTTCAAAATTATACTCCAACATCAAAGTCCTCCAAGACCCTCTTTGTCTGGGGATACAAATAAGGATTGATCTCTTGGAATCACAGAATCATTAAAGCTTGAAAAGTCCTCCAAGGTCAAGTTCAGCTTTTGACCAAATATCACCAGGCCCACTAAACCACACCACAAAGTGCCACATACATTCGGGTTTTTTAACAGTTCCACGTGTGGTGATTCCACCACTTCACTGTGGAGCCTGTTCCAATGCTTAACCATTCTTCCAGTGAAGAAATTTTGTCTAATATCCAACCTGAACCTCCCCTGGCACAACCTGAAGCCACTTCCCCTTGTTCTGTCTCTAGCTGCCAGTGGGAAGAGGCAAACCCCCAAATCTTGTTAAATTCCTTTGTGAAGAGTCTTGGGACATGGCCACTGATGAAAATACCACAAAACCAGAGCAAGTGGAATCCTGAGATCAAGAAAACCAACTAAAGAGCGCAATAAAATACGATTACGAGAGTTGTTCGCTCAGCAAATCCCCACCCCACTGCTCACCAATTTCAGCCAAACCCAGAAAACACTTCTTCAACTACTCCTACAGCCCAGGCAGTTCTGTTGACAGGAAAAGAGGTTTTCTAACTTTATGGAGAAGAAGAAACCAGAAGCTGAGTGTCAGACTTGGCCATCCTCCTACCTGCCTGCTCCAGCTTTACAGGGGAGACATGAGGGTGATAAATCCACCTCCTCACTCCTCACAGGAGCAGCAAATTGGAGAAGTCATTCCAGGCCTGAAAAACGAGCTATAACTGAATGATGCCAGTATATCTATACCCTTGTCTTCTCTCTCTGCTGGCATTTTCCCTCCCTACAGCTGAAAATACCACCCATCCCAGGGAAAGGAGTGACAAATCCCCACGGAATAGGGAGGGAAGAGCATCCCTGCTGCCTGTAGATCACACGAGCTGAAGGCTTCATGTCTCACCATGATAACACAGCACGTGGCCCAGGACCAGGAGGCTGCAGGACCAGGGTGCCACTGACTCATCCTTCCTGCATGGCTCCAGCACACGGCAGCACTCGAGGCACGTTTGTCCAGCTGATGGTTTGACTCGATCTGAAATGTTTCCCCGGGTCACTGACCTGTTAATTGTAGGCAGAGGGCGGGAGATAATAAATGGTCGATGTGCTCCTGAGTCAGATCCTTTCCTCACAGTTACCAGGCAACCTCCTCCAGCTCTCCACAGCCCTGCTGATACTTTTCTCTCCCTTCCCACAGCAAACTTAGGGATGGAGAGCATGTGTTCATTGGAGGATAAGAGATGAGGCATATTTAAGTTGGATGGCTGTTTACAAGCACTGAACAATGTACTCCTGTAATAAACAGCTATGCCAGAGCTAATACTCAATAAACAGTGTGCTTTATAAGCAATTAGGGACTCACATTGTGGAACAGCCATTTCAGGGGAAGATACACTACCCCAGCAATGCTCAGCAAGATAAGTGGCTTGTTAAAAGCATCATAATTCTCCTTTAAAAATCAATTAACAGTTTGGTGCCTTTTTTTTTTTTAGTGTATGGACTGCTGGGTCTCTTATTCAAAAGACAATGAATCCAGGGAACTGCTTCCCATTCATTGCCTGGTGTTTAACCCCAAAAAGTGCAACTAGAAGCAAACCTGCAAAATAAAGGAATAAAATTATTTAAGTGTAGTCAAGTTCAGATGCCAAGAGGCAGCTGAAGATGCTCAGATGATTCAGATAAACACATTTTCTCTGGGCAAAGGAGAAATCAGAGCACATTATAAAACCATTTCCTTTGTGTTTCTTATTTGGTGTTGGGGGTTTTTTAAATTAAATTCATTAACAATCTCTTCCCCAAATCACAATGCATTAGGCAGCAGAAGTTTAGTTCAGGGATATTTGATTGTGAGTTCTACTCAAAAAAGGCACTGCAGAGTCCTTTCCCTGAAGTTGCAAGGATCTTTCCCTTCTAACAAAACTTGTTTATGGGATCCCTGGGAAAGAACAGTTTCTCAGGGTAGGCACAACCTGAAAGAGGGAGAGAAAATCATGGGAGAGGATCAACCTTGCCACGCCTCCCCTTCATGAACAGCAACAGGGCACCAGAGTGAAATGTCCTCCTCTTTTCACCTTACAAAGCCAGAGGTGTTTTCAGCCACTTCTGCTTGCAAATGTAAAAAGCCAAAGCCCTTTTCTAAGTGAGGCTGAATATTTCCAGCCTCTCTAAATATTCACCAGATTATTTTTCCCAGCCCAGTCTGATGCACTCCTTATTTCTGAGCAGCAGTGTGCTCTCCTTGCCATTGATTTCCCATCAGCCCTTTACAAATGCCTTCAGCCTTCCCTCCCTGATTAATTATTAAACTATTAAATCAATTGCTGCATCCAAGAGTTTGCAAATCAAAACACAACCTTCCACCTGCCCCTCCTCAAATGCAAGTAGTTGAAAAAGAGTTTGGACAGACTTTATAATCCTGCTGGGCTGTGCTGACCTCATGGATGAATGTACCCTTGTATACAGAGCTTTTGAGGTGATAAAAAAGCAAACCGTGCTGTTGTTGATGGGACACAATAATGGAAAGCAAAGGATTTCAGAATCAGCCTTCAGCAGGAATTGTGGTGTAGCATGAGCTGTCCAGAGAAGTTTCCAGGTGTGGTGCTTGGATTAAACTAGCCAGAAAAGTGCTTTTCTCTCATCCACCATGCTTTGTGCTTCTGGGAAATAGATGGGAAAAAAAGGAATACTCTGGCTGTCTAAAAGTCAGTTTAATTCCCCCCCTTGCCAGGGCTGCAGAGTCACCTGGCTTTTCTCTACTTTCCATCCCCAGCTGCCCCAGAGGAGGAGCAATGGGGCTGATGCTGTGGTGTTGCTTTACAGAGCCACTTCTCCCAAACCCCTGTGTTGGGAAAGATGGGGCAGGAAGGGCTTGTGGATATGATTGCCTGGTAAGAAATACTGGAGATGTAAAACCTGTGAGTGAAATAGAAATGGAAGCCAGTTTTGAGATGTGACCATGGCAGGCAGGAGGATGGTGATTAGCTGGAGATGGGTTGAAGGACAGAAAACAAAAAGACCCAAGGATGTAGCCCTCTCCACCCTGCCAAGGCATCAGGGAAAAAGTAAATAAGAAAAGTAGTCTTTAGAGTTTAGAATATAGGATGATATGGTAATATAGCAGTTCTCATAGGCTGCATGCAAAGTTTGTAGGTTTAGTATCTTGCGGTGGTTGGTCCCTGTAAATTAGAATATTCAACACAAAAGGAGATATAATGTATTGTAATAAGGTTCTTCCCCTCTTGCCGCTCTTACTCCTCTTAGCTCTTTTAGCTCTTTTACCTCCCTTACCCCTGATACCTCACTTACCTCATACCCTCTCTCTCTTCCTCTCTTTTTGGTGGCTGATGGCAAAGCCCTTTTTACCCAGGACCCTTGCAATAAAACCAGTTGTTTCTAGAGCACCTCAGGTCTGCAAAGTTCCTTCTCCCTGCTGTCCACGGATACTCCTACACCCCGTTTTAATCCCTACACTATAAAACCCGAAAGCAATTGAACAGACTGAAAACTGGGAGGTGGTACCACCCAAAGAGGCTGCCACAGCTGCTCCACTTAGAGATGTGGATTTCTCAAAAGTGTGTCAAAATATTTACTTTTCCAGTCTAGAAAATTTCTCATGTCCACCTAACTATTTTTTTTTCATCTTGGCAAAGAGCATCTTCCACTAAAAAGCCAAAACAAATGGCACTGCTGAAGATAAACCTCTTCTTACATACCCAAGCCAATATATAAATATCAACCCAATAGCCAGTATCAAAGTCAACAGATAAATCTGACTCCTACCCTAAGGTTTATACAACCACAGTAGGTTTGCAGATACCACCTGAAAAAATAAACCCAAATTACTCTTTATATCACCTTATGGCTTTTTTACTCCTTTGATTTTTTTTGAAGTATTTTTTATTTAAATCATTTCAGAATGGGATTATTGGCAGGTCAGAGAGGAGCTAATAGCATTTCTTAGGTGAAGTTTCATGATCCCCACAATTTTATTTCAGGCAGATCAGACCCTCTTCAAGAGTGACTGCAAGTTTGTTTGTAAGCTTTTGAATAAAAAAATTAGATTTTCAGTAATTTTAGAGAACTTTGGAATGCTCTTCCATCTTTTTGCTGAGGTAGTAAAACAGGAGTAAGGCCTGTTAGCCTCTGTAAGCATATTGATACTGATTGTCTATGAAAATTTTGCACTTAATTAACAAAAGCAGAGAATTTAAAAAATTTTGCTGGGTTCTATGGCAAGAATTATGCTCTCAGGTCTCACAAGTTCTTTCCTTACCAGGTCCCACTATTTTTTTAGCCTTGGTTTATAAAAAAAGCCACATGACTGAAATTCTGACCTTTTCTCCTTCAGGGAACCTGCTGTATTTAGAGGAGATAAACTCTTTGCTTTGAGGGTGGAAATGCTGTCCCTGGCCTCCAGGCCATTGTTGCAGGAGCACTTCAGCTGTCACAGGGAAACATCCCACCAGCACTGAAGAGATTCCATGTTTTTCAAGGCCAGACTCTAAGGGTTCAATGGTATTAAGATTTTTACCATGTTTATGGATAGAACTATTCTCTTTTCTCTTCTCTTCTCTTCTCTTCTCTTCTCTTCTCTTCTCTTCTCTTCTCTTCTCTTCTCTTCTCTTCTCTTCTCTTTCTCCCTTCCCTTCCCTTCCCTCATCCTACAAAAAGGAAAGCCCCGCTGGTTTATCTCCTCCAGACACAACTTCGAAAAAAGTGATTTTCCCAGTTTTAGCTATAATCTGGCCTATTTCACCCCAGCCAAGGAAAGCCTTCTGCCCTTATGCACCCTCACTTTGTCTTCTAGATGACTTCCAAGACAGCTACTGACCTCTCCTCTCACCACTGAAACAGGAGCATCCCTTTGTCATAACTCATCTATGCCTCTCAGTCAATGTCAAAATCATCTTCACCATTCACAATCCAGCCTGGAAACCTCTCCTTGGCTCCAGGCTTCCTGACTCTATGGAGTCTGGAAAGAAGCATCATGACTGAAGAGCATCCAAAAATGTGTAAATTTTCCCATATAAGGCCTCCCTGGGAAGTTGTGAGAGTGAGCATCCATCCTTTTGGGAGCAATCAGCTCGGGATCCATCCCAGACAACCCTGCAGCAATGAATGCAGGCACAGCTCATTATCCTGGGCACCCTGTCAGGGAGGAGCTGGACACCTCTGAGCCATTCCAGGGAGCCCAAAAAGATAACTAAGGGAACCCAGTCTGCAGTCAATTTACTCCTCAGGGTCTTCATCTCCAGTGTGAAATATCTACAGAGTCTGGCACTCCAAGAGGGGCTTGAAACCTCTCCTGTGAAATCACCAGAGAGAAACACAGCCCCTCAGGCTTGATTTGGATTCCAGGGAATTACAGTGTGCTCTTCAGAGGGTCCCCTGTCTTCTGGTGGCTCTAAGGGAGCAGGTGGTGACTCAGTTTTAATGTAGCAACTCTGTTAATTGTCCAAATAATCCAACTTGCATGTGTCTGGGCCCTCACAAAGGTTCAACTCACTTTTAAAATCAATATTTGCCAGGGAGGGTGACAGCAGAAACTCTCTGCTCTGCCTGTCTGACATGATCTTGGCAATTCCCAGGGGTATATTGAAGTAACATAGAATTTGGTGAGGGCTTTTTTTTCTGGTAAATCTCCAAGTGTTGAAATAATAAGAGAATTGCTTCTTTCTATCTTCCTTGTGTTCTTTCTCATTACAGGAAGAAGCTGAAAAGTGGGAACCTGGAGCACGTGGCTGCTATAAAAAGATACAGAGATAAACATATAGATATACAGATCTAGAGCACCTCAGGTCTGCAAAGTTCAAATATAGAAATATATAGAAATATATAGAGATATAGATAAATATATAGAAATATATAGAAATAAAACCTTGTGTTTCATTATTTTTAAATCATCTAACTTCTTAACCCTAAATTTTGTCAGGAAACTGACTGAGCTTTTTATGTTTTGAGTCTTGCTGGTGCTCTGAGTTATGGAAATTCCTTCTGAGATAATCTCAAGTGAGAGGCTTGAAACTCAAATGCAAGTTCATGTTATCTTTAACCTGGTTTACGGCTTGTTGCATGGAAAATATACTGCATTGTTAGGTGGTCAAGAAGTAGGCAAATAGGATCATATCTTTGTCATTCTGTGAACATTCATTGCAGCAGTAAAACACCCAAACCCCAGCTTTGTAAAACACATGATGAAGAGTTCTGCCACGTGCTGCCCATTTTCACCAGGAAGACACAGTGACTGCTCATGAAGTCTGTTATGATACCTGAAAAGCCTTCACTGAGCAAAGCTGAAATGGATCATAAACAAAACAAATCCCATTTTTCTCCATGTAGGAATTTTTTCCGTGGATGGCAGGGACAAGGAACTCTGCACGCCTGAGATGCTCTAGAAACAAGTGGCTTTATTATTACAAGAGTCATGAGTAAAGAGGGCCTGCTTCCAGCCACCAGCCTGGGCTGGAGCAAAGCCCTAAAGAGAGAATGGGGGGAGAGAGAGATAGAAGAGAGCTAAGGGGTCAAAATGGGGCAGGAGCAGGGAGAAACGTGGGGAGAAAGCAGGAGCAAGGGAGGTGAGAGAGAGGAGAGGAGATGGGCCAAGAGAGGTAAGGGAAGAAGGGTGAGAGGGCCAGAGGAGAGAGGTAAGGGCCAAAGGTAGGAGAGCCAGGACAAGACAAGAGAGGGGAGAAAAGGGGAGAAGAGCAGAGAAGAGAGGAGAAGAGCGGAGAAGCGCAGAGGAGAGAGGAGAAGAGAGAGATCCTCTTGTTACAATACAATATATCCTTTTTTCTGTTGAATATTCTAATTCACATTGACCAACTGGCGTGGGATACAAAACCTACAAACTTTGCATGCAGCCTATAAGAACGACTGCATTACCATGTCATTTTACTTTCTAATCTCTATAGACTTCTTTCTTATGCATTTGTTCCCGGATGTCTTTGCCGAGGTGGAAAGGCAACATTCTTGTCCTTTTGTCAGCTAATCACCATCTTCCTGCCTGCCAGGCTTACATCTCGAAACTAGCTTCCATTTCTATTTCACTTACAGGTTTTATATCTGCAATATTTTTTACCATGCAGTCATATTCATAAGTCCTTCCTGTCCCATCTTTCCCAACACTCCAGATGTATCTAAGTGTATGAGGGCTGTCAGGGCAAGATGGACATTCACAGAATTGTAGAATCCAGAATGGTTTGGGTTGGAAGGGATCTTAAAAATCATCATGTTCCAACCCACTGCCATGGACACCTTTCAGTATCCCAGGGTGCTCCAATCCCCATCCAGCATGGCCTTGGACACTTCCAGGGATCCAGGAGCAGCTGCAGCTCCTCTGGGCACCCTGTGCAAGGGCCTCCCCACCCTCACAGGAAAGAATTTCTTCCTATTATCTGGTCTAACCCTTCTCTCTCTCAGTTTAAAGCCATTCCCCCCTGTTCCATAGTTACATTCCTTTGTCCCGAGTCCCTCTCCAGCTCTCCTGGAGCCTTTTTAGGTACTGGAAACTTCTTGAAGTTCTCCTTGGGGCCTTCTGTTCTCCAGGCTGAACACTCTTAGCTCTCCCAGTCTGGTTCCAGAGCAGAGGGGCTCCAGCCTTCAGAGCATCTCCATGGATTCCTCTGGATCTGCTCCAGCAGCTCCAGATCCTGCTGCAGTTGGGCTCCAGGGCTGGAGGCAGTTCTGCAGGTGAGGTCTCACCTGAGTGGGGCAGAGGTAAGGTCCTTCAACCTGCAAGTCACAGAGNGTCTCAGTTTATCTTTGGACATTTTAGGGAGTTTAACTGGAAAGTTCTGTGATTTTCTCATTGTAATTAGCTCGGAGCCAGCACAGAAGTGTGGATTGGACTCCAAGAATGTAATTCAAAGACTCTTGTTCATCTCACTGGGCCAAGGGCCAAAAAGCCCACCTAAACTGTTAAGTACTAAAGAGAGAGAGCAAAGAAACTCCACAGGGTGTTGTAGCAAGTAGGAGACTTGTCTCTATACTGTGCTTGGCTTTGCTTTTGTTTTTGTATTTTTTTTCTTCTTTATTGAAACCTTTTTAATTTTTCAAGACACACAATCATGCCATCTCACTAATTAATATCAGCCACTTCTCTGCAAAGGCTGGACCCTCAGAGAGTGATACATCAGCACCTGGCTTATTAGACTCTGGCCATGTAACACAGGATCATCCAGGCTAGCTCTTGGCTTTGCTCAGGACCAACCCCATTAGAACTTAACTGGGAGTGACTTCAGAGAGCAGCTCCTGGCGTCCATCAACTGCCCCCTGACATCCTGGCAGTGCCTGTGTTGGTGTTTATCTGACAGCAGGACACTGTCACACCATGACAAGTTTAACTACTCCAAATATCTCTGAAATGCCTGTTGGATCTGGAAGTATTTGAGAAGGGAAGAGTGTCCCACTCTCCCTTCTCCACTCAGAGGAAGTTTGTTATCCTATTTAATGCAGCATGAGCACTGCCTCATTGAGCATGACAACTGTAACTGTGTGTATGTTAGCTCAGCCCAATGTTGACTCCAGTGTGAAATTATTCCTTTCCTGGTTGGAAATGAATGACACAGACTAGAAAACATCTCATGCTGAAATCCATATTTTACACACAGCGTGCACTCAAGTTGCACAAGATGTTGCTTCCTCAGGCCATTTTTGTCTTCTGAGACTGTTCCAGCAATCCTCAAGTTTTCCCCAGTGGGCTGGGAGCAGCTGCATGTTCTCTAGGCATGAAAAACAGCAGGAAGAGCTCTGAAACTCTCCTGCAGTGACACACCTTGAGCTCCAAAGACTGCTGATTCTTGAACAGTGCAGACATAAAGCAGCTTCCACCACATGGCCTGGGGACCATGGTCTGTTCCTTGGACAAATCCCAAACACTGTATAGAGGAAACCTATATAATCCTGGCAATCACTTATCTCCCTGAGGACAAAGACCCCATCTGCAAAATATAGGGAATAAATGTACCATCTTTGCATTCAGCTCATGGCTGCAACTCTTCTAATAATGACATATGACAGCCCTGTAAAAGTGGTTTTAGCTGCCAAGACAAGCACTGGAAAAGGAAGGCCAGATTATGTTTGAGTCTACAACTTGAATTAACTCCCCTTGTCTTTGCCTGTGCTGGTGGAATGTGTTTTGAGGCAAACGGGATTTGTCTTGAGCACGAGATAGGACTTAAATATCTCCTGTAATGATGTGAATCCAGAAGATTAGGGAAGAACAAAAAGTGCCTGGCTGCTAAAAAAGAAAAAAAGGAAGAAACAAGGAAATGGTGATAATTCAGTTTGACTTCAACTTCCTTTCCATAGCAGAGTGAGCCAATATTTACACAATATAGGGTGAACAAGTCGAGAATATATGTGCCTGTGCTGTTTCCAACAGCGAGGCTGTATCAGCTGGGCAATAGCCTGCAAGACAATGGAAGTAATTCTCCTGTCTGTCCCCAGTGACATCCCATGCTTGGGTTTGATATCAGCCTTCAAGGAAAATAGCTGGGCCAATGGGAGTGTTCCCAGGGGCAGTAGAGATCACGATCATCAGCGTGATGTGCATGGTCTGCAAGAACAAGACAAAGAGCTGGAGCTGTTCAGCCAGAGGAGAAAAACTTAAGGGAAAGTTTTAGCAAGGCACTTACAAAAGAGAAAATAAAATTTTACATGTGCCTGTGGGTGGCAGGCCAAGAAATGTTGGACCTAAACTTCATAAAGAGATTAACAGGCTTTTTGACTCTCCCACCACTGGTTGAAGCACCAGGCAGGGGGATGCTCAGTGTGCTTCCCATCCTGATTCCTTTCAGCAGAGCTGCTGGAACATAGAAATTGATGTCTACCAGAGATGTCATTGCAGCACCTCCTGCCACAGTCACAAATCTGAGGACATTGAGCATCTCCTTAGTGTGCTGCTACCCTGCAAGTGGACTTACTCCAGAGCTGACAAAACACATGAATGTCAGATAATCACGCATCACCTGGCTGCCTCTCCTCCCTAAAGGCTTCTCCAGTCTTTCTTCAATAGCACAGGTCTTTTTTTTTCTCCCTTTGAACCTCCCTTAGTTGAGCCTGGAATGCCCCATTTCACTCTGCTCTAAATTCCTCCAAAGCTCACCCTGCTGAAAGAATCTGACCTCCAAACAGCATGGCTGCTAACACCTCCAAATTTATTTCCCAGGAGAGTTTTGCTAAAGCTTGGATAGCAATCTGGGATCCTCTAGCCTACCATATACAAAGGAATATTAATTTCCCTTTGCTCCCAGGGAAACAAAAATACAGAAGAACATCAGATACATCTGGAGTTATATTTACAGTCCATTGAGGGGGAAGGGGCATTAGATCCCAGAGATTTAGCTTCAGGAGGAGTTCTGCCTGGATCAGGGGTTGAGGCAGTCTTTGATGTTAGTGAAATAAAAGAGAGAAATATTTCCCTCAGGGAATGAGACAAAGATATCCAAAATCTTCAGCCTGAGGTTCTTTTTTGTATTGCTACTCCAGCTACTGTCTCCAGAACTCATTACAATAAGCAAATACTCATACATCATTGGTTTAATATGACAACTATGATGCTTAATAAGGCTGGAAGAAACATCACTGTGACTCTATTTGAGCCTCCTAAACAATCAGTTATTGCTGAGAAGGTTACACCAATTTTTATAGCCCAGGAGCTGATTTGCAATTTGTATTCATCTTTCATTTTGACTAGGCCAGTTGTGTGTTCTATCTGCATTATCGGCTCCATAAAAATTCATTCCTATCCATAAAAATAGAAGATTTCTAATAATGCCTCTCCTGCTTTGTATGGACGTATTTGGTTCTCTTTAGAAGAGAAAGGCAGTTAATCTGGTAACTGGGTTGTCTTCCTGTCCAGTTTCACTGCAGGACCTAATCCATCTGCTCTAAACCCATCCAGTCAGATTTAAATGGAATTGTTTTTATGATGAGATGGGAGAAATTTGTCTTTGCACAGTGACAGTATGAATTCTGAATAACTGTGAAATTATTGCCTATCAACTCTCTCGCTGTACAGAGTCACTTGGGCAGATGAGGCTCCTGACAAGTATGGCCCATGTGGTCTGAAAGGAGGTGAAGAACTGAAACAATTAATGTTTGCAGCCTGATTGAGCAATTGATGCTACTGAGGCTTCTGAGCTGAAGGTACATGTTTAACCAAGGTCTGTCTCCAGAGACCTTGGTTAAAGGAAAATCCCAGCGAAGTGGCAAAACATGACAATACAGGTAATAAAAATTATAAAGAAGTTGTGAATTAGAGGAGTAACAAATGTATTTAAGCAATGACAATACCTTTAGTGTCAAAACCAGCCCCAGGACTCTCAGGCACCTGTGATCTCTATGACTTTCAGGTGAGTCTGTGCCTGGAAATACCCTGTGAGAGCAGAGCCAGTGCTGGGTTGCCAAGGAAGGACAAAACACTGACCTGTCATGGGGAGATACAAATACATGTCCAGAGCAGTGGGTACCACTGGGGCCAAATCACTTCTTACCATTGATTATCTTGGATATTTGACTTGCATTCTCTGAGCAAAGACACCACCAGCTCCTCCCAGATTTTTGCTGTCTCCTTCCCAGCACAGGTCCTGCTCCTGCAGCAGAGGCAGCTGGAGCAAACATATGCTCCTGTCCCAGGAATGCTCATTCACAGCCCAGCTGTGATTCCAAGAGAAACTCATCTTCACGAGAAGCTGGAGGCCATGGACCTAAATTTCGTAAAGAAATTAACAGGCTTTTTGTTTCTGCCACCATTAGTTCAAGCACCAGGCAGGAGGATGTTCAGTGTGCTCCCATCCATGAAATGGGGCAGGTGTTTGGCTGTGACCATCAGCAAAGGTGGGACACACAGGTGGGACATCCAGGAGGGGAAGAGGGAGATGGGAAGAGCCCCTCGTGTAACAGTGAACAGGCCTCCAGGTACTCAAGCACTAAAAGGACTTGTATAACCCTTCTGTTCTCCCCATTCTCCCACGATTCCTTCTTTCCCCTTATAACTTTTCTCCTTTCCTTGTGCTTCCTCCTGTACCCTGTTAATTATCTGTGCTGTGGATGGGGAGGCTTTTTTTGGTGGTTTGTTTGGTGGGGTGTTTTTTTTTGGTTTGTTTCTTTTTTTGAGGGGGGGTTTGGGGTTTTTTTGGGAGGGTTGTGGTTTTTTGTTTGGTTGGGTTTGGGGTTTTTTTGTTTGTTTGTTTTTTGGGGTTTTTTTTCCATGATTCCTGCATGCTGCAATACTGCTTAGAAGATGTGCAGGTAGGTAGTTGGAAAGAAAATATTTTGCAGCTTTTTCACTTTCGATGCAATGTGCAGGTGTATTGCTGGTCCTGGATGACAGATCTCAACAAACTCACTGGATATCCTTTTTAGATATTTTTTCCAAACCCAGTTGCTATTGTTGATCATTGTGATACAATAAATCCAGGGTCTGCAAGGCCTTTAGTAGGGGCAAGACTATGTTTTAATTAAGAAGATAGAAGGGTGTAAAGCCAGGCTGGAGTGATAAAGGGGCAGAGAAGCCTCTGTCTGATCTCAGTGGGTGAAAAATAAAAAACGTTTGTCTTCAGGCAAGTGGACTTTCAGGGGAATCCCACAGAGATCTCTCTGGCCCTGAATTATTCAGTCTTCCTGCAATTCCTGAAATCTGTGAAACCCACTGGGCTGTATCCATTCTACCTGCAGTACATGAGCAACAAGGGCTGAAGTTTTTTCTGTGTCTTCCTCCCCCAGGTCCTTGGCTCTGGCAGATCCCTGGAGGAAAAGTCTCAGTTTATTCCAGCTTTGAGAGGGACACCACAGCTTGTGAGGCCAAACTTGGGTTTTTGTTGCCCAAAGGCAAGAAATTCAGGCACTAGTGGCTTTTATGGGGCTGGAAACAAAGGTCATCAGTCCAAAGAGAAGAAAGGGAATGGGGAACTGGGGAAGGGACAGCTCTGGATCACTTGTTGATGCAGAAAATTACAGGCAAGACCTAAATGAACATTTTTACACTTGGCTCCTTCCTGAATGAGACTGTGAAATGAGCATTTATTTCTCATCACTGTAATCAATTCATGTCCGAAATTCTTTGTTAATCATTACATTTGTGGGCTCCAGCCTTGACTGAGCCCTGCTCCTTGCTCCTTCATCCCCACCTGCCTCAGTATCCTCCTCCCAGTCCATTCTCCAGTTCTCCCCAGTAAAATATGTCCCTGTGTCCCCACCAATATCCCACTTTGGCACGGCTGAACTTCCAAGAAGACAATTCTCCAGCTGGGGAGGCAAAGTGGGATCTGTGATAGGGCGGGTAGAAAGTCATAGGGAGCTCTTTCTTGGGAAGGCCCTGAAGTCCACAGCCCCTCTTGTCAGCCCTCCCAATGTGCAAACACAGAGGTTGGCCAAAGGTTCAAAAACACCTTTCCAGATTAATAAAGGCACCTACTGAGTCTGTAGCTTGTGCTGAGTTTTAACCTGCAGGATTCCCCAAACCACTGCTGCTTCAGTCTGAGACACTGTGGCTTTACATGCCCAAATCTCAGTGAAGCCTGAAGCAACCTCTGACTACACCCAGCACCCCAAGTAAAGGAGTTTCTGGGGCCCATTCAGCCCATTCCCTGCAACCTGGACAAAGTGGGGCACTAAATTCGAGTTTTCTATTCGCTTCTGCTGATTACATTACATTCATCACAAACTGTGGTGAATTTATTAAAGTAGCTTTAAATACTTGAAGCAGCAAATATAAGCACCTCAGCAAATGGGACACAGATAAGGTTCTTCATCTGTCAGCTCCCAGGCAAAGATCCTTAATATTCAGGTAAATAACATGAAAAAAATTGGAAGTAGAGAAAGACTTATTATGGCTGTAAGGCATGTCAGGGCATGATTATCCTGTTTCATGCTGTCAGGAGTGTGTGAGATAGAGTAACTGACAACAAGCAAGAGTTAATCAATCTGAAAAACCTGAAAGGAGGCAATTTGAAATGGGAAATTTTCCAAACAACCCACTTTGCCAGTTTAATGAGGGCAATGATCAAATGAATGGATTAGAACAGGATCAGCCAGTATGAAAGGCAGTGCATAGACACTCCAAAGCAGGTTGTGCATATGCCTTACTACAATATACTGTCCTGTATGCATGGGACACTGTGTTCTAGAGAGAGGAAAATTCACATTTTTTGGTCCTTTTTACTTGTCCTTTATATCCCAAGCCAGTATAGATCACCACCTTGGCCTAAATACCAGCTTTCCTAAAAAATGGATATTTATATCAAAAAAACACTACCAAAACCATCCAGTTACAGCTGTTTCTCCAGAAGACATGATACGAATTGGTGGATTGTCAATTGGACCAGTCTGCAAAGGTCTGGAATTCAGATTTTCCTTGCTACAACCAAGAAATTGTTGTTTACCACCTCAGGTTCCTCATATATTAAATTAAGATCACAAAATTTCTTTGAACAGTGCTAGGAGAACCATAGAAGGTATTATTATTATTACTACTATTATTACTTATTACTGTTATTATTGTTATTACGGTTATTACTGTTATTAATACAACTTTTATTATTATTGTTATGAATAATGCAGTAACCGTGGAGTGCATGAAACTACAAACTTTGGATTTTGGAGGACAGAATATTTTCCTGATGTTCCCAGTCCTATTAAAACCAAAATGTGACACCAAACCTAGCAACCTCCTCCATGGTGGGTGACAACATGGACCAAATGGATGAAGTGAAATACCTTCCACCCCTGTGAAGCATCATCCCAGGACAAAAATAATGACAACTACTGAAAAATTCCTTTGGCTGGGAACAGCTAAGATGTAGTTTTGTCCAGTTCCCATTTCAGCCTTCCCTCCTTCCCATAGTCCTATTCTTAGTTTGAAAAAGTATCTCAAGAAATAAAGCTGGGGAGGAGATGGAGGTGTGTCACAAGGAGGAGAGAATATTCTGCATTTTTCATTTCAGCTCCATCTGTTTAAATGACATTAACCCACCTGGAACAGCGAAGAGAAAATCAGCATTAACAGGGAGGCTTTGCTGGTTAAGAAACAAGAAGCAGCTCTGGAGAAGATGTATGGAGCAATAAGAGATGATTTACTTGCACAGATTTTATTGTTTGAATGCAAACACTCCCCACATCTATTCCCGTTTGTCCCGGCGAGCGCGGCAGTCCTCCCCGCTGGAGGATGACGGTGTTGCATTTTTTGGCATTTCCAGCAATATTTCATGAGGAATAGCTGCTCCTGGCCCCCAGTGGAGAAAAGCAATCCCCTCCCCATGCTGGACCTGATAATGGGAGCTCTCCATCACTCTGCCAGCTCACGGGGCAGGGTACAAGGCTTGCAGAGCGGGAGCGTGTCAGAAGCGGTTTAGCGAATGTTGTCATAAAGCCTCAAAAAAACAAATGCTTCCCAAATTACTCTGTTCCCCTTGTGTGCTCACATATCTTGGCACTTGCCATGTGCAGCCTTATTCTGAGGAAATAAGCAGAGGAAAACACACGGGATCTGTGATGAGCAGTGCTGTTGACAAGACTTTGATGTGATGTGGGCAGCTCAGAGTGTGGGCAGGGCTTGGGATGTGGCACTTCTTTTCTGAAATGGATATTCCATTGATGAGTCAGGCTTGGTTCTTAGTGGACCAGGGGTTAACTTCAGCTTATTCCTACTCAGGCATGTGCTGGGGAGGAAGAGGACACAAATATGGCTGATGACTTTAATGGGGAGAGCCTGAGATCATTAATTATTGGTTTTAGGTGAAGGAAGAAAGACTTATATCAGATTTAGGAAGAAAATCTTCATTGATGTGGGGGCTGGATGAAGCTGGTGGCTAGAGGGTCAGATAGGGGTATCAATTAATCTTCTTAAAAACCAAATGCAAAATGCAACAAAATTTCTATATGTTTTCTTTGGAGTTTTGCATTACTTCAGGCTTGAACTTTTCCTAGGAATGTAACAACTAAATCTCACAAAAAGCCTTTGAATCTCATTTGAAGTCCATTACAATGACTTTGGATTAGGATTATCATGTTTTTTTTACATGATTTTACCTCCTTAGTACAAATGGGCTCTGCAAGGAGAAGTATTGCAGCCTATGATGGCGTGACTGATGGGTTTATTTTCTCAGTTGTTTTATTGCCTTCCCCTAAAGATATGTTTACAGACATTAAATTTTGAGGGGAGTCCTAAATTATATAAACATCTTAGTAATTTCATCTATAATCACAGAGGCAAGTTATGTAAAGAGAGGAAATAGCTGGAATTAGGAACATAATGGAACAGCCAATTGACTGTTGGGCAAATTATGCCTTTCCCTGCAATCCAAGTCAAACACTCCTCACAGCTTTGGGGCTTAATTAGTTAATTATTCTTTTAAATTATTTAAATTACTATTTAACTTTAAGAAGTTGAGTAACTTCTAGCTCATTACTGAACATGTGCAGAGGTTTCGTTCCATAGTTTTGAAACTGTTCAGCCCATTCCATTGCTTTGAGAGTGGGCACATAACATGATCCACTTGGAAAATGCTGGACCTCAGCTGCACAAGGATGCTGAGAGTCTGGGAAATTATCCTGAGGAGTATTCACAAGAAAACATGACAAAAATTCTGATGGCAACTGCTTCAGTGCTTAAAATATCCAGGAAAAAATACCCCATGTTGGAAATCTACTCTAGAATTTTTTAGAAAGGAAAAAGGACTTCCTGGAGGCAAAGGAAAGTTGTGACTGCTCTCCCTGGCATATTATCTCCTTCAAGCTATATTCCCTTCTAAGATTTTTTTTTACTGACTCTGCTTTTTATCATTTGTTGGCCAAATCTGTGGATAGTCTCTTTGGAGATATGTTTTGTTCTGTCATGGTGGTAACTTGGTCACATAATCTCTCCTAGGGTTTGATGAACCCCATTAATACCATATTTACCATACCATATTTAGCACAAGGCATTATCATCATCTGTGCAGAGCAGTAGAATTATTTTTCTTTTGAGGATGTGTCTCTGGTTTCAGTGAAGCTGCAGTTGCATTCTTTTTAGGGGGTCCACAAACTTTCCAAACACTCATTATGCTTTCCTTCCAAAGGACCAGTCTCTAAGATGTTTAAAGTGTATACCTTGCAAGGAGATGTCCTCAAGCAGCAGTTAAGACAAAATTCTGTGTCCATCCTGTCCAAAATCCTGGAAGAGTTCAATTAAAAAGGTTGGTTTGGTTCAGTCTTCTCAGATTGACAAAGAAAAGGATGACTCATCAGTGGTTCATTTTTCCACCCAATTTGTATCTTGTTATTTTTAATGAGCTTTTGAAAGCAAGCAAAAACATCAAGGAGAGATTAATTTCTGTATAACAAGAAAACATAACAAAACTCCAAGCACAAGAGCTGAAAATTTACATCTTTTCATACCTAAAGGATAAATAGAATGAAGAAAGACTGAATCATCTTAAAAAGCAGTTGCAGGGAATTGTTTGTTTTATTTGTTTCAGAAAAGCAACAGTCCACTTGAAATCGTTACAGCCAAAGCTCTGAAAGGATAAAATCACTTTTGCTCACCTCTGCTCAAGGCTGTGCACTCATAAACCATTTCAGCAGATGCTTGTGCTGCTCTGAACAGGTTTGTCCTTGCAACCCTTCTGCATGACAAAGTGGCAGCTCCAGCTGCTGCACAAAATTGCTTAGAAAAAGTTGTCACATTTAGAAGCTTTTCCCAAGCTCCTTGAAAAAAATCTTCTCCTGGTTTCAGCAATACCTTGATTTAGTTCAATATTCAAGAAGGCCACCTGATTCCACCAAAAATTGGGGTTTTTTTAATGGATCTCCACGTTTGGGAAGAAGTACCAGTACTGGAAATCCTGAGGGGATGACAGTCTGGGGACTCATGAATTTTTGTCTGGACTTTATCTATTACAAAATTAGAGGTATGTAGCTGATAGAAAGGCTTCTGTGATTCACAAAATCATTTCTCTTTCCTCCCCTCTATCCTGCAACCAGCCTGGGTGTTTCTAGCTCTCAGATATAGATTTTTCAACCCCCTTATGCTCTAAGCAGTTTTTCACTGCACATGAACAATTCAAGCTGTCTGAAAGACAAGACACCTCAAATCAATAATTAATAGTAGTCTGAGTATCAAAATGGAGACATGGGACTAAGTTTATATTGGATAATCAAAAGAAATTCTTGACTGTGAGTGTGGTGAGGCCGTGGAAGAGCTTGCCCAGAAAAGCTGTGGATGCCCCATCCCTGGAAGTGTCCAAGGCCAGGTTGGATGGGGCTTGGAGCAACCTGGGATGGTGGAAGGTGTCCCTGCCCACGGCAGGGGGTTGGAATGAGATGATTTTTAAACCCCCTTCCAACACAAACTAGTCTATGACCCTAAAAAATCATGGCTAACCTGGAAAAACCTGACTGACAAACTGGGGCTGGGTAATTCCTGCTAGAATGGCAATATTGTTGTGTAAGTAAATCTATGTGTACTTGAAGGCATGGAAAAGTCCACATAAAAAGTTGTGTTTGCCTGCATTAAATACTGGGGGTTTTGTTTATTAGCCCATTTAGTCCATTTGAAAGCAAAGTTAATGTTGGTAACATTATAATAATGTGTTGAGTGAACATGGGAATTTGAGGCCACACTATAATCACCTCATAGAAAAACCTAAAAAGAAAATATACCACTCAATTGCTCCCACACGCAGCATGGTGAGAATAAGTGGCTTTGATAAACCTGTCTCAAATTTGGTGCAAATCACGATAGTTACTGTGGTTTCAGTGAAAACTCCTTTATTTTACTCCACTGGCAACATATTTCAAAGAGCAAACCCTAATACCCAAGGGTCAAGACATCCAAGAGGAGTTTCCTCCCCATGACAGGATCTGGACAACCAAGTGCATTAGTGAGGTTTGTGAGAGGCTCCATGGCTCACTCAGAACATGTAATAGTCATGTAATTACAGATATTCCTGCAGCATCTTATTCTTCTGTTTGTTAAGGTGAAAAAAAAGCGGCTGGGAAAAGGGAATTTATTTGTATTTATCTTTTCAGCAAGCATCTTCTCTTGTCTGCCTCACTCCAGTTCTTTTCTTTCCAAAAAAAGGAGTAATTTGTAGGATCATAATGTAGAAAATTACTCATTGTAAGGATTTTACTATAAATTAGTAGGTGAACCTTCAAGGATGTATTCTTACATCATCACATTGACTCACTCAGTTGTCCTCTGTTGTTACCTGCAGCCCTTTATTCTACAAATACCCTGAAGAAATCCATAAATAAACTCTATATGTCTCCAATGCTTTGTGTTTCCCTCAGTTCTTACACATTTCTTTCCCTTTTATGCTTCTTTTTATATTCTCCATCTAAATATTCATCTGTCCTTTGGAGAGCACCAGCACAAAGAAAGTGATGTCTGTTTTCTCCCTGAACAGCAGCTGTGTTCTGGATGGGATTTTACATTCCTGTTTATTTATTTTATATTTATGTGTTCACATTAACTCGTGCAGCATCCACAAGTGGATTGAACTGGTTTACCAAAGGGAAGGGAAGGGAAGGGAAGGGAAGGGAAGGGAAGG
>VWZU01010563.1:140176-173984 GCA_013397095.1 Sterrhoptilus dennistouni | reverse complement strand
AAGGAAAGGAAAGGAAAGGAAAGGAAAGGAAAGGAAAGGAAAGGAAAGGAAAGGAAAGGAAAGGAAAGGAAAGGAAAGGAAAGGAAAGGAAAAATTCACCATCTCTTTTGACTGCCAGTTTTCCATTTGCCCTCCTGAAATTCCCTGGAAGGAGCATTTCTCTCATGCTAGGGCCACAACTGTGGCCAGGACTGTGGTATTCCCATTGTTTCCAAATTTGGGACCTAAAATCCTGATGCTAATTGTATATTGCAATTGTATATTACTAATTGTATCTCCTATTATCCATTCATCATCTTCCACCCAGACGACCTTAAAGCAGGGAATAAATGTTCCTAGGAGAAGGTGGGAAATGAGGTTCTGGATCATTCCACTGTCTACAAGTGGCGTTTGGAAATCCAGGGGCATTTTGTGGGCATCTGAGTCCCATTATGGGGCTAAACATTCTCAGGATTTCGAGGGCTTTTGAGGTCCTGTTGCAGCTGAGAGAATGTTTCCAGGGTAGGTCAGAGTCAAAGATGGGGCTAACTCTTTACCCTAGTTAGGATTCCTAGATCCTGACTAAAGGATTTCTTCCCTGGATTGTGTCCCAGCTGCTAGAGTAGTAATTTTACTGCAAATAAAATCATTCCTGAAAAATCCAGTGAGCATCTTTGCTGATGCAGAGTGGCTGTTACCTTTCACCCCAATATCTGGTGAAGGATCTCTTTATTTATGGCTTAGGAAGCACCTGAGATTTTTTGAGGATGACTGATCCCTCACAGATTTACATTATAATCGTTGTCATTCAGGTTGGAATCAGTTCTATGATGCTTTATGGTTTAGAGTTTTTTCTAGTATTATTTTTCTGTGTAGGTGGGCTGTTAAATAATATATTCCATTATGTGGTGAAGTTAATTTTTTTTCTTTTTATTTTCTGTGTTCTGTCACTCTTAAGACACTCTTTCTCCTGCAGACACTGAGCTTTATTCTACATTTCAGTTGTGAGGGCTGTGGCTTACCAGGATGGGGCTCAGCATTTCTAATGACAGATGAACAGGACCTTTCCAATCTAAAAGCTTTTCTATATATATTTACATTTTAAAGATAACATTTTGGGAGTTTTGCTAAATACTTATATTTTCCTTTTGGGCTGCTCATAATGTGCTTCTTTTGGAACCACCTTAGCTAAGTATTGAATTGCATTTTCCTGATGCTGTACAGCCTGATGGGACTTTTAAAACCGAGTATTTTTAGCCCCATTTTCACCAATAAAATAATCTCCTCAGAGGATTGTGCTTCTAACTAAGGAGCTGTGCTGACTTCCCACCAGCCAAGCAATGTGGTTTGTCATGGACATTGTATTAACTAGTAATTAGCATGTAATTATGATGAGCAGGAAGCCTGCTCCAGGAGAGTGGGGGAAATGTGGCTGGTTCTGTTTTAACTACAGCTCCCACAAGACCATGTGCCTCTGTGAGAAAACAGAGTTGGATGTTGACACGACTCTAAACAAAACCTTTCGGCAACCCAAATGGAAAGGTTTTGATTTCAGGCATGTCGAAACATTTCTCTTCAGCTGAAAATGTCAAAAAGAGCATTTGACATCTGTTGTGTTTTGACCTTTCCAAATTGAATTTCTTGGTCGCTCCCTTGTCCGTTCCGTTAAAAAAAGAAAAACACACATTTCTTTTGTCCTGGTGCAGGGGAAAAAACACAGACCAGAAATATCTCAGGGATTTGCCATGAAGGGACATTTTTTAGTTTCACTTAGCTCTTCATAAGAAAGCTTAGGCTGAAATAAAATACCCCTTTTTCCAATACCTGCAGAGGACTGGCACTGAGCTGAGCCCTGCAGGGATAGAGAGCAGGGGATAAAGCAGCAAGTGTGATCCTGGGAGACTGTGATTCCTTTCTGGGAATTCTTCCTCTCTGGGCACATGATGCAGAGGTAAATAACTCTGCATGTTCCTGCAGCAGCTGTACAGATCCCATATATTCCTCCTTTTCCATCTCTTCCTTGCTGCTATCTCCTGTGACACCCTGTCTGGTTTATTCTTTGTACATCTCGTATGAAATCGAATAAATGTCCTATAAGTTACTTTCATCTCAGCATCTTCATTATTTTCATGTCAGAAGTGTCTCAGCGAGGGAAATTCAAGTTTGGGTGAGCTCATAGACATTTCTTTTCACTTGTAAGACGTGAACAAACCATCTGGCACAGTTAAGCCACTCAGCATGATCCTAAAACAAAGACAAATGCTGCCGCCGTTGTTTCATTGTTTAAAATAGACATTTTTGGAGCATGGATTATCTGAGTCCAAAAGACCTTCCAGCTCTCTTTTGTTAAAGCCATACATATTTATGCATGCCCCTGTATGTCTCCACATAGCCTTAAGGAGTTGTCTCTTTATAAATGATGCACATTAAATATATATAGCAACCATTTCCGTGGTGTGTATCGTAATTCTAAAATCCATTTAAAATAGCAGTGAAATAAAATGAGGATCTCAGCACCCAGTGGTTTTCTGCTGTAGACTCAAAGAAGACAAGTGCCACAGGATCATGAAATGATTGGGGTTGCAAGGGACCCTAAAGATTATTTAGTTCCAACCCCTTCCATGGGCAGGGGCAGCTTCCACTAAATCAGGTTGCTCCAAACCCCATCCAACCCGGCCTTGAACAATTCCAGGGATGGAGTGTCACCACTCCCACATCTTCTCAGGTTGAACACGACTGTTTGAGACTTTATTTATGAACCATAAAGGTGCCCATGGAGGGACAGAGATCTGAGCCATCCCAGGAAAGAAACTGTTGAAGCACCAATGGCTTGGGGAAAAGCTTGAGCTCGGTTTTCTCTAGGATTTCTTTTGACACAGGAATTTTCAATACTTTGTGTTCTCCAGAGAGGTCCATAAGGACTGGGAGAAAATATCCTGCTTTCAAGTCCTTCTGGAAGCCATTTCCAAGTGTCTAAAGACAACAGAGCGCTTGAGAGAAGTCAGCATGGATTCATGAAGGGGAAGCTGTTTCTGATCAAAGCTTTCTACAAGGAAATAATTAATCAATGGGTGAGAGAAGATCAGGGATTATTTGCATAATTTAACAAGACTTTTGACGCTGTTTGCCCAAACATCCTGATTTTCAAGCTGGTGAAATGCAGGTTAGACAAGTGGGTAGTGAGCTGGATAGAAAATTAAGTGAAATGCTGGACTCAGAGGGTCTCAGTTGGTGGTGTGAGGGTCAACTGGAGATCAGGCACAAGGGGTGAGCAGCAGAGGCCAGTACTAAAACCAACAAAGTTACATCCTTATCAATGACCTGATTGATGGGACAGGAACCTCTTTCAGCAAGTCTACAGGTGATAAAAACTTCAAGGAGTGATTGATGCATGAGATGGTTTTGTTGTTCTCTTGATAGGCTGGAGAAATGGCCAGTGGGGCAAGCTGTGAAATTCAGAAGTGAGTGTAGAGTCCTGCATATGGGAAGGAACAGCCACTGGAGGGCCAGGCAGATGATTAAGAGATGCAGATGATTAAGAGTTTGCAGCATCTGTCAAAAAAGAAACCTGGAGGAGAGAAATCTCAGGGAGATCTCATCAGTGTGTATAAACATGTGAGAAGGGGAATGAAAGGGTTGGAGCTCAGTTCTCAGAGTTTCCCAGACAAGGGGCACAAACTGGAATATGTGAAGTTGTTTGAATGTAAGAAATGTGGGGTTTATTATTGTCAGAGTGATTAAACACTGAAAAAGGTTATCCAGGGAGGTTGAGTATCCATCTTTGGAGATATTCAAAGTACTGGACCTGGTGAGAAGCAAACTTGTGGTAGCTGACTCTGCTCTGAACAGGGCAGGTGGAACAGATGCCCTCTTCCAGCCTCAATGGTTCTGTGATTATGTGGGTTGCAGAGCTCATCCCAAATGGACTGCGCTGTTATCAAAACAGGCCATTTTCTAGCACTGATAGATTTTCCTGCATCATAGAAAAGTTTTCTTCAATAAAATTATCTCTCTGGGGACTCAGAAGAAACTTTTTGGCTGTTTAAAATGTACTTACAGGAAATGGAGCGATGCTTAAGGATTCTGTTGCCATCAGTTCTGTGTGTGCTGCAGTTCCACTTGCCTTCTTTGGGCATCTGCTCCTGTGTGATTGCATTTTTATTCTTTTTCAGAAGGGCAGATGGTATTTTTTTTCTCCCTGTGTGCATAATTAAACAAACACACAACAAACTCATCTAAAGATACTAATTAATTCCTTTTCCTAATAGATTGCAGGCAGTCTATTAATATTACTCACTCCTGGGACCAAGAGTCTGTTAGCAAGAGCTTCCTCATCTTGCTGCTTTTCCTTCTCCCATGGTGAGACTGGTGAAGTGATCCACCACATCCCTTTAAACACAGCCAGGCTGGAAGGAGCTGTAGCTAATCCTAGGCTGGTCTTGGTGATAGGCTGAACATCCTTCACTTGTTTTGTTAAATATTGTTCAATTTGAGCCCTCTCATCTTCCTTTCTTTGACGATCCGTGCCTGGATGGCCAAGGTGCTGCTTGGGTTCAGGACTGGCTGGGTCATTCCTAGCTCCTCACACATCCAGGGATTTTGGGCTCCCTGGTATTCTTGGAAAAGGTGTGACAAAGGATAATAAGTTTAATGTTTCTTCTCTTAATACATAACTATATATACATATTAAAAAAAAAAAAAAAGGTGAGATCAAAAATGCCTTTGGATGACACCGAGTGATTGTCAGCTCTATTATAATTACCCAATTAAAGAGGTGATAATGAACCCAGACTTGAAATGCTGGAGGGAGAAAAGGAGGGTGTCACCAGCAACTCAACATTTGTTTTATCCTAAATCTTTATTGTAAAGTAATCACCTGTCAGGAAGTCTGCGGAGGAGAGAGAGAGAGCAGCTCTTCCGTGCAGTGCTGTGATCACAGGAACAGGGTGGGAACAAAAGCAGCAGTGACAGATTCAGGTAAAACAGTCTCCAGCCCAAGGCTCTTTGAGGAACCCACTCATCCTGTGGGCAAAGAGGAGCAGCTTGAGCTGAGGACATTAGGTAGAAGCTCTGCTCTCTCCAGATTGGTTTTAGTGTTTACAGGGTGGGTTGTATTTTTGTTACACTGGACCAAAAATAAGCCAGGAGTTGTGTCTTCTCATGTTCAGCCTTAGAAACTCTGCTGAAAAAAAAAAAAAAACCAAAAAAACCTATGACAATCTGCAATTGGACCTGAAAAGAACCTGGGGTAGGTGATCACCACAGCAGCCTAAAGTATGAGTGGGATACTGGTTCATACTGGCATAAATATAGGCAGAATTGCATGGGAAATAATCTCCTCTTTTTACTTGGCATTTGTCAGACCAAATCTGGATCCATGGCCCCTGGAGTGAATCCAGGTGAGAGTCATGGAGTAGCTCTGAGAGATGGAACAGCTCTGCTGTGAAGACAGGGAGAGCTGGGGGTGTCCAGCCTGGAGAAGAGACAGCCCCAGGGAGAATTTAGAGCCACTTCCAGGGCCTAAAGGGGCTCCAGGAGAGCTGGAGAGGGACTTGGGACAAGGCATGGAGTGGCAGGACAAGGGCTAATGGCTTCAAATTGACAGAGGGCAGGGTTAAATTGGATATTAGGAAGAAATTCTTGGCTGTGAGGATGGTGAAGCCCTGGCACAGGTGTCCCAGAGAAGTCGTGGCTGTCTGTCCTGGGTTGTAGTGTAGGATGTACACAAAAGTATTTATTCTATCACCATCTTCATGAGCTGTTGGAACCAGGTGGGGCAGTGTCTTCCCAGGCCCCTTCCTTAGGCTGTCTTATGCTAATGGCCCATCAATGCCTGGCCCATGACTC
This sequence comes from Sterrhoptilus dennistouni, assembly GCA_013397095.1. Classification (NCBI taxonomy): domain Eukaryota; kingdom Metazoa; phylum Chordata; class Aves; order Passeriformes; family Zosteropidae; genus Sterrhoptilus; species Sterrhoptilus dennistouni. The sequence continues at coordinate 168,158 of VWZU01010563.1, read as the reverse complement.
ACAGGTAACTCCCTCCAGGAGTTATCTCTGTTTAATGGGCCATCAAGGACCCACTTCACGACTCATCATCCCATTGGGAGATGCTCTGCCCAGGGGGAGGAGCCAAGCATTCCCACCTGGATAGAATCTGGGATTTGGGACAGGACAAGCAGCCCTTACCCACTGGATTCCCAGAGAACCAGAGCTACCAAACCTTTCTACAGGATCAGTGCTTCAGGAAAACCACCTCATCTGGGCTGCTTCTACCACCCTGCTCAGGTTGTATTCTGACTCTGTCAGTGGTCTTTTGTGTTATTGCATTTGTTTTATTTTATTTTACCTTTCTTCTTATTAAATTGTATTTCTGACTTGGAGCCTCTCACTCATTTTGCTTTCAAACCACAACACTCTCCCTTCTAGTATCCAGCCCTTCATCTTCCCCCAGACTGATCCTTCCAGAGGTTTATTCCATTTTTGGGACCAGGAGTCCCATCAATTTTCATTGTTGGCTCAGTTATGAGTGTGGTTGTGCTTGACTTCGGTGGGCCACAGGAACAGCTAAACAAAGCAGGTGAATGCTCCCTTCTGAGAGACAGGGAGGAATGCATTTTATTAAATTCTTTCAGCTTTTAATGTGTGCAAAAATGTGTTTCTTTTCATATGATCCTCACTGCTGGTTTTCAGTCGTGTTCAAAGATGACAAAATGAAAAAGATCAAATGATAAATCAAAACAAGAGTAACACAAAAGCCTGAGGGATACAGAACTGACAACAGATGATCACAGAAGAAAGTGGTAAAATTCTTGCTTATTCCAGAAAAGCCGTCCTTAACTAAGAAATATTTCCTAGATATGTGTGTCGATGACACAAAAATTTTAGATTGATCATCTCTACTGGATATTGTATGATCAAAATTTCAGTTTATTAGAATTCCAACCAGCCAGTTCATCATTTTCAAGTCTGATTAGTACTAATATACATATATAAATATTTTAAAATGCATCGAACAAGGCAAAGACCCAGCAAATAACAAATCAATTTCTTATTAGTTTACACTGCAAAATAGAGTGTCCAGAAGTGTGAGCCATTTGTAAATATTAGGTGCATCAATCTTTGTTCCTCCAAACAATCAATTTCTCCATGAAAAGAAGACAAACACTGAAGTGAAAGAGGAAGAAAAAAAAAAAAAAAACAGAAAAAAACCCCCACCCAAACCTGAATGCAGTAATATCATAGCAGTCTAAATCTAAATCATTACTCTTCTACTGTGAAGAATAGATATCCTTTTTTAATTATTATTTCTGGGTTGTTTTTTAAAAATTTATTTATTTTTCCCTAACTTTTTGGGGTTTTTTTAGCTGCTCTTGTAGCCAATTATAATGGCAACTGGCTTAAAAGTGTTAAGAGGAAAAGATAAATCACTTCTGAAACATGTTTTGTAGTGGGTTAGCTAATGCTAGGAACCTTGCCATACTCACTGCATTTATTTCCTGAGTGATGGATTGGTTTCAGCTCCTCTCTGCTTTCTTGAGGGGTTTCTTCGTCTCTCATGGGGGCACTAAAGGAACATCCTGCTCATGGCAGGTGCCAGCTGGAGTAGAGCTCTGGGCTGGAGAGATGAGGACAGGCAGACACTTTGCAGTTTTGTGTGGGCCTAGAGCAGCTGATCTGGGTGCTGTGACCTCAGGGCTGAGTAGCACCACCACAGGGCCACCCATTTTAAAATAAACAATAAATCATAGTTAAATGACTTGTTTAAAAAAATAGAGTTTTACACCTTAACTAAAAAGAGCTTTGCAAAATAATTATATATGTATTAATTGTTATAGTGACAATGTTAGTAATAGTACCTTGTGTACTTCACTATGTACAGCAAATGTACAAATGTTTGTATTATTTACAAACAAAACCATCATTTTCTTTTCCATTCAAGAGAGAGGGGGAAATGTGGGAAATGGATTTGTAGAGAATTCTCAAAGCCTGACAGAAGTCTCACATAGTCTTGTGCATCTGTATGCAAACTTTGAGATAAATTATGCTGACTTAGAGATGTCATGGAATCAGATAGACATTGTTGAGAGAGAAATGGAAGTAGAATCAACTTTCAAATGATGGCCTTGCAAGTAAGACTAGATATTTTGGAGAAATAAAACTATGAAAGATGAATTGTAGTAGGACCCACCATGGGTAATTTTAGCTGATTGGCTTTAAGACATTAACAGCATTGTGTGTCAAAAGCTGATAGGCAAAATCACTTATAATATGTTGTAATTAGGAAATAGTTTGGCTTCTGATTGTGATGGAGTGAATTGTAACATCTGTACTGTCTCACCCTTCACATGAAACTAAAAATGGAATAAAAGTCTTTAAAACACCTGCCAGTTGCCCCATCTCTGGCTTAGAAAAAGGCAAAACAGAACACCACCTACAGCCATCACTTCACCATGATGTTCTTCCGCTGTTGTTGAGTCCCATCTCAGCCTGAGGTGTCTCTGTGTGCTGGTTAATATGGGTGCACTGTCTCCAGTTGTGAATCCATGAAATTCTTTGGACTCTTTGCACCCAGCTTTGTGTGGACACACGGTGCCCTTGAGTTCCCCTGGATGATGCTGAGACCTGGTTAAGAAGAGCCAAGGACCAGCCTGAGGTCCTCAGGCCAACTGACCATGACTAGTTTGTGTCCTTGCTGCCAAGGGTATGCAAATGCTCAAGTTTTTTTTTTCCTTTTTGTTTAGCATAATAGACCTTCCCCAAAACTTGAGTTCCTTCTGGCCTAAAAGGAAAGATCTTTGTATCCAGCCCCTGAGAACAATGAGGAATCCAGATACCACAGAGGTGCTGCTTTGGGAAAGCCTATGGAATTACAGGAAATTGTCTAAAGGTGCATCACAGCTGTGTTTTCCTTTCATGAGACTTTCACCATATTACTCCATTGGCATTCCAATTTATCCATTCCTTTTGCAACACAGTCATGAAAGTCCTGTGTAGAGCATGGCAGCAGCTCTGAGCCCCTCAAAATGCCAACTGCACATGGAGAGCTTGAACCAGGAGGATGAAAATAAAAGCAGAGAAAGGCAGGGCTGCTGATTGTGTCACCACAATCATTACGGCTGGAAAAGAGCTTCAAGATCATCAAGTCCAACCTTGGCTTCTTATAATTGGCAGCTTATGAGGAGGTTTTGGTACCCTGTCACTAGTGCTTCTTTTAGTGCGCCAAATGTCCACTCAGGACAAGAGATGTGGCTGCTGAGCTTAACAAGCACAGTGTGATTTATTCATGTTGATGTTTTTTCTTCTCTCAGCTGCTGCAGCAAGTGTCCTCTTCAAGGGTCTCTGATGTGAATTCAGCACAAATGTCGTTGTGCAGTGGTTGGAGGTGAGTTTAGGCAGCCAGGATGTGCTTACTTCTCTCAGGAAACAAAAGCTCCTTCCAGCCTTAAATGAAAACATACACTGGGGCCTCTTGGAGGATTCTCCATGAAACATGAAGGAAAATGTGTACAAGGCACAATGGCCACTGGTGAGACATCCCTGCTCCTTTGCCCTCATCAAAAAGCATTAATTTGATTTTATTATTTCACTGCTCAGCCATTCAGCTGGGATTTGGATGTTCCCACTGTCAGTGTGATGGAAATCAGACTCCTGGGTACTGATAAAAAAAAAAGAGTTTAGCTCAGATCCCCACATCTGGCATGATGACTCTGAATTTGAAGGACTTCCAAGTAGCAACCTCCTGGCACACAATCACAGCTCTAAGTGATGCCTACATTTTTTTTAAACCTTGAAGAGGAACAGCTGGGAAGCCAGGGAAAGGATTCCCAAGTGATATGTGTCCACCTAAGCATAAAAATAATCCCTATTTTCAACAAAAACTACAGTATATGTAGTAAAATTCACATACACACACATTAGTGTACTTTTTATGTAATGTAGTGCATAATTTATTAAAAGGGTATATATTAAGAAATTCTGCTTTCCATGAGGGTTCAGGAAAGTGCAAATGTTACTGCTTGTCTTTCATGAAATAAATTAAACTAAGCACTACAGTTAAGCAGGACCATCAGTTAGGAGCAGGTATGTACCACTGCAGTGATGAATGGCTTAATATAAATGACATAGGTGTGCTAAGACAGGGATAAAGCCCAAACAGGAGATCAGTAATTGCATCTCTCCATTAAAACTGAATTACCCCTCAGCTGCAACTCCTACTGCTCTTGTCTAGTTGAGTCTTAAAATCCTCACTCTGGGGCCCTCACAAACTAATGCAGCTGCTGGGGCTGGAGGTGCTGTACAGAAAAGCAGCAGAGCTCAGTGCACAGGGCCAGAAATCCAGAGGGAATGAGGAAGGACACAATGATCCGTGAGGGAATGAGAGACAGCTGTGAGTCCAAAGAGGGGATGATCCCAATGCAGCCATGACCATGAAGAGCTGATGTTTTTTCTCTCTTGGTCTTGGTGTTCCTGCCGGAGGTTTGCTGGAATTTCGACCTGTTTTCCTTTGTACTCTTCCCTTGGCACATCCTCTGAAATGGCCTTTGTGAGGATGAGTGAGTGAGTGAGTGAGTGAGTGAGTGAGTGAGTGAGTGAGTGAGTGAGAACTGCAGGGCCCTGTAGGCTGGGGGGTGAAACCTTGGCCCTGCAGTTCAAATCCTTCTGTAAAGTTGTGGTTGTCTCTGTTTGTGTTTCCCCTATTCTCCACTTTTCTTCCATGAATTCCCAAGTCTTTCTTTTCACACCAACCCTGCTGGGTCCCAGGCCATTTCTCCTCCTTCTTGGATCCTCTCCCTTTCATATCAGGCATATCACTGCATCTCATGCATCCCATTCACATGCCCCATTCCAGGGTTAAACCTCACCAATGTGGTCCCAGATTTCCTTCCCACATTGTTTTTCTTCACTCTTTGTTTCCAGCTGATATTCCTAACCTCCTCCCTTCCCTTCTTGTTACTTCTCTGCCTTCACCACTGCTCCTCACTTTGGTTATTAACAGCACCTGATATTTTCTTTAGTATTTACAGAGCAGAAACCAGATCTGCTGCTTTCCACCCCAACATTATCTCCAGGATATCTCATTTAGCTCAGTTTTTGGTGACAAACATTGCCTTTTGTTACAGCCCCGCAGCCAGAACAGTGCCTCCCCCTGAATTAATTCCAGTGAGTTTTGCTTCAAATAAGATTTCCCAGGAGGTGCTGGGAAGTGCCTCTGGAGCTGTGTCAGAATGAATAGATGCCCGTTCATCCAGTCACACACTGTGCTGTAACAACCACGGACATCTCATACTGTCTTGGGGGGAAATGTGTCTGCTGCAGCCTGAACTGAGCTTCAGATGGAGCTGGGAAACCATGCACTAATTAGTTAATTGGCTGAAGAATGTTATATTCTGTTGGATGGATTCAGCTTATAAACTGACCCCAGTTTTGTGGGCAAAAAACGAATAATATAAAGCTTTGCAAAGTCATGGACCTTGTTAACCCCAATTTTGCCTTCACTCATCCCAGCATTATATGTGCAAGGGGCTGACTGATGTTACTTTGTACTCAGGAATATTGTTGAAGCATAAAATCAGGGGTGAAGTCTGAATCACATCTCTCTTCCATGCTCTGCTGTGACTTCAGTTTGCTTTGTTGTGGAAAGACAGAATGAGTCACTGACTCAAACACAGACAGCACAAGCATACTATTTTTTTTTTCTTTCCACTAGAAAAGCACATGTTTTTGGAGAAAATCAGAGAAATCTGCACACAACCAAGAGGCTTGTGACTAACCTATGCACCTGAGTCCCAGCCAATCCAGAAACTGCTCCTGGATGGGAGAGAACAGTGATCCATCCACTTTGTGCAGAGCTGTTCCTCCAGGCAAGCACATCTCATCTCTTTCAGCTGCATGAAGCCCTGTCACGGGAGGTTTAGGCTGGATATCAGGAAAAGATTTTTCACCCAGAGGGTGGCTGGGCACTGGAACAGGATCCCCAGGGAAGTGATCAGAGCACCAAACCTGCCAGAGTTCAAAGAATGTTTGGACAACGCTCTCAGGCACAGGGTGGGATTGTTGGGGTGTCCTGTGCAGAACCAGGAGCTGGACTTTATAATCCTTGTAGGTCCCTTCCAACCCAGACTATGATTTTATGATTTTTTTTGGCTTTACTCCCCTTCCAACCAACACGCAGAGAACTTTTCAAAGTAATCAAGACATATTTAAAGTTATTACTGTTTAGTTCTGAAGTTCTGGGTAAAAATAAATAATTTTTGACATATGGGAAGAAAAACTTTGGAGCTGTTCTGGCATTTGGGGTTTTGAGATGTTTTCTGATAGCATGGTGCAGGGTGGAGGGGGGCTTCTGTAGTGTGAAGCAGAATAAAGATCACAATAATGAGGGCATGAAATTAGCTTGGCAGTATGAACTCCATGATACTGCGGAGGATTTTCAATTAGGATGAATTAAATTGTTGCCAAAGTCAGAATGGATGTAAGGATTGAGTAGGGGTAGGAGGGAGGGAAAAGGCGAGCCTTAAAGATAATGGCTTAGGGAATCTTCTGTACTTAGGGAATAGCTCATTCATCTGAAAATGTGTAAGAGAGAATCACGAAAATTACCTAGGAAATAAAATATGTGTATATATAGTGAGAGTGAGACTCTAAAGTGATGTCAGGGAAATTGCAGCAGAAGAATAAGTGATGATTAGAGCCCCTCTCATCCTGCAGACCTGCCAATGCTGCGTCTTCCAAGAGCACAGCAATAATTTTCGCCATTGAGGAATATAAAGGACCAGATTTCTTCTGTATGTGTGTGTGATGCCAGGAAGGGTCAAACAGGCCTAGGTATGAAAGCTCTTCTGAGCAGCTCAGTCTCTGTGGTTCTGTGCACACAAAATGTCTGTAGGATTTAATCAGAACAGAGGAGCGAGCTCATTATGTCTCATTTTATTTATGGCAAATTTCAGAGCCATTCAAGCAGCACTCTGAGTTTTTGTGAGGAGTGAAAAAGCAACGATTTACTCAGAATGTTCTTCTGTTCAGTGGGAGTCTGATTTTTGAAGGCACAGTCTTTGGAGAGTGGCAAACACTGAGCACCCTCCAACGACTGAGCTTCCAAAAGATCCCACGTTGCCAAAAGAGCTTCACCATCTTTTCCCGTGTCTTCAGACATAAAACACAGAGAAGTGCTTGAAAAGCTTCACAAGAAGTGCTCAGGCACCTGATTCCCACAGAAACACATTTGATGTTGAGTGCCGCTCCCCTTCTGCATTTGCCCACTTTATACTTCCTAAAGAGATTGTAATGAGTGATTTTAATATTCCAATCATGCAAATCTTCCCCCCAGATTTCAATAATGCCAACGAAGTCTGATGTATACTCATAAATGAGCTCCTCCAATTCCAGGTTTTGTTTATTACTCAGGCTCCCAGCATTAGAGTATAGGCAATTAAAGAATTTCTTCTCTTCACATCCCTTGGTGCCTTGATTAATTTTGTTCTTGACATCTTAATTTCAAGCTAAATGAATGCTCATTCATTCCTCCCTCCCTGCCTTCCATCTTTCCCAGTTTAACACTCTCCTGACTACTCAGCCTGACACCTTGAGGACTCTCCTGTGAGGATGCAGAGTGTTGGAACACAGCGGATTTGTCTTCTCACCGAATAGGTGATTGTATTTCTTGCAGGACAAATATCTGCCTCACTCTACTTAAAACGAGAAGTCTTTCATCTCCAGAGGTTTTTGCCTTCCTCTGCTTGTTAGAAATAACACTTCTGGATGGAATATCTGTCTGTAGTACCCAGGAACTCTTCAGCCACCTTCAGTCCTTCACATAAATCAAAAAGAATGTCCACCACCATCTGTGGGAGCCTTGAGCATTGTACACATGTTCACCATTGCTCTAATAACCATGATGGGGTTTGGAAGAAAATGTCAAATGGCTTCTTTGCCTCTGGGAAATCTAATTGCATTCTGAACACAGTGTCTTTGATGGGATCCCTGTGACCAAATGTTGACATGTAAGAGGTAAAATTCTCCATTTCTACCTTTATATTCAGAAGAGAGAAATAAAGCTTTCTGGGGAGAAATTGGTCTGAACCAGTGCAGAGGAATCGTGCCTGGGAAATGTCCATTGCTCTCTGTGGACTAGGAAAAATACTTAATGATGTAGTTTTCTGTAATTGAGACCCATAAAACATTCCTGGGGTCATTTCTACCCCCTGACACAGCACCAAAAACAGCATGTCAGGCCCTTGTACTTTCACTTGAGACTCTCTGCTCCCTGTGCAGGTTTGTGGATGTGCATTCAGAGAGTGTATTATGTCAGGAACCATATAGAAACATGGTCAGAGGCAGCCTGTTCTCCAGGGAAACTGTAATCTAAATGAAATCTTCTATTCCTGTCCCTCTCCTGGCCTGGCATAATGCAGGGTAACTCTTAAAACATTTAAACCCGTTCTTTGGGGGGTTTTTAAATATCCTGACTGTTTCTGTGCCTGAGCATTTGAGATAGTGAAAGACTTATGATATACCACAAGAGCATGCTGAGTTCAAAATAGACCATATTCCACAGCGGGCATGTACCAGCTTCACCTGTGTCCTTGTGCCAAATAAAATCATGTTCCTGAAGCAGCTCCAAGCCAGGGATTTGGGGTAAATTGGTAAAAAACCTGTGGGGTGATGGTGGTGTTGCATTTGGAGCTATGACCATGCAGAGTGCTGGATGGTGAAATGACTGCCCTGCACAAAGAAGGAGCAATCCCAGCTGAGAAGAGGATCAGTGTGGGATGTGCCCTCAGTGCCTGTCCTATGGTTTCTGCTCAGATGTGGAAACAACCAGGATCAGAGACCAGTTTGTGTGTGAGGCAGAGATTTATGTGAGCTGCTGGGGTCTTGCTGAAATCTGTGCCCATGGGAGAGCCACAGCAGGTTAAATCACCATCCTGGAGCTGTGATTTACTTTGACCTGGTTTAATTTGAGCAGGTTCTGGTTAGAAGTGCCCACAGAGTCTGCAGGCATAGCTTGGGTGCAAGGACAGACAGGTCAACCCTCAGCATCACTGAAGGGCTGGGGTTGGAAGGAGATCATCTAATCCAACCTTCCTGCTAAGGCAGGTACATCTACATCTATGGTTCTTTGGAAACAGCTGATTTTTTTCATCTGGATGTTTTCTTTAAGATGGAATTTAAAGAGGTTTTTTTTCCAAGTTCATTGTTTGGGCCAAAGCAGATGTCCCTGGAGACACCTCTACAGAAATACAGCTGGTAGAAGCAGAGGTTTTAAACTGTTTCAGCTGTGGAAATACAAATATGTCCATAATAATTTGCTCTTTGGACTTAACCTTTTCTATTTTATCTTAATCTAATGCTCAGACTTCCATAGGTGAAGTTCAAATTGGAACTTGTCATTTTTGTTCTGAGGAGCACAGACTTGCAGAGGAGTCTCTGGAGACTGAAGCCAAGCTCAGCTCATGGTGTTTCTTGCTCATGTTCCAAAACATGTTGAGCTTGTTTCAGTGAGATGGGATTAATCTCCTTCAGCTTTCAGTGGAGGCCTTACAGTGCAGATTAACACATCTAAATCTAAGAGTCTCCATGGACACATTTCTGTGCAAGTTCTGATTGGAAATTCCCAAGGCAATCTTTGTAAATGTGTGGTGGCATCCAGTTGTCTGAGCATGGGGTCTAATGATGGTTTTTTGGTGGTCTGGGGTATCCTCCTGACCTCCAGCAACACTCTGAGGGTGAGCACCTCCCCTAAATCCCAGCTGCATCTCTAGTCTCACTCAGGCACCTCTGATTCCCAGTAACATTTCAAATACTGCTGCATATCCATGGTTTGTGGCTGAATTAAGATTCAACAGTTATCTAGAAGAGTAACTCTTTTTTTAGCCTTTTTTGTTTGGTTTTTTTTTTAATAAAAAAAGACAGTGTGATTTTTTTTGCTGTTCTTTCTTTGTCTTGCTCCTCTTGCCTGCGTGGGACTCATTAGAGCAATGCCATTCCCGATGTGCTCAGATCTCAGTCAGGGTCTGAACCTGGCTGGATCTATAAAGCATGAAGTTATTAGCAGGCCCTCTTATATCTGCATCTGTGTTCAGGGAAGAAAAACCTCCTGGGACTGAGCCCACAGCAGCTCTGCAACAGCTGAGAGAGATTATCATAAACACCGAGGAAAATCCATGTGGGCAAAGGGAGCACCTGAGCCCTCCCTAAACCTGTTCCTTCATCATCACAAGTTAGAACAGCTTTGGCAGTGTAACACTGGAAACAAGCAGATTGTACCCTGGAAAACTCTTTTTAAAGTAATTAAGCCAAACTGTGCTACATGGTGTTAATTTAGAATTTCAATTAGTGGGTACAATTTGCTATCGGCTCTGGCCAAGCCATTTTCTCAAACCAAAGCTGCCCCTTGCTTGTCTGTTTGCTTGAAGAGTATGAAGATGGAAGCAATTTGTTAACATAATCTGGTTTAATATGATGACTAATGATTTTCAGAAAGAAGTATGGATTGGGTTTGTCAGGCTGATTATATCTGAAGCATGACTGAAGAGAGTTTCATCTGGCTTGATCAATGCAGTTCTGCAGGACCTGAGCTGCTCCTGGGCTTTGCCAGGGTAGATTCCAGGTAGTTTCACTTTACTAGCTAATTGTAGGATGGGTTTATTTAGTTAGTTAGGGCAGTTTGTGTGGGAACCTTGGTCACTGAGAATTTTGGACTTTCTGTGCTGACAGGCACTGACCCCCAAGAAAACACTACATTTGACCTGAGGCCATGGAAAAGGCTTCCAAAATTGAGTGATAGCACTGGGATTATGGGTGTGGAGTTTGAATAGAAGTGTGTAATTCACGGGTGGAAAACTTAGAGTTTAAGGGTTAAGAATATAGTAATATATATAAGACAAGATGGAGGTTTTAGGGCATAAGCAAGTCTTTCTTCTTTCACCTTCTTCTCCATGGGTTTGGGTGGTATTTTTGGTATTCACTTGGTATTAATTAGATAGAAAAGTCTGTATTGCGGGCCATGGGGTGGTTGGTTATTGGGTTAAAAGTAAAAATAATTTAGGTGTCATTTCCCAATTGGACGTTTTATCCTTGAAAGGCCTTATAGAGAGAGAGATAGGGGCCGTTTTTTAGTTTATTAGCTAGAAGTGCTGTAGAACTCACGGCTTGTGAGACTGTAACATGGATAAAAATTAATAAACATCTGAGTCCAAGCAAGAAATACCATCTGGAGCATTTAATCCCAGCCCTGCAAAAAAGAAGATAAAACACAACAAGTTTGAGTTCCCTTCTCCCAGGATCCTGTTCCTATTTGTACGAGGCAGCAATGACTGCCCAGTTCCCTCATTCCAGTGTAAATTGCAACTCCCCAACCCCACCACATCCCTCACTGTGGTATTCACACTCTGCACCCTTTTTCATCTGGCTTTGCCCTTTTAGGAGAGCTGCTGGCTGTGCAAATCAATTCACCCAGAGGCCAAGGCTTTTCAGTGCTGGGTGGTTTTGCTTCAGCCTTGCAGAATTGTCCCTACATCCGTGGCTCTTGTCTGGATCGCTGTGGATGGCTGACCCCACACCCTGCAGTGCCAAAGGAAAGCTTGTGCATGGTGGCCAGAGGGTCACTCCTCTGAATACCCTTCCCTGCTCTACCCCTTGGCCAGCAGTTTTGTTGTGACTCATGTAAATATTGACATTTGCCACGGACTTGCCTTTGTGCTTTCATTCCCTGCTGAAAAGACTCAATGTTTTTCTTCTGAGTTTGCCTGGACTTTTTCTTCACTCTTTTCTTTAACACAGCCTTTCTCTGAAGAGCCTGGAAGAAAGAAAACCTCTTTTGTAAAGGCTGGTGGGTTTTTTTCCTGGAAATGTTAACTCCCTGTGCAGATATTCTGGGAACTTTTCACTGTTCTTTTACTGCGTGACACAAGAAACTAAAAGAGGAACATTATCTCTTCAAGGCAGCAAGTCATTGTGCTTGCTTCTAAAAGCTGATCGTGTTTTGTTTGACTCACTAGCTGTTTTATTCTGGCAGTGATGCACTAAAATATCCTTGAATTAGCTCAGTTGCACTTGCTTTCCTTCCTTTTAATGCCACATCTCTGGTAGTCACACTGCCCTCACCACGAACAAACCTATCAGCATCTGGCCCATTAATAACGGCTCGTTATGAAATAAAAATTAATCAAGCACTGAGATTATTGTGCAGCATTTCCCAGGACTTATTACGCAGAGTGATCGTGCAGACATCTTGTTGCACGGGGGTAGATTGTAGCTGGGTCGGAATTAACTCACAACAGCTGCTTTATTGCTGTGATGTATTATTATTTATGTGGGATGAAAGATGTGAATAGCACTTGAGCACAACAGGGCTGTGCACAGAGGAGCTTGCAGGCTGAGGGAGAGGCAAGGCTGGAGTAGAGTAGGATAAAAGAGGGACTGGGATGTGTGTTGCTGCAATTCAGCCCATAAACTTCAGCAGAGCCTTTGTTTCTCTGAGCTCCTTGTTCTTCCTCACGTAAGGCACAATTATAAGCAGCATTAATCAAGGAGGTGAAGAGTCAAGAGCTTTGTCTTTAATAACACTGAAGTGTTTCTTGTTTAACTTTCTCCCTGTGGACCCAGTTCTCAGATCTGGCCAAGTTGAGGAGCCAAACAAAGCAGATAAAAGAGGGATTTATGTCAGAGGAACAGAAAGTATATTTTCCTCTCAGAGACACAATGATTTTGGTACAAGAATGCATATTAATCATCTTAAAATAGAGTTAAACTGTGTGCTGATCTTTACTCTGAAGCCACATTGCTCAGCTACTTGTACAAATCCTGCAAGATAACAGAAGGTGCTAAACAAGTCACTGGGAAAAAAAAAAAAGATAGAAAAGTGACATATCTTTTAAAACATAAATAAGACCAAATTGATTCGCAAAGGAAGAATACAACTAATTACACAGTCAGAGCTTTGCAAAGTGTCTGTGTACCAGAGTCTCGAAAAGTTTGGGATAAGAGTTATAACCCCTGAATGGGGAAATGTTGAGTGATTCAGACCAAGGTGGATTTATGGGAAATAGACCCCACAGTCCATTAAATATTCTTCTCACCCTTCCAAATCTTCTCACCCCTCAATACATTCACCACAGCCCCCTGCCAGTTTCAATGTGCACCCTGCCCCAATACTTTAATTTTTCTGAATGCTTTTCATGATGTGTTTTTGCCCAAAGAAATGCCAATGGATCTGCCATCAGCGGCACCTTGCCTTTCCTCAGCAGAGTTTTTTAGCTTTTAAGAACACTTCAAACCTGCCAGGAACAAAATGGGATATGAAGAACCAATTTCAATTACAGCGTGTGAGGCGGTTTCCCGGCAACAAGAGTATTTAAGAGCAACAAAAATTAACATACCTTCAAAGGGAAAGCAGCAGCAACAGCCACTGATTTTCACGGTGTAATATTTTGTATTCATTAAAACGTTGTTTCTGAGCATTGTTTCTGCCTCAAGGCTCAGCCCCAACTCATCTGAAAATCATGTTTCTCCTTTCTTCACTGAAAAGTACTTAGAACTTTTTATTAAGAGATACAGGAAAAGGATGGAAAGAATGAGACAGGCTGGACTGCTAAAATAATTCCTTGGAGCTAAGCTACTGACTCCTATCTTGCTGGAATAGCAAAACTTAGATGCTCTCTCAAGGAATAATCCCTTCTCCTTTAGGATCCAACTCTTCTTTTGAACCACAGGAAGAAACACTCCATCTTAAAATTGGCTTTTTCAAAGCCTTCTCCCCCTTTTGTCACTGTACATGCATCCATACCTATTTTCCCTGGAAAATAATTGCTCTCCCAAGCCTCTGGTTTGACTGATAAATCCGGGAGAGTTTGTGCTCTGTGAAAGAGCTGTTTGCAAACAGAGTTAATAAATCACAGGTATTGTGGTCCTGAGCAGGTAACACAGATTTCACCTGCAAGGGAGGGAGGGATGGCACCAGTATAGACCAGTAAGACTCACAACATCCCAGTAAACCCCAGTGCAAGAAGAAACTGGGACAGGAGGGTGATTTTCATATCTTTTTGCCTCCCTCACATCACCTTCCTCACTTGCTCATGGCCCTTTGCAATGTCTCTATGTCCCTGCAGCTGCGGTGGCAGTGAGATGGAGCAGTTTCCCTCATCACCAGTGTCTATTTACCACCACCTCCTAGGACATCACTGAAGCTGAACTTCTCCCCAGCTCCAGCTGGAACTGGATTTTCACCAGGATTTTCAATCCAGAAGTGAAAAAAAATGATACAAAGCAGGAGGAGTGAGTTTTCTCACCAGACCACTTGTGTGAAGCAGGATTTGGTTGAGTGATGGAGTCTCTTAATTCTCTTGAGGGCCTGTCTTGAGGATGATGCACCAAATCCTCAGGAACCAAGAACTGTGACCACCAGGAAATGTACAACCAGCATCAGAACCCCTTGTATCAGACATTTTTTTTCCCTGAAATAGGGATGTGTATCTAGATTTAATAAAGGTGGCTCCAAGCTTCCACAATTTCCAGTGAGGTAGGTACCCAGTGTGAACAGATGATAAAATATTTTATGAAATGGGTCATCTTGTGGGCAGTGAAAACATGGAGAGAAGGGAATGAGGACAGCATAGGCAGAAGTGGAAATCAGGGGGAAGAAAAGCTACTGGGATGCAGAGGAAGCAAATGGAAAAAGGACTGTCTGAGGTATTGTCTTTGCTGTTGGCTAAATTGAATATATAAATGAGCAATTGGTGGAAATTTTACAAAGCACTGTGAATTCGCTTACTTTTGAGATGTTTTCAACACATCATACAACTACTTTAGGATGGAACATTTAAAATCTAAAAGTAACAGTGACATGAGGAAGATGCAATGTTTTATTTTTAACCATTGGTCTGCCAGTCAATGTGGAAAAGACTTCCTTACAAGTAAAAAACATTGTGGTTCTTGAGGATCTTCACAAAAATAACAGGAGTTAAAAGGCAGTGAAGCACAAACCAGTGTGTGCTGATTTCTCACTCTGAAATTGTCTCATGGTCGTGGAGAAGGAGAGTCAGAGCCAGTTCTTGGATTCAGGAGGCTGCTGGAATTGGACCCAAAGCCCAGCCTGTGACACCCCAGGGGTGCAGAGTTACCTGTTGATGAGGCATGTGTCACCTTGTGGGGACACAGAGGGGACCTGAGCACAGGGAATGGGCACAGTGAAAGGACCAGCAGGGAAAAGAGGAATATTCCCACTTCCAGACCAGGACAGTATAACTTATTCAGTCTTCATTGTCCAAACAGCAAATCTTCTGTTTGCCCACAGTGCTGAGAAGGATTTAAAAAATATTCCAAAGGTTACCAAAAAAAGGACAAAAAAACTGGGGATAATGTTCCTGCTGTTTGATCTTGCTGTTCGGGTGGGGTCCAGGTGAGGTTTAATTTCCTGGTGTAGCTGAGACAAATGATTCTTATCTGTTGAGGCTGGTAGTGCAGGGGAGAAAAATACCTAACCCTAATCCTAATCATAACCCTGACCCTGACTCTAACCCTAACCCTTAACCCTAACCCTAACCAGCTCCTTATCTGGAAGATGTGGAGTTAAACACACTCACATTTACAGCCTCTGACTTCATTAGTAAATTCTTGTATAATGAACTGGTATGTGATGACCTTCCTATACTCTTCCATGGCTGATGCCCTGCTCATATCTCATCCATAGGCTTCTTTACAGTGTAGCCAACCTATTCCAACAATAGGCAGCAGCCTGGTCCCTCTTGGGTTCATGTGAGCTGGCCTAAACCCTGAAAACAGGGCTGGAAGGAAACACAGTGATGGTTGTGCTGGAGGGAAGTGTTGGACCATTTCATTAACCCTGCTAAATGGCTCAAACAAAGACCTTAACAGCACAATCAATAATGCAGCCTGTGATCAGTTTGTTAGCCAGCCTCAAATGCTTTGCTTTTAATAGGGGCCTCCCAGGAGGATAATGAGTTGTTACTTACAAGCATTAATTCAGGGTGCAAGGAAAGTATGACTTTGGGTCTTATTTTGCATTTTTCTGACAAGCATTTCCCTGTTTCCTTGGGCTGCTTCTGGATAACTCACCCCAGGAGTCCCAAAGTTCTCTGTCCCTCATCAGGCTGGCATTTCTGAACAAATTATTTGGATATTCATTCCTGTGCTTAATGCTTTTGCAGGAAAAATGAGTCTCTGGGCTTGTCCACACTTAAGGCAGACCTGATGGTAGAGTATAATCCTTTACAAAATAATTACTAAAG
The DNA here is from genome assembly GCA_013397095.1 of Sterrhoptilus dennistouni. Lineage (NCBI taxonomy): Eukaryota > Metazoa > Chordata > Aves > Passeriformes > Zosteropidae > Sterrhoptilus > Sterrhoptilus dennistouni. The sequence continues at coordinate 151,938 of VWZU01010563.1, read as the reverse complement.
AAGAAAGAAATTCTTTACTATGAGGAAACAAGATGCCCAGAGAAGCTGTGGGTGCCCCATTCCTGGAGATTTTAAACTCCAGGGTGAGAAACCTGGTCTAGTTTCTCATCCCAGTCTGTGGCAATGGGGATGGAACTGGATGGTCTTCAAGGTCCCTTCCAATCCAAACCATTCTGTGACTCTGCGATTCTATGATGGGACCTCACATTCAGCTCTGATATTTTTTCACAGGTTCTCACAATTCTGCCTTTTCTTCAGCTCCAAACCTGAGGCTGTGCAGCTGTGACATGATTGCACCAAGTACAACCTTTCACAGCCTCCATGGAGCTCATCAGCTCAGTTCAGTCTCTTCAGGTTCCCACCTGCCTGGAAAACCCCATGAAGACACCTCCAAAGCAGGCTCTGCCCTTTTATTTCCCTTTTCCCCTTTTACTCTTCCTTTCCTTCTCTCCTCTTCAAAAAAAGTTTCTCACTTAACTGAAAAAAGCTGCCAGGCTTTTGCTTGGGTGCAAAGGCATCCTTGAAAAAAAAATCTTGAAATTGGTCCAAATCCTGCATGCACAAAGCAGTGCTCCCCTCTTTGAAGGCACTCTGCTCAAAGGAAGATGGGGAAGGAGAACCCGAATGGAAATATTTAACATTATAGGTGGATGCAAAACAGCAGAACAATATTTTTAATTTTGTGCTCTTTCATTTGTAAGAAATAGGAATGCCCATCTTTCTGCTTTACTGGTTAGAATTTTATCTTCTAGTTTTGACACTTTTTAACTTTCCACTTATTAGGCTGCCTGTGAGATTTTTCATTGTTGAGGGGATTCTTTTTATTATTTAAAAGGTTGGGCCATGTGGAGTTTTCATTGTCACATTAAACACAGTGAGTAAATACAGTCCCTGAAACAGGAGATTTTATCTGGGAAGCTCAGATGAAATTCCATGGCTGGCTGGCAGTCACTCAGGTGAGCCCTCTCTGCCAGAGCACAACAGCAAAGGCTGTTCTTCCTTCCCTTTACTTCTCTTCATTATGCATGGCAGGGAAGGGAGTGGGAGCGAAGCAGGGTCATCTTGGCATTGCATTTATTGTGCTGCAATGACTTCACTGAGCAGGAGCAGCAAAGCATCCCCTGTGAGCACAACACTCAGCACTGGGATTACACCAGGGGGACAACATTGTGCCTGACCTGCTTCAGGGTGCAGCCCCTTGCTAAGTCAGCTGGTTTCTGAATTTCTCTTTCAAAGAAATCAGCTTCTTCTTTGGAAGAAGGACAGAATTGAGATGGTGCAGCTTCCTATGCAGAAGTCTTCACTGCTGCTGGCTGCTGGGAGAGCCAGGAGTTAATGTCCCCAAGGAGTGGGGCAGCTCCCTAAAGGACATGCTCTGTTCTCTGGGGCACAAGTTGTATCAGAAAGGGAAAAGCAGATTCAGACTTGTCTGCCAGTGCAGCCTTCATGCGGTTCATGATGAAAGCAACTAATTTCTTGCTTTCAGGAAGAGCTGAGCTGAGCTGGGGAGGACTGTGGGTGGTCGGGGCAGAGTGAGGGTAAAGCACCCAGCACATCCTGAGGGCATGGAAAGGAGTCTGGCATCCCATGGAAAAGCATCAGGTTTGGGGTAATCAGTGAGAGGGGTTAGATATAGGGTGTGTCAGGGCATGGGAATGGCTCAGGGTTACAATTACTCAGCATCCCTGCAACTGCTGTGCTCAATTCCAGTAATAGATGGAGCTCCAGGTGCAATGGCAGAGAGGTGGGAGGTGAAGCTCAGGGATTCACCAGCCCTGGAACAGGGAAGCAGTGTAGACAGCATCCCTGGAGGTATCCAAAAGGTGCATAGATGTGATGGATCTGGCACTATTAATGGTTGACCTGAATGATCTTGGAGAGCTTTTCCAAACTTAGTGATTCTATTCTATTCTATTCTATTCTATTCTATTCTATTCTATTCTATTCTATTCTATTCTGTTCCGTTCCGTTCCGTTCCGTTCCGTTCCTTTCTATCCTATCCTATTCCATTCCATTCACATCAATGANTCCTTTCTATCCTATCCTATTCCATTCCATTCCATTCACATCAATGGGCTTAATTCTTTATTACAGACAGGTCTCTGATTCTTCAGAACATGTCAGGGCTTCAATACAAGGTACATGGTACTGACTCCTCCCTCAAGGCCCTCTCCCTGACAGTGTTAAATGGCTTTCACACGAAAGAAAACAGAGCTTTGCCAGGCTCCCAACCCTTTCCTTTTGTATTTTGCCAAAACCCACAACCCCACAGCCAAAAGGACAAGGACTGAACTGGTTCCATGACCCCTACCTGAATTCAACAAAATGTGAAATAATTTGGATGAGAAATAATGTCTGTGTGATGGATCACAAAGAATATCATCAGAGGAATGGTAGAGACAGGGAAGGGTACCAAACATTTTCCTTCCTGATTCTTATCTCTCACAGAACATGCTTTGGCTGTTTTCTTAACAGGAGCTGGCAAAGCTCAACTCATTAATGCCTTAATTAGGATTATAATCCAAAGATTCGTTATAATGATATGTAGGAGTGGAGCCAGAGGAGGCCACAAAGGTGATGGAACACCTTCTCACCTTCTCTGAGGACAGAGCTGAGGTTGTTCAGGTTGGAGAAGAAAAAACTCCAGGGAGACCTAAAGCAGCTTTCAGTTCCCACAGATGGGGACAGACCTCTTAGCAGGAAATGTTGTGACAGGACAAGGGATAATGGTTTTACACTGAAGGAGAGTTGATTTAAATTAAGTATAAGGAAGAAGGTTTTTTTACAGTGAGGGTGGTAAAACACTAGCAAAGGTTGCTCAGAGAAGGTGTGAATGCTCCATCCCTGGAAGTGTTCACAGCCAGGCTGGACAGGGCTCTGAGAAACCTAATGTAGTTAAAGGTGCCTTATTTGGTCTTAGCTCCACATCTGTCATGGGCAGACATGGACAGGGGCAGCAGGGACATCCCTCTGCAGCTGGGACATGAATCTGCAAACCCTTCTGCAGCTGCTTGGGGCAGTTCTGTCACTCTTGAACCAGGCTGACCTTTTCTCTCCTGCATGTATTCTGAGGCTATTTGCATCACGTTTTGTTATAATTCAGTGCTCAGGGAGGGTGGGAGACAGTTCTGAAGAAGAGACACTTTGTGACAATACTATTATAATTTTACTTGTGCACATTTTCCCCTTCTGCTAGATTGGTTTTCACTCCAGCTATATTTATTTGAATGTGACAGAATTTTTTTCAGCATGCTTTTTTTTTTGATCCTATCCTCTGTTTAAAAGCAAGGTCATCAATAATTTTAGATGAAATGCATTTGCTGTAACACTTCAGGGTAACACGGTTTGAATATTTTGATTGATTTACGTCCATAAAAAAACAAACTGCATCAGCTGTTTGTCTGTTAGAAACCTTTGTTTTCTTTAAAGGTACGAGCCTCGTGCCTCATTAGTCTTCCCGAGCTTTCCTTTTGGTACCTGTTGTGTTTCACACATTTTTATAAGCTGTCTACCTCTAATAAATGAAATTATACTTCAGCTGTAAAGTGTTCCCATAAGCAATCAAAGAAATGCTGCCTTGTAGTCTCTGAGAATAAGCACCATCAGTACCATTGTCACATCATCAGGACGTGGCTCAGCCTGGTTATTAGTTTTGTGCTACTCTGACAGCTTGGGTGCTGCAGCATCTCTCAAAAACCAGTGCTGGAGGAGTCAGAGAATGGAGGATCAGCACACACCAGCCTTAGGAGTCTGGCGCTGTGATATTTTGGCTGATTTTTAGAAGGGTGACTTGGTTCTGCATAAGCTCTTGATTGATTACATTTAAGGATCAGAAGGCAAAATTAGATTAATTAGAAGAGGGAATCACACACAGGTTTGTTATCATGACTGGGAGATTTCAGTGTGAGCTACAAGGTCTGTGACAGCATCCTCATGGAGCTCCAGGGAAGCTCAGCCAAACCTCCTGTAGGATCCACAGTCAGGTAGAAACCTGTTTGCTTTTGCTCTCGTTTCTTCTTACAAAGAGAGAGAATTGAAAGGATCTTGGTTCTTTCCTGGGACAGCCTCATGTCCAACAGAAGATGAATGAGGATGTGCACATGTTCTGGTGGGCTCATTTCTTGCACTTATGATACAAACCAGAGGAAGAGGATGGGCCAACTCCTGACATACAACATCATTTTATTTCAGACGAAAGCTGCCTGACAACTCCCTGTTTTTCTGGCACTGATGGCAGCTTTGAATTCCTGTGGGTTTTATGCAATTCTCCCAAGTTCATGGCAACATTCACTCACAAAGTTTGGGGTCTGGCACCCTTTGCTTCCAATGCCTTCCTTGAGCTTGTACATCATCCAATGCTGTGTGTGTACAGAAAGCCATCTGCTGTTAACATGGAATTGTTTAGGTTGGAAAATAACCCCAGGATATAAAGGACCACTGAGTCAAAGCATTGACCCAACTCTTCCAGGTCCACCACAAAAACATGTCCTGAAGTGCCACCTTCACATTTTTTGGATAATTCCAGGGTCAGTGATTCCACCACTTCCCTGGGCAGACTGTTCCAACACTTGACAACTCTTTCAGTGATTTTTTTTTTTAAATATCCAACCTAAACTTCCTCTGGTGCAACTTAGAGCCATTTCTTCTTGCCTTATCACCTATTCCTCCTGTCCTGTCCACATTCCAGTCCCTGCAGCTGTGAGGGTGAGACATCCATGGCAGACACATCCCAGCTCAGAGTTGAGGGCACCACTGGGTCTGAGTGGAACCAGCCCTGTGAGAGCCAAAAAGCAGAACACCAGGTAAGGACAGAGCAAGGATGTTGCTCAGAGCAAGACTAAGCACAGCACAAAGTTGTCTTTAATATTTCAGTAACTTCTCAGCTTTTCATTCACTTCAGCTGGGTGATCCTTAATTACAAACAATATCTTTTTTTTTTGCCTTTCTTATTTTCAAATGGGGATGAGGCAGAGAGGAAATCAGCATTCAGAACTCCTTTCCACTTACATGCACATCACATTGCAAAGAATGAACATTGTGTCTGGTTCAGTTGGATCAACTTTGTAGGCAGATTATTTAGTAATTAATCCAGAGATATATCTCGGAGGCAAAAGTGAAAATCCCACTGACTCCAGTTCATCCTTTTGTAACCTATCTTAGGAAGCAGCAAAGCATCAGAAAGCTCTCATTATTTATGTGTATTTATATATATATATGGAAAGCAGATAGCAATTCCTTCATTTCCCCACTCTCCCTTTCTGCTTGGAAGCCTATTTACAAACACACAGTCAAAATCCTGTTCTGAAATGGGTGATTGTGTTCATTGTTCCAGAACACATAATAGCAGAGGCAAACAGGAATGCTGAGGCAGTAATAGCTTAAGTTGTTCAAACAGGAGCAACAGGGAAAGCAGCAAATTATTGTCACAACCTAAAGGCTGCAGAGTCCCCAAAATCACAAATCTTTCACTCTGTGAGTCTTCCACACTTGTTGAGCTATGTAATGTCTTGGCTATATAATCAGGATCTGAGATTTAGATACTAATACCTGGTCTATGTGCTCCTAAATTCTGCACCAAAATTCATCAAATACTGGTTTTACAGTGACTAATTGAATTTTCTGGGGTCACAGATTTTTAAAGTTAGGGTTCCCTCCATGCGTACAATGGTTTACCAGGGTCATTTCTTGGCTTCCTTTTGGGAAACAAGAACATCCAAGGCTTGGTGAACTGGCCTCAGGGAGCAGGTATTTACTGTGTCCCTCCTGCAGGGACTGCGACAAGCCAGGACAGGGTGTGAAGGTTGGGCAGAATGGGCAAAACACCATTTCTTGCAGGGCTTGAAAGGAACAGAGTTATCACAGGATGAGACAGGAAAAGAAATAAATCTTCATCTCATGGCTAAGGCACAAATGAAAAGGAGGTTGTTTTTTGTTGTTTTTTGGTTTTTTTTTGTTTTTTTTTTTTTGTTTGTTTTTTGTTTTTTTTTGTTTTTTTTGTTTGTTTTTTTTTGTTTGTTTTTTGTTTTTTTTTGTTTTTTGTTTTTTGTTTTTTTTTTTTTTTTTGCATCTCTTTCTCTCCTCATTTTGTTTTCCCCATATCAGTGGAATAAGCTCAGGTCTCTCAGAGTTACCTGGTCAAACCCACTCACATGTTTTGCCTTCCTGGAGTTATTCAGAGTTTCCTGCACCAAGGAAAACCATCAGGACACAAATTTTGTGTCCTGACCCTGCTGGCCCAGCAGAGCAATTAAAACCAGAATTGTGAACAAGCAATATTATTTTAAAAACACTGCACAACCTCTGATATGAAACAGCACCAAGAATGGGCTTGTCAAACACTATTGGCTTTCCATTTTATTTTTCAATAAAAGAGGGAAAGAAAGAGTGTTTACAAGCAAGGCAGTCTGTTCTAAAGTCAAAATACTCTGATTATGCTCAGTGACCAAGCAATTAACAATGATCGAAGAGGGTAATTGTTGTTAAAAAGTTAATAGAGATAAAAATATCACTATATTAATTTTTTGGGCTTTTTTTCCCCTCCAGAAATAAAACTACAATTTTTCAGCATTTGAAAATGTAATCCTTATCACCGATTGCCTTTCTTTGGGGGCAGAAACAACCAAACAAAAAAAAAAAAAGAAGGAAAAAAAAATGAAATAAGGAAAATTCTTCAATTAATCCCATTTTTTGCCATAACATACCTTATTGGGTCAGATTTACAGATTGCAAAAGGTGATTAGTTCAATTACAGCAAGGAAAGAGTAATTCTGAGGACTAATTAAATATGCTGGTATGCAGATGGTTAATTGGATTAACTTGCATATGTAAAAAGAGGTTTTATGTTTGCACAGGCAATTTTTTTATCAGGATTCTCCTGGGATATAAAAAATCATGCTAATAAACGATTGTTTCAAATAATAAAACGATTTTGCCTTGGCTTTGACTAAACTTTAGAGGAAAAAGCTTTCTGCTCCCATCAGAAGGTAATTTAAATAATAAAAAAAAAAAGATTCCACTTTCTTTTTTTTTTTTCTGTACGCTCACCTAGAGCCACTCTAGGGAAGAGAGAAAAGCAAAGCTTGTTGTAATCTGCAGAAATCAGAAGACAATGGAAAAAATCTGTTTTTAAGCATTTTTGGGGGGTGGGAACAAATTGCCATGGCAACTCTCTAAACGGAGATGTCTTCAAGGAAATCATGCTGTTCTCTTGAAAAGTGAGATGCATAATACAGCAAGCACTTGAAAGTTATCTTTGGAAGGCATGTGTACAGGAAAATCAGAAATATTTTATAAATTCCAACTTATGAAACATTCATGCTGATTCACTAATGTTTCACACGGCAATTATTCCACCCAAAGGCAGGAGCTGAATAACCTTGCCATGTATATGTGCATTTTTAAGAGTGCTTTGTGGCTGGGCTGATCTGATCTGATCTCTCGGCACCTTCCCTCTGCTTTGCAAGCACTCAGAGTTCCTTGCCATCAGTATAGAAGTTGCTGCTAACTCAGATGGTTGTTAAATCACAGCCTGAAATATTCTTAAACCCTTTCTTTTCCTGACAGGCTGTGTCAGTCAACATTTCCTTACCAGCAGCATCAGTGTGCTGCAGAGTGAAATGAGAGGGGAGGATTTGACCTAATAACTTTTCTTGGAAAAGCTGCTTCCTCCTATTTTAAACCACTCAGATGGTTTGAGGCATCTGGTCACACTCAAAATTGTATCTTGCTCACAGGATTGAAGGATTCTCATCTTGGCAGAACAATTTAAGGGTTTTACCTCAAGACTGGGGCTAAATGATCTTTAAGGCTCCTTCCAACCCCAACTGTTCTATGATTCTCTGCCCCTATTAAAAACAAGAGAAGGATTTTGTTTGCCATGGCTTATTTAGTTCCTAAGCTTCTGGCCTGAAACAGTAATAAAATAAATAAGACATTAACTAATACCAAGTGAAAAGCAAATCATGGCATTTATTTGCATCCTTGAGATGGAGCTGCCCTGGTGCTTCTTGGCTCCTTCTGACAACTCCTGAGCTTTTTCTTCCACAAGGATGAACCATTTTAATTAACGCAGCCCAAACCATTTGCTTTAGATAAACCAGATAGAATAACAAAACATGTCCTGACTGATGCCAAGATCAGCCTCTTGCCCACAGCCACGTGCACCAGTTTAAGTGAGGTAATTTAAAAACGTCACCTCAGACTCACATTTTTACACAGAGGAGCTCTGAGGGTGGCAGTCACATTGCCAGGCCTGGCTGCTTAAATTTAAGGTGACAGAACAACTATCACGTCTAAAAGGCAGCAAATGGATGGAACAATTCACTAATGTGTCCCCGAAGGTCCTCTCCACATGTCACTCTCCTGTACTTCAGGGAGCTGAGGCAGAGGCCCCTGTGCCAAATCAGGGCAATTAGTTGTGATTTCCAAATACAAGGAGCAGATTGTGAACAAGCCACTGATTTTTCTCTCCCACGTGGTCCCTGCCTGGTATCCTTCGGTGACTCTGTTGTCTGTTCAGCAGTTGTTCTTGGAAGGAGAACGATCCTGGCAGGCAGAGGAAGGAATCCCACTTGGCAGGTGGATCACTTGGTGGGAATGGCTGGGACTGAAAGGGCTGGCTGCAGAACAGGGACACAGCTCATCTCGGCTGAGCTCTCTCATGAGATTTGCTTTTTTTTCTTTTTCTTTTTTTTATTTTAAACAAGTAAATATTTAAATATTTTGACAATTTCTAGCACAAGCTGGCCCTCAGGAGATGTTGAAGTAGAAAAAAAATCACTGCTGATGACAGACAAAAAAGACCAGAGTACCTATCAGGGGTAATAATTGCTGTATCTGAGGGATGCCTAAAGCCAGATCCAGAATTCACAGCTTGAACAAGGGCTCAGAAAGGAATCTGGTTTGAATCATCATCCAGTGCTGTGGAATATCCCTGTGGTCAGTTTGGGTGACCTGTCCCAGCTATGCTCCCTCCCAGTTTCTTTTGTGAACCTGGCAGATTGTGAGACAGGAGGAAAAAAACCCAACAAATCCTTGACTTAGGATAAACACAATTTAGCAAAAAATCCCAAACCATCAGTGTGTCATCAACACTCTCCCCATCCTGAATCTAAAACACAGCACTGCAACAGCTGCTGACAAGAAATTAACTCCACCTGAGCTGGAAACAGTGCTGTTAAAAGGTCTCTTCCAACCCAAACCATTCCATGATATTTCACATGGCTGGGGGAGGCTCAGGTTGTTGCTCAAAGCTGTGGAACAGCAAAGCCAGGTCAGGGCAGGCTCCTGCTGCTCCTCCTGCCCAGCCTCAGGATGATGATTTCTAAACAGATTTCATTTGCTGTGGTCACGCTCTGAGCTGAGCAGAAGCTGTGCAGCTGATGTGGCACAGCCTGCTCCCAGCAGAGCCTGTCACCTGCTGTCACCCCCCTCAGGAGGGGCTGTCCAAGGCTGAAGTGACCCTACAAGCAGTGGTGGCCCTTGTGCTGCGACCCCATGGCATTGCTGAGGTCCCTCCAGGCACTCTGTGTGTGTGTGTGTGAACAGCAAAAAAACCACCCTGGATGAGGGAGGGAGATGCTCTGAGTGCTCTGACTGTCCAGATGGACTTTGGTTTCCTTTTACCTGGCCCCAGGTAACACCACCATCAAGGTTAATGCTTTTACAGCTTCCAGCAAAGGGGTAGCAGCCCCAAGGGGCAACTTTCAGGTGGGTTGACATGAACAAGGGTCTCACTCCACTTGTGTTTATTGGGGAAAAAAAATTAGCAGGATTTAAAAGGTTTTCCCTATCCATGCGAATTTATTTTTTTTCTTAATTATGGCATTTCAAAGAGGAAAAGCTCATTTTTACCTGCACACAGTTTTCCTCGACAAAAAATAATGGCTTTTTTGTACATGCTAAAGGAGTGTTAAAAATATTCCCCAGGAAGTCCTCCTACATGTATTTGAGGGGTTTTCTAGGATAGCAAGGACGGGGCAAATCTGTGTCAGTAATCCTGGCAGAGGCAAGGCAGAGATAAAGGTGTTAAATGGCCAAAGAAATTGCATAATTCAGTGACATTTCTTCTGATAAAGCAGTGTTTAATCTGACAGCCACAGGAACTGGGGTGTGACACGAGCATGAGGCCAGGAAATGTAAAATGGAGTAATCACCCTGAAGAAGGAAATACTTTGAATAACACATGATGCTGGAAATCTTCAAGGCAGCGTCGCATTCTGTTGTTCAGTGCCTCGTCCCAGGCATTTGCCATTAATTTAAATATTCTTGAGAGAATTCAGGGCAAAAAATGTTTCAACAGTGCCTGCAGCAGCATGAATGTTCTTGCCAGAGAATCTCACTATCAGCCTCAAGAGTTATGGAATTTGATGTGACACATTTTAAACACATTTTAAAGGGATGATTTTAAAGTGATGGGAGAGGAAAGTTGAGGGGAGGTGAAAGGTATTGTGTAGGTCAATATCATGAATGGGATCAAAACAGAGCAAGAGCTTTTAAAAAAGGGCCCTGGTTTAAAATGAGAGTCACTGGTGAGAGGACTCAAAGGAAAGACAGTATCTTTGTGGGGAGAAGGGATTTTGACCCTACAGGTACTTGAAAATAATTTATTTTTCAACAAATAAAAGTCAGGCAAGGTCATAAGTGCAAGACTCAAACCCCAGGTGCTTTAAGTTAAATTTCTGAAAATGCATCTGGAATAACGAAACAGCTTCCTCCAGTTGTCCCACCGAAAGTGTCCCAGGGATGACCTTTAGCAGAAATAAGAGGAGGTTTGAGAAGCAGGACATCATATTAGCATTAATGTATCTTTATCCTTATTCCACGAGGACCAAGCTGAAGCAGAGAGAAGAACATAGTAAATAAAAATAATAAAGACAGGCTGAGGCTCCCTTTTGAGCTGGATTTCTTTTATCTAACATTAGCCATCTGAAAATGAGGCATCTGGCTTGGTGCAGACATCTGGACTCTCTCAATAGTGAGCAGAGAGAAGCAGCTCCAGAGGTGATCCATCAGAGCTCTTTACAGAGCATGGATTGCCCTGGGAAGCTCCACCAGCTGCAGAAGGAACCTGGATAACAATCTTAGCATGGAAACCCACCTGTTCACCAGCAGGAACCAGCCAAGAAAAATCCTATCCTTGCTTGGTGTGATTAAAAGAGGTCGTGGGTGATGTTGTTCCAATGCATGATCTGCCCAAAGCTGAAATAATGTGATTATTGTCGATCATAGACAAGGAGATGGAGAGTTATTACAGAATAGGAGAAAGTCAGAAAGGTGCTTTCAATGACTTTGCTCATACTAAAGATGATCTCACCTTTTCATTTCCTCACTAAGCTTCCCAATGGGAAGGACAGAACCTCCACATTTGGTGTCTAAATCCCAAATTTGGGTCCTCAGCTGAAATCCCTGTTGTTACTCAGGAGCTGGTACTGAAAACCTCAGGAAAACTCTTCATCCCTGCTGTGGAGTGGGATGGAGGGAAGGAAGGAAGGAAGGAAGGAAGGAAGGAAGGAAGGAAGGAAGGTTGGTTTTTGCGTGTTCAGTGTTCCTCTAATCCTGTTCCATGGCAAAGTGTGTCACTGTGGGTTCAGGAAAAATGCAAAACCCCTTGCAGGGGAAGTGGCTCCCTAAAGCCATCAGGCCTTGGATTAAGGCCTTCATGCTCAGAAATTCTTTCTCCCTCCAACTGAGCAACACTTACTCTGATTTCCAACTGAGACAGATTACAATGTCTTTTTTTATTTGTTTGTTTTGTTGTTGTT
>VWZU01010563.1:97270-140041 GCA_013397095.1 Sterrhoptilus dennistouni | reverse complement strand
TTTTTTTTTTTTTCCCATGACAGGTGGAAGGGTGTCACTCCAGGAGACAGTGTGTCTCTCTTCATGCTCCCTTAAGACTCCAAACTTGCCAAACAATTTAAAAAGAAGCAGAGGAGAAAAAAAAAAAAAAAGGCAGAGGTAGACCTTAAGACTTTATACCCCTGATCTCAGCTGTTTTTCCTTGCAGAAGACCATCTTTGAGTACTATGTTATTGAACCTCCCTGTTTAATGACCCTTCTAATACACTGCTATCAGGTAGTGCCATCTGTATTTGGGCAAATGTGCTCACTCGTCTGTTTACTCAGCATAAATTATTTTTATTTAAAGTTTAATGGAAGTTACATCTATTTGGACATCTGTACTTAACTGATTACTGGCCACGTTGGGCCGCCTGGTGGTTCTGCATGAACTTGCCAGCTGCTCTGAAATGATAAGAGCCTGACATATGTTGAGAGCCAGCAACAATCACAGTCAGGGTGTACTTTTTTTTTTTTTTTACTATTTCTGAACTGGCAGTTAATAGCAGCAAAAACAAATCCAAAAAGAAAATCCACCCACTTCCCCCAACAGCCTCTTCCACCCCCGTGCGTGTCTCTGCTGTCAATCCAAATCTTTTCAGAAGCACATTTAAAAAAAAAAATTTTTTTTTAAAAAATCCCCCCTCCACCCTGCAGTTCGTTACCTGTTTCAGGCAGTGAAACACTTCTGGCTGCGAGAAGCCAGAGCCCGTCTCAGGTCATCAGCATCTGCAGCAGATTTAGAAAGTTGCTGCCATCTATAGATAGGTAAGAGGATTTGCTGGCACGGGGAGGGAAAAAGGTTGAGACGGCAACAGGATTGGGGAAAAGAATGATGGAATCACAGAGGAATTAGGGTTGGGAGGGACTATCACCATCATCCAGTCCAGCCATTAACTTAACACTGCCAGGTCCAGCACTAAACCACTAAACACCAACAATCATGGACCTCTGCTTCTGGTCTCTTCTTGTCCTCTGTTCTTTCCTCCCTTTACCTGCTGTTTGTACGTGTTAGAGGAGGCAGACACAGCTGAACTGTGTCTTGAAAGATATAGTTCATCTGGGAAGACCATGTCCTGGAAATACTAGTTTTTAACTAATTAAAAGCTTATTTGTGAGTGCAGATGTGAACCTGATGTCAGCTGCTGCCGTGGATCTGCTCTGGTGAACACTTTTTTGCAAATAGGCGTGGCTGGTGTGCAAGACCAATTAATTTGGCCCTTGTGATCCATGAAATGCTGACTGTAGTTGGATCTCTGTTGTAGGAAGAGTGTTGTAGACCTCTCAATTTCCATCTCATCCCATGGACCTGGAGTTGATACAATAGTGCAGATTGCCCTAAATTCAGCTCCCTGCACAGAGAGAGGAGATGTCCTTATTGTTTGGGGTGTCTTTGTAGGCCATACTCTACTGAGTATCAAAAAAAGATTGTTTATGAAAAGCTTCTTTACTTTTCCTCTGAGTGTTCAGGGTTACTTTATTCCTTCCATACTTAAGTCGTATCTCTCAGGGTGAGGTGATTAATTTCTACCTAAATCCTTTTTCATCCCCGGGGAAAACGTTTGTCAGCTCCAATTTGTTGTGGCCTTCATGACTGGATTGTACTTAGACCCTAAAGACGGTCCTGCTTAAATGGTGGTCCACGGAGCTCCCTGGAAGCAGAACTGGATTTCTGAATACAAACTCCTAAAATCCCATTGTAAAGCTTCAGTAATTAATCAAAATTGGTAGAGTCTCAGTAAAAACTAACAGCAATCTACTCTCAAAAAATCAGGAGTCATATGTATTTTTAGAGTGGGTTTAAAGAGTTTAAATCAGGCACCCATTTCTGGAAATCTTGGTGGAGTGGAAAAGAGGTAAAACCAACCTGTCACTGCTGGAAGCAAAGAGGCCAATGGTTTTTAGCTACAAAATAGTTGTAGGATGAAAAGCCTTGTGCTTCTGAGGTCAAACCAAAGTCTAGCTCGTGGGCTCTGACCTGTAGGATTTGGGCTGTGACTGAAGAAACACCAGGTGTGATCTGTGGAGCTTCTGAAAAGAATGGAGTGTCGTGGATTGGCGGAAGAGTTGTCATTGTTTTTTTTTCTCTCAGAGCTCAAGGGCTCTTCCCCTCTGGTGCAACCCCATGTGGAATGGTGGGACTTGGGACAATTTCCATCACACATCTCCAAAAATCCTCCTCCTTGGCTCCCACAGGGAGGTCATGGATGTGCCTCATCTGCAGCTGCATAAAGACTCTTGTCTGAGACAGGAACGATCAAAACAGCTGCCCGTTCTTCTTCTGTATCTGAAATGGAAGAAGAAAATTTGTCACTGGAGCCTCTTAGTCCTTCACTTCCCATTGCAGCTGCCTTTGTCTTCTTTAGCCTTTCTGGAGTGAGACAAATACAGATGACGTGTGGTGGCTCCTCTCCTGCTGCCAACACAGAGAATCACTTTTATTTACTGTCATGGTTACATTGCCATATGTTGTGTTTTCCCCACATGGCTCCGTGCAGTGATAGATATGTTTGCAACCTGAGGACTGGATGTCTGTCAGTGGACCTCTTTATTCCATGTTTGTGTGTGGAAGTCTGATGTCTCCGTTCTTATTTTTCATCCCCACAGCAGAGCTGGTGCAACACAAGCACAGCCAGCCTGGCTGCAAAGAAAATACAAAACAGACCTAGAAAATGTGGGGGGGAGGGATTGGTTAGTGAGACCTGCAGTTTCTAGAAGGGAAAAAAAAATTATTTGCTCCACGTAGTTCAGAGCACCTGAAGTTCTGGGCATTTGTTGTAGGCAATTTCAGGTCCTGTGCTTTGCATGGGGTGGTCTGGTTAATTGTTGGCACCATGTTCTTGAGTGCTGCTCTGTTGGCAGCAATTCTTCTGCATTACAGCAGGAGGAATTAGATGTAAATCAAGCTGTTAGTGCTTTTTTCCCTCTAAACTAAACACAGGGGATTAAATTAACTGTATCCCTAAATTCCATACAACTTATACCTCTGCTTTGGTTTTAGTGTTTTAGTTGACATGACAGCTCACTCTTAAAGAGCTTGAATGAAGCGTTTTTGTCTCTCCAAATTTAACATTTACTTATTTAAAAAATTAATTAAACAGTGATCTCTCCCCCCAGCACTAAATCATACAGAGCTTAGCAGCTCAAGGAGAAAAACCTTATAGTTTGGAGTGACTGTGAAACCATTCTACAAATAAATCTGCCCTTTAAGGCAGGGGTATTTGCCAAGGAGAAAATATTTTGCTATCACAGAAAAGAATTTATTATTCTTAATATATTCAAAACTCATGAGCTCCTAAGTTACATTAATAGCTTAAAAGTTAGGATATTTTTCCATTTTGAGGGTTATTATGTGTTTATTTACCCTCTTATTTTTTGCTTCTAATGCTCCTGCTCTATCACTTTTCTTTTCTAGCTATGAACTTGTCTATTATAAAAAGTAGCCCTGGTCTCTCACACACTCAGTTGTCTCCAGGGGACCTGAGCTCTCAGACCAAATTACCCTTCTATCACCACCAGAGTCACCCTCTTGTCTCCTGAGAATTGCAACAACAGTTCAGGAAATGACAGCCAGAGTTTCTGGGCCATGGATTAGGAATAATCTGCACTAACAGGGCCTGTGACCCACAGTGACTTTCTCCAGCCCCTGTTTCTGCTGTGGATGTGCTCTGTGCTATCCTGCAACCCTCTTCCACTGTGCTGTGCACTGCTGTCCTTCTTTACTCAGTGGAGGGGAGGATATGAACTTTTTGAGATCCAAGGAAGAAACTTGCAAGGTAAAAACCCCACGAGTGAGTAACCAAAAATACAAATTTACGCCAATAGAGATCAGAGTCAAGAAAACCCCTTAAAAACAAGCTGAAAAAAAAAAAATCTCAGTTTTACATTTACACTTAACATTATGTTTGCATAAAAAAGCCTGAGATCACAAGCACTTAACTAGGTAGGTGATTTTTTTTCCTACACAGTTTAATCTGAGTGCAGATTAAAACTCTCAAAAGAAATTGGAAAAAAAAAAAAAAAAAAAAAAAAGCAAAAACAAAAACAAAAAAAAACACCTTAAGGACTAGACTGACATTACAGTATGTGGAATTTTGGAGTTAATGAAAGTTTACAAAACATTTTGAGATCTTGAGAGGTGTGCCACATCTAGCCAAAAAGGTATTATTAGTGCGTCACACGCAGAGCAACTAAACATTCCTGTAAAACACAGAATGCACAACAATAGAGAAAGAAAAGCACCAGATCGTTGACAGCGCAACAAACATTGAATTTGTTGACAATCAAAGGTGGGGGGGGGGGGCAGGAAGAGGAAAANNGGGGGGGGGAAGGAAGATTAGAAACACTTAAAAATGTCTAAATCATGAAAAGAGTTAATTGATTGCTGGTGGTCTCTTTGAGGAGGAATGTTGCCAAATAATCCAGCAGTGGTGTAAATCATGTGGAGCACAACTCCTTGGGAAGTGGCAGGTGCCCACGTAGCTAATAAACACACTGAATAAATAAAACTGAATAAAAAACAACTCCCTGGCTGACTACCTATTCCACTTTTTGAAGATTACAAAAGCAAGTACCTGGCCCGGAACATTAACTTGATAAGGAGTCTTTTTGTGGTTTACCTGTCATATAAATAATGGATTGTTTCCCTTTACATGGCTATTTTTGGTTTATTAGCAGCTTCCATTAGACAACAGCTCTATTCCCAGGGATCTGCAGGGATTTGCCTTCAATAACAACACGGCCTTCATCCTTTTCCCTTTTAAATTAGATTTTGATCCTGGTTCATTTTCTTCTGGCAGCATGAAGGAGACAGGATCTGTCCCTGTGGGAACACACCTGTCTCCCATGGGAAAAGCACCTCACAGCACTCAGCTCTGCCCTGATTTAGCAACTCATGGGGCAAATAAAGCTGCAAAGTCACCAGCCCCAAGCAAAGTGCATGTGATGGGTGGTGGGCAGGGAAGCTGCACAGTTACCTGTACAGAATTGGTAAAATGAAGTATTTCCATACAAGCAATGGCTTTCTGTTTATATTCCTTTTCCTGGTTTGTCCACACCTTAACACAGAAGATCTTCAGCAGCTCTGGAGCACATTGCCATTCTCTCTCCTGGAATCTGGGCTTCAATGAAATGTGAACATAGAAAAGACAAAGCTCAGCTATTCAGTTAAAACAAGGCAATTGAATGGGGATTATTTTAAGTCAACAGCAAGGTGATATATTGTGGTAAACCTGACAAAAGTGATCTCTGCAGCCACTCAGAGTGCTATTTTAATGACTTAGCCAATGCAGTTAATAAATACTTGTAAAATTAATGTGTAAATTTGCTAAACTGTGATACAAAGCACATGTTTAATAGGGTGATTATCTGGTACTTTCCTCAGGGTAATGTTTTTGTGATTTTTTTCATCCAAATTCTGCTCAGTGCCATGGCAAGAGGACAGTAAACTTTCACTATAAAGCAGAGAATTTAAACTCTATTTAATAGGACCTCTGTAATTTTTCCATGAACATTTCAGTGTGCCAAGTCAGTAAGAAACTTGGCAAGGCCTGTCTTAGTTGGGCTTTGCTTTATCTTAGTCATACATGGAATTCTGCAGTCCTTAACCAGGACAGAGCCTCAAACACCATCAAATGGAAGTCGCACCACATCATTTTACACCAAGTGAGAGTCCATCCCTGGACTTGACTCCAGGCATGTTTTACTTCTCTCCTCCTCTAATTAGAAACAAATTTACTTGAAGATCTAGTCCAGGTTACAAATTAAGACCTAGTCTAGGTTGCAATTAGAAGCCAATTTACTTGTAAACCTAGTCCAGGTTACAAACCTTCACAGCCACCTGGCCTTGCCCCTCAGCTTGCTGGAAGGGGAAGAGCCCTGTCCATCACCAGCTAGTGGGGACCATAATCAGAGTCATTAGACTCAAATGACAGGTTCCACTTGAAAGGAGCAGAAATGCTGTTCTTTGTGTTAAATTAATGGCTGCAGCTACAGTTAAAAGCCCATCGGTTCCAGGGCAGACAGGAACAATCATCTCATGGTGGGGAAAATGAAACCCTTGGCTGGGTGTCAAGGTTTTAAGTGCAAATCCACGCTTTGCCCTTCATGGAGCTTGGTTCTGCCACCACCTCCTGCCCTCATGTCTCTGAGCCCCCATCTAAAGCTTAGCAAGAGCAGTGAGGGGAGCCATGCACATCTGCCCAGGATGATCATTTTCTTCCCCACCATGGTTTGGGTGGTCCATCTGCAGGGCCAGCTGTCCTCTGACAGATCCCTCTGACCTACAATTCACTATACGTGGAACAGATGTTGCAGCTTTGACTGGCAGTGGAACCACAGATCTTCCTTTTCCAAGCCAGGAAGACTGGAAGGTAAAGAGCATAGCCACAGACAGGGTTTAGTAGGACTGGTGCAGCCACCTGATCCCACCATGGGAAGGTGTTAAATTTGGAGCAAAGGGATTCTGCTGCTCACATTGCGCTGTTGGATTGACCATGCTTGGCCAGGAGACATGGTTTAATTCCATGGTGGCCTTACCCCAGCTCCCAAGAAGTTCTGCTCCAGGGATGGTGTCCCCAAGAAGTTCTGCTCCAGGGATGGCCAGAGCAAACTGTTGTGCCATCTAATCTGTCCAAGTCTCTTCATTATTGAACATTCCCATGACCTCTTTGTTCTCCCTCCCCAGAGGACACAAAGTCAAGTCTATTTAATAGCAGCTAAACTCAGACCATTGGTGGTCAGTATGAAGGCAGGGAAGGCCATGGAATTATGAAGGGAAGCTGATTTAGGCTTTCTGATCATATGAGTGTACCACAACTGTTAATTCAATCTCTTTCACCACTTTGGTGTTGGAGGGAAATGCCATAAAATATGCCTGGTTTACAAAGACCTGAAACCAGGGAGATCCCTAAACCCCATAAATGACGCAGATTCCTACATGTTTTCAAAGTGGAATTCAGCTCTCTCATCCAAGGTGAAGGTAAGGGTCTTCTATGGCAGAAATAGGAAATGCAGCAATAGTTTTCAGGCTGCTGTGATGTTCAACATGGGCTTCTGAAGCTTTATCTTTAGGTGTTTTTCCCACATGGAGAAAACCTGTGGGAAGAAGGATTGTGGCCTGAACCAAGTCCATATAAAAAGGGTTCTCTCCTCTTTCTCAGAGACCCCCACTTCCCTCCCAGCTCCTCATCAACCACCAAACCCACCTCCTGGAGACATTGCAGACATCACCTGCTTAAAAAAACACTCCCATAAATCATTTAGAGACTTATTACTGAGCTTATTATAAGGCATTATAACAAATCAGAACTAATAGTGTTGCTTAATAATACGATTTTTGCAACAAGATACTGTGCCCATATATATCACCATGACGAGGTGGGTGGCTGCTGCAGGATCAGGTGAGGAAGATTGATTGACTTGCCTTTTTCCTCTTCTGGTTATAAAGCCAGGCAGCCTGGATCCAGAATATTAAAATGCACTATAAAATACATTATTAATATCTACAACAACCCTATTTTTACAGCCTTATGCCAGTTTATTGCTACAGTATCCTCCTGAATGTGACATTAATAAAACTGGTGCAGTAACACAGACTCTAAATTGGTAGTTATTGGTAATGAGGGTGAGATTTAGTAGCAGGGTTTGTTGGCAAAACTGAAGGCCCATTATTAGTCTGATGGCTGATTAATTAGTGATTATTCTCTATCTGTTTTGTGACCCAGCCCACTGTTTTTAGAGCTAGTCTCACAAATATGCAATTTTTAAGCTAATAGCCAAAACAGAAGTAAATTAACAGTCTGCTGCCTAAGCAAGGAGTTTGGGTTCTAAGACAAGCAGCAAGAATTCCTCATCCTCCCTCCCATAATCTGGTGCTGTAAAATTCCAGGGATGTCCATAATCATGACTGTATGAGAGAACCAAGGCTGACATATAAAAAGACAAATTTTTTGCAGACTCTGAAGTTGTCAGATGTGTGGATGAAGCTGTCTGAAGGATCTGCTAACATGGAGAGGGTGGAGGACTTCACTTGCCCTCAGGAATGTCCTCTCCATTTTTAATACCATTAGATCTGCAAGCTGCTGCTCAAGAGAAAAAATAGACAGGGAAAAAAATTCTGGGGTTTTATGTAAATTTTCATCCCATGCAAAATCTGTTTTGATAAATCAGAAGAATATAATTAATTCCTCAATGTAATTTATATTGCATTTGTGAACAGGCCATCTAATCTGCATCCTACTACATTTTTACCGAATATTTCCATCAGTGATCCTTGTCCACAGAAGCAGCAGCAGCACCAACAACTTCTACAGCATCTGGACGTTTTCCCAGGTTATTTTATCTGCTAAACCATAAATTGTTTTCCTAAGTTGCCAAATTCTTTGCAGTTAATATATTTTATTTTTAGAAATGAGAAGGCCTGATCTTGTCAAGACTTCTATGAATAAAATAACAAAACAATGTTAACATGAAAGCTTTTAAAATATTTTGAGTGCTTTGCCCAAAAAAAAAATACCACTGTTGTTTCCTTGATATCACTAGAGACAGGATATTTGGATGTCCTTCTGTCACCAGGATATTTGGATGATCCTTCATCTGAGAAGAAGGTTTCCAAAGCTTTTATTTAAATCCTTAATATTGTCTCTTCTTCCAGCTCTTGTCAAGGTGATCTGATGGCTCCAGTCCCATCAAAAAAGATGAAGACCTGATGGCAAACAAGTAAAAATGGTATTTCCATCCTTATGTGTTCTCTGCAGACAATTTTTAATGGAATTTTCTAACATTCCAGCTGAAATTTGCCACTGTCTCTGAAGATATGACCAGGGTTGAGATCACTCTGAGGTTCACACTGTACATGGAGAAAAAAACCAGAAAAATCTCAGGGATAAAATTTTTGAAGAGTGGTGACCATCCAAGGAGGTCAAGAACAAATAAGGCTCAATGAAAAATTGAGAGGTTTTTTTAGTGAGTTGGACATGAAGATAGAAAACTGACTTCCTCCTATAGTCAAGAGGATGTCCCTTCATAAATAATCATAAGAGGATTCTTATGAAGACAAACTCTACTCATTTCTCCTTCCAAATCCACAATTCCTTTGCCATGACAGAGATAGCGAATGTTGAGGATTACCATCTTGTCAGAAGTTTCTCTTGACCATTCTTTTAAGTCCAGTGTTTCATCTATCCTACTATTCATTTAATCATGGACTGTCCATTAACACTTTTCACATCTTTAAAAGTGGGATTAATAAAAATACAAGCATTTTTCCTATTATTGCACATTGAAATTTAACTATTCTGTCTTGTAAGTGGTGGAGTTGAGGCTAAAGAACAGGCTGAGTTTGTCCTCACCAACATTTGGTGTTGCTTCTATACCCTACACTGCATGTACACCCCAGGGTGAAGATAAACCACCCAAGGTTCTGTGTTTAAAAATGAATTAATTTACATTTAAACCCCTTCCACAAGGACTTGATGAATCCAGAGAGACAGAAGAGTCACAGCCCATTAACATCTTGTCAAAACACACTGACTTGCTGGTGCTCAGACGACCATGCTGGGTGACAAAGGCTTTTGGGCCCAACAAATGAACAGCTGCCAGATTTTACTGCCTCTTTCCACCACTGCAAACCCCCTCCATTTTCTCTATGAAGTCAAATAATTTCACATATCAACTTCCAGTGCTGTGTGTCTTCCAGCAAACCTCCTTGGCTGGCACACCCAGATCCTTTCTCCCTGTGCAGCCAGGAATTACCAAATTCATGGCATTGAGGTGTGTAATTTTACAGTGTGTCCTGACACCTGGAATTGCTCACACCAGATTGTGAAATAATAGGAAGAGAAAAAAGCTTCCCTGGACTCAAGGTTTTCAGTCCCATATGCTGAAGTGATATCACACAGAGGACAATCCAAACAGGAATTTTTTGGCACGAGAAATAAAAATATCATTGCTTCTCTGTTCTGTAACTAAACCATTAACTTCTGCTCCCTGTGCAAAATGTGTGTCAGACAAATAGAGGAGGGAAGAGCCTCCAGCCCAGAGGGAAGGAAGAAGATGGCAAGGGTTAGGGGGAGCTGCATGTTTACTGACTTTCAAAGTGTTCCTGGGCTAGCTGCAGGCTCAGGGAAGGGTGTTACTGTGATTGCACGTCGCTGTCAGAGGCAAGAGTGCCTGTTTTCAGGTTTTCAGGCTGTTTTCTGAAGACATTAACAGTTGCTGACTTGTCAAAAAAAAGTCCACGGTGCAGCCTCAAGGGGTTTTGAAATCTGAGATGAAAAAGACACGGAGAGGGGGAGTTCAAAGTGATAAGACCCCAGCACTGCTATCTCGCTATCAGGCAGAGGCACAGTGATACACACTGGTGGGGACTGACTGATCAGCAAAGCAAAGAAGGGCTGGAGCCAATGCAGGTTTTTTCAAATCCTTTTTTCATCTCCTTCAAAGTAATTTTTTTCCTTTTCCCGTTCCAGCTCCTCATATCACTCCTTAAAGTAGAGTAGACAGGCATGTGTCAGGGAGGAAGGAAGTGAAGTCCATGCAGAATTGGGTCATAGCATGGACCACTACAAAAAAAAAATTACAAACTCTTGTTTGGAACAAATAAATAAATTTGTTATTGCTTCAAAAAGGGAAGTGGAGGATGGACAGGGCAGGGAGCCCTCACTGCTGAAGAGAAAAGGACCTTCATTTTACATCTCAGGAATTCTAGTTATCAGTTAAGGAGCTGGTGATGGTACAAAGTGGTTAGCTGTGAGGAATTTCTAACCAGGACAAAAGACTGAGTGCCCACAGCAACCCCTGAAAATGCCAGGGCACCACATCTGTGGGGCAGGATTTGTGCAGGGAAGGCACCACATTCAGAAAATGCTCAGCTGTGAAGGCAGCACACACTGAAAGAAGGAAGAACAAAAGGAAGCTGGATTCAGCAAATCACCAAAGAATAACAAAACTCAAAAGGGTAGCTCAGCATCCCCCAGAAAGGACCCCTTTGCATTCAAAAAATACATCTCTGTGGCAGGGACTACAGTGCTGTCTTTGGAGTAGCTACAGACTGAGACATGAATAATGGAATAAAGAGAAAAAATAAAAATTAAGCTTCAGGAAAGGAGTTGAAAATCCAAATTAGTCACTCTGGGCAGGCTGCATCCTTCCTTCCCATAGTACACTACTATTAGGGTGATCAGACTGAAGCCAGCAGGGTGGTTGAGGAGTAAGGGGACTTGAAAGATGAGAAAGGAATTTAGAATATGGTTTTTGTTTAAGAGAAATTACGATAAGATGAACTGAAGCAAATCCAAGAAGTTTAAGACAGTGACAAATGTGTCAACAACCTTTTTGCATCATAAGTTCACTTTTTCCCCCTGCAGTTTGGTGTATTTCCAACATGAAATGCAAAAAATATAATTAATAAACAGGAAACCTGAACAACTAATCAGGCTAAATTTTGGTGCTGCTTTAGTTATTGATGTTCTTACACCACAAATGTGAATCCAGTTTTTGATGAGCCCAGCAGTTTAAGATGACTGATACACAAATTAGCAAGGCTGAAGTTTCAGAGGGTGACATTTTTATTAAGTCAATCACAGCTATTTTTATCATTCAAATTTTACCTGCAGACCCCCTTGCTCTGTTTCATGAGGTGAAGAAAGGAACAAAAGTGTGGGATTTCTCTTCCATATCTCCAGTCACAATATTGGCAGACCCATCTGAGCTTGTTGTTTAACCTACATCATCAGTGGAAAGAGGAGAATACTTCTAATAAATGTGATTTATGAAATTTATCTAAATACCCTCATTAGTCTGAGATGAGTCACACCCTACAAATGACTACAAAGTGAGTCATGAGCCATGTGGGCACTGAGCTTTCAGACAGTCAGCATTAGATGAGGTAAAGTTCACATTTGGAGTACGAAAACACGGGGAGTTTTGTTTCCCAAATCTTTGGCTCACACGGCAGCAACACTGGGTTTAAGGACTGCAAGGTTTCTGCAAGGCTTTGTGTCTTGGGTTGTAGTGTAGGATGTACACAAAGTATTTATTCTATCACCATCTTCATGAGCTGTTGGAACCAGGTGAGGCAGTGTCTTCCCAAGACCCTTCCTTTGGGCTGTCTTCTGCTAATGGCCCATCAATGCCTTGCCCATGACTCACAGGTAACTCCCTCCAGGAGTTATCTCTGTTTAATGGGCCATCAAGGACCCACTTCACGACTTATCATCCCATTGGGAGATGCTCCACCCAGGGGGAGCAGCCAAGCATTCCCACCTGGATATAATCTGGTATTTGGGACAGTACAAGCAGCCCTTACCCACTGGATTCCCAGTGGACCAGAGTTACCAGACCTTTCTACAGGATCACTGCTTCAGGAAGAGCATCTCATCTGGACTGCTTCTACCATCCTGCTCAGGTTGTATTCTGACTCTGTCAGTGGTCTTTTGTGTTATTGTGTTTATTTTATTTTATTTTACTTTTTTCCTTTCTTCTTATTAAATTGTATTTCTGACTTGGAGCCTCTCACTCGTTTTGCTTTCAAACCATGACACTTTGTCAAGAATGTGGCTGTAAATTTTGGGATCTGATGTCATTCCATAAATTCTGACTCAGCTACTGCCCTAAACCACTAAACTAAGCCTGCTACACTAAAACAAGCCCATGGGGTACCAGCCATCCTCTCAACCATGCCCCAGCATCCTGCAGAATCAAGTCACAGTCTGCTGCAGGTGGATGTGCTAAAAAAGGCTGTGATCCCAGTGAAACTCCCTGCCTGGTATGAAAGTTTTCTGTCTAGCGTGTAGATAACAGAAATGCCTCAAAAGTTTGTGCAAGCCTTAAATCACTCTGTATTTTCATTTAAAAAACATGAAGAGGAGAGACTTGTGTTTCAAAGTACCATGTTCTTTTGTTAGGAACAAGATCCACAAAGGAGACCTAGGGGTTAAATCACATTGTGCTCTGATTTCCCACTATTCTAAAGGGCATTTTGGCTACTGGATGTGAGAGAAAACCCATGCCTGGGGCTCCAATAAATTAGTTTGGTCCTGGATAGAAATTGCCAAACAACATTATATCCAAAATGCCCAGACAAAGCCATTGAAAGTGTTGCTCAGCATTGCTCATCTGTTGTTCAGGTGAATTGAAATTTTTGGGAAGGGCCTGTATTTTCCCAGCCTGATTGATGAAGTAGGAACAGGAGCATTTCTTTCTCACCCAGACAGGAGAAATCTTGCTGTCCGTGTGGAGGTGCCACTGGGTCACACCTCTCCCCAGCTCACAAGGGCACTGCACACACACTCATCCTCCTCCCTGGGAGGCTGCTTTGCCACCTGGGATTTCCTCAGCTCCCAGGAACATCTCAGGACTGGAAGAAAGGCCAGCAAGCTCTGGCTTTGCCTTTGCAGCACAAAAGGAAGTTGGCACATGGCCCAGACAATCTGAATAAGAAAATAAAGTGGGAATCCCTCAGAGAGAGTTGAATATTCAATTTTTTCCTATATTCACATGGCTGCATAAGGAAGAGGGGAGAGGTTGGAGGGAATGGGCGTCCATGAACTGTTTTTTGTTGATCCTAAGTATCCTTCATCTCCCTAGTCAGGAACTATTTGTCAAAAAGATTTTAATAATTTTCTCTCTGTTATGAATAATTGCTGCTTTTATTGAGTAGTTGTACACATTTTAAATAGTCATAGGCTTTCTATGGGAAAATCTCAGGACAAATTCCAGCTTGGAAAGTGTCAGAGCAGGAAAGCTGCCATGCTCCCTTTCCTGGAGTGGACATTCACTCCTTTTCCTGGATGCTTTTAGTCTGCCACAAGGTGAGATTGAAGGGAAAGAAGCAATCTTGATTTGCTTTTCATCATTTGTAATATAAGCAAAATGTGTCCTGTCTCACTGCACTGCTGATGTATTCTATCAGAAATGAATGCGTGACAACCATTTGCCAAAAGAAATATGTATGTTTTCCCTTTTTTTTATGTGTGCTTGAACAGTTCAGAGTACCTGAAGTTTAATTAAGTAGTTATTGCTTTTAATGTGAATACCTGCCTCACAGCAGCAGTGTGATGACTCAGATCAGAAGCCAGTGAGAGGGGAAAACACTCATGAAAAATGAAACCTACTTCCCCCCTTTATCACTGAGCCACCATCCAATCTCGCTGCAGGCACTGCAGTTTTTTGTTCCTTGTTTGCTTCTAAGGATAAATATAACATACAGGGTGTTGGTTTACTGGCTTCAAGCTGGGAAATGCTAAGGATGTTTTTCTCTGGGGAAACGTATCTTGTGAATGGCCACTTGAAAATACTCCCTAATGACCCCCTTTAGATCTGGTGTGACCTGCTGGACTTTACACCTCCTCTCTGGCTCATCTCACATCTCACACCTCCTCTCTGGCTGGCAAGCACATTGATGCCATCCAAATCCCCCTGTTCCTGCCTTCCTCTCCTCGTGGGATACAAGGAAATCTTCCTCATTACTTGCCAGTGTGGTGGCTGCAGAAGGGAAATGAAATTCCACACAGATTTTAATGGGGGTGTTTTCTGTTCATGTTGCATTTACAGGAGCATGTAGTGACAGGACAAGGGGGAATGGCTTTAAACTGAAAGAGGGCAGGTTTAGGTTGGATATCAGGAGAAAATTCTTTGTTGGGAGGGTTGAGACACTGGAATAGGTTGCCCAGAGAAGCTGTGGATGACTCACCCTTGGAAGTGTTCAAGGCCAGGTTGGATGGAGCTCTGAGCAACCTGGTCTTGTGGGAGGTGTCCCTGTCCATGGCAGGGGAGAGATGACCTTGAGGTTCCTTCCAACCCAGGGCATTCTAAGACTTCCTGAGCAGAAAGTAACAAAACCAGATATTGAGGCTTCAGACCTTCATCCCAGACAAAAGGTTGCTCCAGTAGATTGGAAGTGGCAGCTCACCTCAGATATTTAATGTTCCTCATTGTTCCAACAGGAGAGAAATGGGCTGGAAAACCTCTATATCTCTGGGTCTTGAGCAAAGACCAGTGGACTTGGGCTGGACTATGACTGTGCACAATATAATTAAGCAGACTTTTCAGGATTTCCTCTCCCTTCTGTGCCACTCCCTCAAGGGAAAGAGCAATGTCACTGCATCTCATCACGGTCTTCATGGGAGCAGAGTATTGTTTATGGCAACTGAGAGGGAAATAAGATCCTGGCAGCTGATGCCATTCTCTCTCCATTCACAGGCAGCAGCAGTGCCCATGAAGACATCATTGTAAAGTCAGTTTTGATAATACATAATTCAGTGCCTTCAATTTGGCCCTCAAGGCAACTGTGGTATTTTATATAATGGCTTTACTCACGAGGGGGAAATTAATTGCATCTTCCTGGCTGGTTGCTCAGAGCTACAACTTCATGTGCACGAGGCAGGCTCCCCTTAGGAGTCCTGATTTTTGTCAGAACAATCTGAAATTGTCTCCGTGTCATTTATTATTACAACAACAACAACTGAGCAGCCTATATAAAATACAAATCTAGGTCCATTTAAAACCCATACGCTTTATTGCTGCTACAAACAGCATGTTTTAATGAAAGTCAAGGAAGAATAGATGTCTGTGAAATTTGCCTGGTGTAATTTTGGGATACTTGGCTATGGATAGGGAGTGCTCCGAGGAAAACAATTGTAGACATATTGCAAATGGATATCTCCTTATTTATTCATTCACGTTTTCATTTGGCCCTTGGGGCTTGTAGAGGAATTAAAATGGCAAAAGCAGAACAGGATGACTCCAGTAACCCCTGCTGTCCAAGCTGTCATGTATCAATAAAGCCTCTCACCTAACAATGGATTGTTCACATCAATGTTCCCTGCTGTCCACACAAAAATCATTATCCAACCTGTCTGGAAAGTTCGGTAAGGTGAGCATCCATAGTCATGGGGATTTGAAGTGCAACAGCCAAAAGCAGAAAGTTTCTAGAAGTATGATTATATATTTATTACAGCATCATCTCACACTGGAGCCCTAATTTACAGACAGGCTCCCTTTGTGCTGGACAAGCACAGGAAGAGTAAAAATTCTCTTTGCTTCAGGTCTGCGACAAAGCAGTTGCAGCTGCCTGTTACTTCTTTGCAGAACTTTTGGAGAGGTGTTGAACTGCCCCAAAATCATCCCACACAGTTAACCCTGGTGTGGGGTTTATTTGGAGGCTCATCAATGTCCAGCATTGATGGAGCCTGGTCCAATCCTTTCTACCACTCGAGGTACCACTAAATCTCAGTGATTTTGCACCAAAAACTTCAACTCAGTGTTTCCCAGTCATGAACAAACTTTTAGACCCCTCAAGCGGCTGCAGATTCATCTCTCATCCTTTGATTTTCTCATCTCTGCAGTGCCATGAACATCTTATATGTTATGTCAATATTTCCTTGGGACATGTAAGGCACTTGTGCTACATTATGAGACACAAGAGTTTTGGTGTTTTAGAGGCAATTCCTTGTGACAAAGTGTGTCTCTCTGCACTCCTGGCACAGATGCTCCAAATCTAAGTTGCATCAGGCCAGCACTGGAAACAGTTCAGCAAATCCAAAGGTTTCTGAGAGGAATTGAGTCTTTCAGGACTTTCACAGAAGGAAAAGGAACAGAAGAGGCAGCCTAGAAAGGAAGAAAGCTCAGTTTCCTATGAAGATCAGCAGTGGAAGTGCCTTCATGAAACATTCATGGCCACTTTGAATATTATATAAGAACTGTTAGGGAATGATTCATGCTGTGTGTCATTTACTCACCAAGTGCACAGATTGTTTATAAATATGTTATAGTCTATCTTTGGAAATATAAATGACTGTAATTAAAGACTCCTGTTTTTAAGCCTGGTGAAGTCAGTTAACTGTGGATAATGGTTACTGAACGCTGTTCTAAAATACCATCTGAAAGGTCTTTACATATTCATGGGGCTGTTGCTTATACCTTGCTGTTGGGGACTGCAATTTGTTTTTCCAGATAGGGTGTTATTGAAGGGCTTTAGATCAAGGGTACAGCTTAAAATGCACACTAGCTGGAAATCTCACCTTCAATTTCTGTTGATTACAGTGGACCAAATCCACTGTTGGTGTGAATCTGCTTACTTAGTTCTTTATATTGAAGAATTCATCCTGGCCTTCCTTTTCCCATTTGGCTTTTGCTAGTTAGTTGTGCATTCCAACAAACGAGCCTTAATGTTAAAGACATGGAAAAGTGCTTTTCTTCAACTTCTGTTTTCAGTTGCACCTAGATTTGACAATATCAGTTGTGAAACCTGGGATCATCCAGCTATCTCTGCTTCAGACAGAGTTATTTTGAAAAGTCTAAACAAATTTACCAAGATTCCCTTCAGCAGAATGGACAGAAAACTCACGGCTATTAATTTTTTCAAAGTGCTTCTGGTTGGAAATTGGATTTGAAAGGTGATAGAGGGAGAGCACTTATCTTAGAAAAAGGCTCCAAACTTTGAATATCATCTTCATTGCACAAGGTCTGGACCTTGTGTAATGAAGACCTTGTCCAAACTCATCTTCCTGAAGGATACACAGGCAGGACCACAGAGAAAAGAGTAATTTTCTTTTTCCTTCATTGAACTCACATCTCTCCTCTTGGGTGATACTCAGTGTTGTGCATTTCATGGAACTTCTGATTGTCATTCATGACAGTTCCCATGTCTTGGATCCAGTGGCAGAGCCATATGAGCACTAAAAACCTGTTTCAAGCCTGATGGCCCAAATAAAAAATGGTTAGAGCTGCCTGCAGCAGGTTTGCTTTGGACTTCCCTTTTCTTTTTGGTTTATTTTGGTTCCTTAAAGAAAAGGAGAGGGAGTGTGAGGAATTCTCAAGCTTGAGTCTGGCTTTGAAATACAAAGGTTGAACAGCAAAACCAGGTAAATGGTAAAGTTGTGCCTGGTCTCTGATGCAAAATTAGAGTCAGGACAGCAACACTCTAGATTTAGGCCAGGACAAGTGGGAATGTAAAATCCATGCAGAAAAACGGAGAGAGGACAAGTACTGCAAGGCCTGGCTGAGAGGCAGCAGTGCTGGGCAGGGAGGCACATTCCAGCTTTTTGCCCTGAGCCTGAGCTGCAGCATTGCAAGAGGAGTCTGCAGGAGGAAATCAAGGAGGTCAGTAATGTTTTCTGGCTTCCTCCCTGCCACAAGCCCAGCTACACTGGCAGCCACATCCGGGAGTGGAAATCCCTCAGCAGAACTTCTCTGCATCCCATTCCAGCAGTCACAGTTTCCTGTGCTGGCCATCCCCTCTGGGCAGCTGAAGACAAGGATGTGTGTACACAATGGCAATCAGTCAAAGAGAAGAGATTGCAATTTAATTTCATTTCAACCTCTCACCCGGGCTGTTAACGCCTGGGAAAGGCTTTTAATAAAATGGGACAAGCAGTGATCTCATTTGCCATAACTAACACTATCTTTACAGATGCACCATCTGATTCCAGGCACACAAGAACAGAGGATTATTGGATTAATTCTAATCTCATAATTGATTCATTCTGGGTTTAGTCTGCTTGTAAAGCGAGATAAGATCTTAATATTGTGCATTCAGCACAACAACCTCTTGCCTTTCAGAGCAGCCTCTAATTTCTGTGAGTGATTAGCTCATGCCACATCCCCAGCTTGGCACAGACCCAAACTAGGGGGATGTTTGGAGCAACATCCAGACTTCACAGCTGGCTCTTATCTAAAGAAGGGGCCTGGCTATTTTCCAGGGCATTTACCATTCAAACAATATTAAACTCTAGAGCTGGACACAAGTACGAGTTTAATAATTTGCAAAAAATAAAAGGAGAGATTGTCCCAGCAGGGGTTACAACTGCAGAGCTGATTTGACACAAGGAAAAGGAGGAAAACAATGCAGTCAAAGATGTGATGGGGAACAAAATACTCATATTCCATATCAATGTCAGGCCTGGAGTTAGACCATGGGAACAGACACAGACACATTGATTGCTCTCAAGGTTAAGACCTGGACACAGTTAATGGTTATCTTGGTATTACTGATGATGTGGAAAATGTTTCTGGCTGCTCAGAGAAGCTCTGCTGTCAGTGTGAACAGTCAGGGCATGGCCTCAGGGCATGTTGCTGTGAAGTGACTCCTGTCTCACTGTTCCACACTACTATCCACCTGAGAACCTCTCATCTCACCAGCTCGACACATCTCAAGGGAAGGATGAGCAAGATCAGCTGTCAAAACCTATTCCTGTAAGACATTTCAATCAGCCTGACATCCATAACATTCTTGTCTCTGTCTGTAGCCTCTTGTTCTGCTGTGTTTCCATTAAGATTTTAAGCCTTTAGAGAAAGGGAATACATATGTCAGCAGGTTTTAACAACACCCACCCAAAAGCCTTTCTCAGAACTAAAATCTTTCCAGCCACGGGTTTCAGCCTCAAAGAGTGGAGAAGACTGAAGTTTGCTCAAGGCTGAGACCCAGGTAAGATATGCAGAGGGGAGCAGTGTCTGTGTACAGTGAGACATTTGGGCCTTATCTTGGCAGTAAAATCTCAGGTTGCCCCTACAGATGTGCTTGGTGTCATTGGCAGTGCCTTGTACCTTGTTCGTGGAGTGACAAGTCCTGAATCCTCCAGTTTTTACAGACATGGGAACTGGTACAACCTTTTTCCTGGATCAGCACTGACTTCTCTGCTGAGAATAAAAGTTGAAAACTTGTGTAGGTGGTGCTGGTGGCAGCGGGTGACTGGTGAGATTAACAGGTAAAGTAAAAACTCTTCTCTTGTTGATTCTTCAGCACATCTGATAATCCAGACTTACCACTGGCTGTCTTTTACTCTGCCACACTCACGTCCTCTCAAGCTTGACATCTGAATTCATGAACTCAACCTCATCCTGAACTTCTGCAGCAGATCCTTGATTGCTGTTGTTGTGGGAGGACATTCATG
Organism: Sterrhoptilus dennistouni; assembly: GCA_013397095.1. Taxonomy (NCBI): domain Eukaryota; kingdom Metazoa; phylum Chordata; class Aves; order Passeriformes; family Zosteropidae; genus Sterrhoptilus; species Sterrhoptilus dennistouni. The sequence continues at coordinate 120,131 of VWZU01010563.1, read as the reverse complement.
TAAGCCAGTCAAGAGCTTTGCCATAAAAAGAGCCAGCAAGTGCCATGGGGAGTCTCAGTTTCAACAGGAGTCATAGAGAGAACCCCTAAAAGAGCAAATAGTACAAAAAAGTTTGCAAATAAAAGTAATACCAGGGTGACAACAACACAGTTGTTGTGTCTGCTGCCTGCTCCCAGGTCATCTGCTCTGTGTCTCCCCAGAGCAGGGGTGAGTTCTGACTGTTTTTCAGGAATCCTACACCCAGAAATAAAGTGAAAACCACTGTCAAATATCACACCAGCAACCCCTCCTTCTTCCCAGCTTGCTGCAGAACCACACCTCTGTGTGTTTTGTGTGCAGATGTCTGGGCCTTGTAACGATCAGGGACATGGAAGAAGACTGTGAAGAGCCTAAACCTGGGAGGAGGAGGAAGAGAGTACACCCAAACCACCATTAATTGTCTCTGCTGTTGTTTCTCTTATGAGAAGAGCCTTGGGAACTGGCCCTAGAGACACCAGCCTGTCTAGGGAGGTCGGGGGAACAGAACAGTGGAGAGGCAAAAGAAGGGGCTTCCCCTGACCCCTGACCCCTGAATCCTCACTGCCAACAGGATCATGATACCTGAGAGCATCCAGACCCTCTTCTTCCATCTCATTCTTATGAAATGGTATCTTCCACCAAGCCCAGCTGGGTTACATCCATCCATCCATCCATCCATCCATCCATCCATCCATCCATCCATCCATCCATCCACAGGACCTGGGAAGGAACCAGTGTCCCTGAGGCTTCTCACCCCAAGTTTCTGCTGTGGAATAAAGAGAATTATTTCAACCCTCCATCCACTTCCTGGCCATTCCTGCACCATTCCTTTGGCTCCTGTTCATCTTTTCCTGCATCCTTCCAAGCTGAATTACCTTTCACAGAATCAATAGCTTGGAGACACCTTCAAGATCAACAAGTCCAACCCTTTTCTCAGCTGTCATTGGCACCAAGTTTTCCACCTCTTGCTTTGATAAAATCACCATGGCCCCTGCTCCCCTTCCTCAAATAGGTTATTCCAGTATTTCAATTATTGTGCTGGTAATTAGAAATGTTGGTGAATGAATAGCAGCTTCATTTAAAGAGAGGCCAGAGGAATATCTTCCCCCCCAAGACACATCCTCAAGCACTTTAATTTCTCCTGAAATGCTGCTCAAGGCCAGCAAGAGGACCATCAGTTGCTATGAGATGGCTTTTGAAAAGATGGAGCATGCCTAGCACGGGTGAGGACTGGGTGGCAGGAGGTGTTATTTCTGTCTTTTTTTGTACCCACAGAAAAAGGAGAAATAGAAAAGGAACAGCTCTTCCCACACTCAACCTCTACACCCTCAAAAAATCCCACCTGAATTCTATCAATGAGCCTTTTAAGGGCTTCGTTGTGGTTTTCACTTAATTTTTGACTGTAGGATTCATCAGCAGTAGCCAGGAAAGAATCTGGGAACTGGAGAGGAGTGTTTAGCATAAAATAAGTGGGGTTAGAAGGCAGACACAGTGTGCCTGTCTCTCAGTGTTATTGCCAACTCTAACAACCACATCAAACCAGAGGACTCCCGTGGGCATTGCTGCTCCATCCATCTACCTGGACACTTCACCTCACTGGGTGGGAGGTTTTAGAGGCTTTGTCTTGTTAGAAACAGAATGTACATGAACCAGAGAAAACTGCCAGCTTCCAAAGAATTTCAATTTCTGGGGATGATCTAAACCAAAAAGGAAGCCAATGAGGTCTTTTACAAAAGGATTCTTTGCTTTTCTTTCAATATAACATTTCCCTAGAAGAGGTACTTTTTGGACAATTGTGCTATAAACTTCAGAAGAATTTCAAGTGGAATGAAACTTTGCAATGCTGTAAAAATTAATTCCTATTATTTGACTTTAATATTACCCCAGCTGTGATTTGCTGTAGGAAACTTATGCAGGAGGAGGTTGGCTGCAAATCACATCGATCCTTCTCACATCTGAGGGTTCAGTGCAAAGTTTAAATGGCATCTGCAGATTGACCAGAACAATCTAATTCTTCTTGACAATAGTCTTGTGTTGCTCTTGGTGCTTCTGCAACATGGCAAAGCATCTTTGGTGCTGAGGAGAGCAATAGGGTTTGGTGTTTGTCCCCTTTGTACCTGCTGCTGCTACAAGAGAGGAAGGACTTCACTAGACAGGAACAAGGGAGGGGAAAAAAAAACCAATCTGATTTTAATAGAGATATAAATTTTGTTCTCTAAGGAGACCACAGTATTTTTCAAGCTGTCTCAGAGTAAACTCCTGGTCTCCATGAAGCTGTAGGATTATCATCAGGGACAGCAGGACAGGTAACAGTGTGAAACTGAGAAGTTTAACCTAAGAACCTTCACACAGACATTTGACACAACTGCACAAACAGAATCCCACTGTGCTCCAGCAAAAGACAATGAATCATTTGAACGTTTAAAGTGTTAATGGAAACAGATTCATTCCAGCCAGCATCCACACAGAATGGATCCATTAAAGGCACTGCCTTCAAATGACTTTAACTCTTTGCCCAGCCCCAGCTATGTCCTTAACACATCTGCAAAGATTTGTTGCTGTTGTCCTTTGATCAAGACAATTTTTATGAGTGTTTCTCCATGGAGTCTGAACATCAGCCAAGTAACAAACACTAAGCATGTGCGACTGCAACGTGTCTGGCCATTTAGATGATGCTACTTCAGACACAAAGGCAGGAGCAAAGATAGGGAATGTGTCCCAGATGGCAAATATTGGCAGGATCCTTGCAGCTTGGACAAAGAGCATTGTCTTTTTGTTACTACCCAAGCAGTGAATATAAAGGCCGTGGGTACAATACTAAGCCTTGATCTCACATAAACTTCTGAACACGAGTAATTAAATACAAAAATACATCCTAATTAAGTTCAGGTTGTCCCGTGATTACCTGCAGCTCTCAGCTAACATCAGTCTCTTATGTTGGCTGTGTAGGAGACATCAGATAAATAACAAAGCACAAGTGGATTAGGGACAAGAGACGTGATGCTGCATCACATCATATAGAAAATCAGTGCACAAGCTTTGAGAATTCCCACATGGGTGACTTCCTGGGAAGAGCAATTTCTGGGAAGGCTCACATGCACTAACAATAAATAAGATCTCTGCCATACAAGCCCCTCTGCCACTTTACATGCAGCACACGTGTGATTGTGTCCATCTGACCCAATGACTGGAGAAGCTTCAAGGCCCCCACAAATGGGGAGGCTTGGGGAGAAATGATTCCAAAGGTCCCCACTGCTAAATGAGTCACCAGCCAGGCTTGGTGTCTGTGACAATTTCAAGGTAATTTGCATTTTCAGAGACAAAGATCAGGGTTTTAAGGGCTCATTTGCAGGTTAGTCCAATGGCCCAAGGACAGTGAGGATGCTCTGTTTCTACCATGGATGATGCATTTAGGTAGAAGGAAGTCAAATCCAAGTATTATCATGATGACTTGGCATCAGGATAGCTATCTTTAAATCCTTTCTTGACTGTAGATGCCCTGGGAAATTCACTTAGTGTCACATCCACAGAGATATTCCTCATTCAGCACCCATAGAAACAATGTGGATTACATGTAGGGATGTTTCTGTCTTGTCATCAAAGATTTGGATGTCTTTGTGGAGTGGAGCTTCAGACTTTGGAACACATGTTCATAATTTTTAAATGGTCGACTTTTATGTAAATCAAAGATCAAACATGAAAAAAAAGTTGTTAGTGAACCGAGAGTGGCCAGGCAGAAAAATAATGGGAATTATTACAGTAAGCACAGCACAGAGCATTTCCTGAAACAGGCCAAACCTCAGAATATCCAAAATTTCCTATCAAATGTCTTTACTTTGTTGAGGAGAAACCCTGTTTGCCTTTGAGTAACATAATTGATCTGGTTTGGTGAGAATTATATAGCCAGGCCTTATCAGAAACAGCATGCTGAGTCTTGAAATAGAATGTTTTCCTAATTTTTAACTGCTTTGGTGGGACCTCTCCCCAAAGCTTTTCCATTCCTCAGTTACCAAAGCTGCCAAAAAAATACTGAATCATGAAAAACCCATGTAAGAGGAAGTCCAGGTTTCTGCATCTCTCCATATAAGCAATTGTTGATATTTCTTCTATGGCACACCCTTCAAAGAGAAGAAAACAAAAGCTTTGTTTTGTATGAGAAGGAAACTTTGGAATTCTTTTATTGTGATCAGTCCCTTTCTGTTCATGATTTTATTTAACCTTTTCTGAAGACAGATTTAATGTGTGGGGTAGAAGACAGAATTATGAGGAGTGTTTTGGGCTCTGAATTCAGTGATGTGCCATCAGAGTGAGCAGCTCCTGACTATCTGGGTAGTAACTGAAATCCTCTGATTTTATGTGAGAAGGGATTAGTGCATTGATCCAGTTTTCAGTGAACAAAAGTCATTACTTCTGAATTAAAGGCATCACAGCTGCTTTGTCTGCCAGTGCACCAAATGCTGAGAGTTGCTGTTAAATTACTGTGGTAACTGATCTGTCACTGCCACAGCTGGGTCAGAGCAACACTGAAGTGTGGATCTCTGTAAGGTGAGCACAGGGACTTGAAAGCCCCATTTAAAGAACGTATTCCAAGCACAGTCATGGACTCAGATTTGAATCAGAGTTACTTTGCAGTCACAGAGAAAAGCATTTGTCTAAGCAAGGCAGTGTTCTTGTAGCTGTGGGAAGCTTCAAATCCTCAGCTCAAGCCCATTTGATAAACACTTTCTGTGGCAATAATAAGATACCATCATCGTTTAATCCTCACACATGTAAATATTAGGTCTTTTTTCCTCCCAGTTGAATGTGAGCTTTATAAGGAAGAAAAGCAAATTCATACCCACACGGCATCCAGGAAGAATCACTGCATGAATTATTAAAAGCCAGCATTCAAACCCTTCTCTTTCTGGGAGTAAAGGGTTGCTAAGGTGTACATTCCTCATAAAGCCCAATTTGAAATTAAAGAAAAGCTTATATCCATTTTGGCACTTATCTGTCTACCTCTTCATTATCCATCTGCTTAGTACTCTTCCAGGCTTTTGAACTCAAGGTTAAATTCTAACCCCTCTAGAGATAATAGGGTTGAGCCACCAGAGCAAAAAGGATTAAAATGACATCCTTAGCGATTTTCCTGTGAGTTTACACAGCTACCCAGAGCCCAGCACTTAGTAATAGTTCAGTAAATTCAGGGATTCCAGGAACTAGCATTCCAAATTGCAAACAATGGAACAGACAAGTTTTATTTGCCTTCATTTTTTGGACAAATTCTGCTAGGATGTGTGTAGAGGTGGTCATGCAGAACACACAGTTCCTCTCTCTTTGCCATGTCACTCTGATCATTTGCAGGAAGAAGAGAAAGGGGTGGGTATTTTGGGTGGCTGCAGCCATCCAGGTGTCTGCTGCCTGCCTGCTGGCTCTGCAGCAAGAAAACACCAGGGAATGTTTGGCTGCTTTGGTTGACATTTAACTCAGGAAAGAATCACAGATTTCATTGTAAGGCCACAGAAATCAGTGAAAAATTCCCCCTTCGCTTTCTGGATTTTAGATAAGCTACAGTTTTATTTCATCTTCACACAGATGTTGAATCCTCCTCCAGTCCAGGGCTCTGATCTTTCACAGTCCCAGGCATGGTGTGCACTCAAAAAAATTGCACACCTGAATCAAAAAATACCCTGGAGTCCTTTTCTTCTTGCCTTGAGTGGACTCCAGAACAACATCTTTGAGAGATGTGTCATTGCTGCAGCTCTGTCTATGACCAAAGACCATATTGCTCCTGTGTTGAAGCTGCCATTTGTCAGGGATATCCAAGCAAGAAGGTCTGGCAGACACACACAGAGCTTTGCTTTGGAGACAGGATGAATGAAAAATGAGCCATTGAGTCCCTGGCTCGTGGCAAGCAAACACACACCACTTCATCCTTTGGATTGGTGTCAAAGCAACATCTCAGGCTGAGCCAAGAGTGGCACATTCAGATTCCAAATGGCAGAAAACCCCTGTTGGCCACACTGCAAGGCAGGAGTGCAAGGTCTTGGTATCTCCAGAAATGCCGAGGTACACTCGAGCACTGAGAACAGCTGTTACCCAAATCAGCTGGGGAAAACATCACTAAAAATTATATCCAGGGTCTTGAATTCATCTAGAGATGAAAACCCACTCCCACTTCCACCTCTTCTTAGATCAGCCCTCTCCACCATGTGCTGTGCTCTTACTTTTTCTTGGCCTCCTACTTCCATTCTCACTGTTTCCTCAAATTAGGACACTTTCTACCTACTAGCTCTCTTTGTCCCAAACATTTAGGCTTATTTTCCCTAAAAAAAAAAAAAATCCCGGGAAGGACTGATGTGACCAAGAGCACAGATTTGACTCCCTTTACCTACTTTAATCAGACCAACCTGCAGCCCTTGGCAAACTGTGGCCCATCTCCCCAGCACACAGAATAATTAATGGCAGTGTTGCTCTTCATTGCACTTCCCGGGATTCAGTTGGCATTCCAGAGCCTCTGTTATCAGACAATTACAATTTAATTGTCTCAGCAAACACACTTTTATTTAAAAACCCTCTCTGATTATTGCATTTGCATGTTGTCTATAATTTGCTTTCAGAAAGGGAAAAAGGACATCAAGAACAACATTCAATCTAAAGGCACATTTCTAAGACATTTATAGCAGGCTACTAAATGCCTAAAGAGGACTTGAAATAACTAGTTTATTAGAACAGTCTGTAAAAAATGATTGAAGCACTTTTTTTTTTTAAATAACTAGATTATTTAAACAAGCTTTTCACAAAGGTAACATCCAGTTAATTTTTAATTATTTTCCATTGCGTTTAATGTACCAGAATACAAATTACCTTTTTTTCTCTTATATTCTGCAGAAATGCCCCTCTGGGATATTTAGTGTTGCTGCCTCTACACTCTTGTCTGTGGATAAAGAAGACCTGGAGGGTTTTACAGCTCCTGCAGCTCATCAGGGCCAGGATTCCACGGGATATTTTTTATCCCCCAAATGTTGTTCCTTCTGTAAGGAGACCTCATGTTTTATCCTGAGGCATGTAGGAGTGCAGGGAAACCTACTGAGTGGAAGCAAATAATGTTCTAGCTCACCCCCAAAGGCAGTGTTACAGCAATTAGGAACTGAGCCTATTGCTTTTTTGAAATAAAAATGGTGTGGAAATTTGCATGCATTTAACCATTTCTAGTCAGAAAGGTTATTCCAGCACCTCACACCCCTCTGCAATATCTGTCATTTGCTCATAACATCATCATTGTACAACTAGAGCAGCTTCAGGCTGCTATCAGTTGGCCTTTTGAAAAGGCAACCTCCAGACCAAGTGAGATCAATAGGATTTAAAAATACACAAGGTAGGTTTTGGTCAAAATGCTTCCAGGATGTGCAGTAAAAAACCCCTGGGAGTTGCCTGTGACGTTTATGTATCCAATGCTTTTGGGTTTTTGCATTTGTTTCCCCTCTGTAAATCAATCCTCTGCCTCAGGGACATTATCACTCAGGGCTCGGTTGGCCCTTGGGTTGTGAAGGCGGTTTTTTTTGTACTCACTGTAAAATCAACCTACACTGTGGCAAGTTAAAAGAGATGCTCTTGCAACTACTAGTTGGGATTTTCTAAAAATTGCTGGTCATTCCATAGAGTTGCTCATGGATTCAGAGGATGCCTCCTCTCAGCACAGTTAGGAAGATGATTTGGTTGGTGAGAGTGTGGGGGTGGGAATCCAAGGGTAGGAGAAGTTTAATCATCTTTTCCCAAATTTGTTTTCACTAGCCAGAGGATTTTGTAGATAGGAGATGATAAATCCCTAGCAACACAAACCCCTGACAGATGGTGTTAAATGGTTTTGAGAATATTTCAAAATCTGCCCTACTTTTTATTCCCCAAATGTTGCTCCTTCTCTGCTTTTTTTTTTCTTTTTTTTTTTAATACAGAATTTTCCTACACTGTCTCCCACATTCTCATTTGTGTCATAATTTATGCTTCCTTATGCTCCAAACCGGAATCCAAATCACCAATTTAAACGGAGAAACAACCTGCTGAATTTTAAAGCCAGTTCTTTTCCTCCTGTTGAGCTGGGTATCCAATCTGAGAGGAAGGAAGGGTGTATCAGGCTGATCAGAATTTACCTCCCATTCTCCAGGAAGGATTGTCTGGGCACAGCACATGTAAATCAAGGGAGAGGTGGCAACCAGTCCCATCCCACAGAGAAACCAGCAAACTCTCTTTTCACATGAATTTTCTTGAATAAAAACTTTGTCTCTTTGGTTTACCAGGATAGGAATCCTATGTGTAACTCCATGGAGAATTGCAGGACTGGGAAAGGCACCTTAAGGTGGTGCAAAGAAACAGAAAAAATGTGAGGTTAAAAAAATGTGGGAAGAATCAGGTTTTACAGTTTTACTTAAAAAAAGGTTGGTGTTTAGGAAGTCTCTGGGTCAGCCCCCTGAGAGGAATTTCATGGGTTCCAGATTTTCTTGGGATCCAGATGCCACTTCCTTCTTGCAGACAGGGCCCAAAGTCCAATCTCTGAGGCAAAAATACAATCCCCCAAAAAACCTGAACAAAAGCAAACAACCCTCCTGGCGCACACTCATACAATTAAACACACACACATAAAAAACCCCAAAGCAAACAGGAGAGAAAAGGTGCAACTTCTTTTGGTTGGTGTGAAACAGCAAATCAGGACAAATCATTTTTCTACAGAAAGATGGTGTTGTCCATATCTTCATCAGTGCTCACGGGTGACCTCATCCTAAAGCAAAGGAAGATCAGAGACTAATTGCTGTCCTTTTGCTGAGGGCTCTGCTACTTTCTCCATGGAGATTTGTTCCAATTACTGCTCAGAGGGCAACTGCTTTTTCTAATCAGAACCTGCAGATGGAAAAGGCAAACCTCACCTTTTGTTCACTGTGTGCAAGTCAAGGGAGTCTCACAGCAGTAAATACAATTTCAGGGGAAGCAATCCACAAATCAGAAGTTAAAATTGCACAGGACAAAGTAAATTTCCTGTTTCATACCCCCAGCCTTTTTCTCTTTTTGCCATCTCTGCTCACATGATGATGATGTGTATGTTTTACCAATTCACTGGATACTGAGAAACAACTGAGCACAAGTCACAAGCCTGACAAAAAATTAACCTTCTCCTCCATCCCTCCTTCCAAAAAAAAGGGATAATGAACTGTTTTCCATGCAGTTCAACAAGCTAAGTAGGACCAGAGCACTCTGATAAACAACGGCTTCAATACAACGGGGAGGCAGAGCAGGAAAGAAGACATAAGAACTTGCAGCAGGAAAGAAGACATAAGAACTTGCAGAAGGAAAGAGGAAATGAGAGGAAAGTGTGTGACAGATCCCGCCTTTTCATGGCAGCTCAGATGTTCCTGTAGTCACACCCCAAATGTGACCAGGAAAAGTATTTTTTTTTGTACCTGCTTTTGCTTTGTGCTTGTCCCATTAAATTTGGAACCAAATTTGCTGCAACAGGGACGTTGCACTTTGAAGATCCACCTTTCTCCTTGGATCTGGAAGCAACAAAGCTCACCAGCACTTTTGGTAGATTTCAGGTTTTAAGGATGCCAAGACACCCTTAAGTCTAAAAGAACTGCCCTTCAGGACAAGAGCACTGAATATTTATGGATGCCTGAAGAGAAAGTGTTAAAGAGCTCAGAGCTGACAGCATTTTAACTGAACTATATTCCTTCCTATTTTCCAGTGTGTGGCTGGGAAATGTTTGCTAATAGGCAGAAAAAAGAATACCTAAACTTGTTTTCTATGGATGGATGATTACTATTGAGCAGCCAATTACAAGCTGATGTCATTCACCTTTTTCTGGGTAGGCCAGAAAATGGCTCTAGACAGAGATGTGATTATGTCCCATTGGAGATCCCTGCCCTATGGACTGCACAGGGAGCCAGGGCTGGCTCTTGAAGATGTCCCTGTGGCCACACCAGTGGTCTTGAGGGCTTTTAGTTCAGCTAAAATGCTGAAAAAAATCTGTCTGAATCCAAATCTCCCTTGAGTCTCCCAGTTCACCCTCCTTGGCTGGTGGCTGCCTAGTCACATCTCCCTGACCAACTCCTTTGTGCCCAAACATCTTCCACAACAGAATCCACCCAATCCTCAGAATTCATCTGTAAGTTCCCAGCTTCAAAGACCTTCTGCTTTCAGCTGGGTGAAGGTTTACTCACTTGTGTGGCCTCAAAATTTTTCTCTGCAGAGCAGTGGCCCTCAGGAGCTCCCCAGGTTTCCTTTGCTTTCCTGGGTGTGGTTGTCTCTGGCAGTGCAGCCTCCTGGGGGTAGAACTGCTCTGGAGACCCCAAAGCAGCTCAGTGTGGATGGAGATGAAGTTAAATAGTTACTCAGGCAGCACTGGAGAGTTCTAAGCAATTGTCACATCCAAAGAAACCCCATGAGGAAGGAAGCTTCATGGAAGATGTGCTAGAAACTGATTCATCCTGATTTTGATGTGCACAATGTTGTAGTGGATGTGAAATGAAGAAAAAGATCATGCTCAGAAGCTGCAACATAAAGGGCATCACTGTCTTGTAAGTTGTAAATAAATATGTTCGGATTCAATTACCTCAGAGGTATTTTCCTATGATTAGTGATTTTATGATTCTTTATTGGAGTCAGTGAAAGTTGTTTTTGTAGCTCCCAAACACTTGCCTGGAACGTCATTTGCAGAAATCAGCAGGTTTTAACTTTCCAAGTGCCAAACATGCATTTATTTTCCTCCGTCTTAAGAAAGATCTTCTCTCTATTGGACAAATTTTCTCTGAGGATCAGAGAACAAAATCCAAGGAACCAAACAAAGAAACAAACAAAAATCAGAGTAGACCTAGATCTGACCATTCTGAAGTTCACCAATCAAATGAAACTCTTTGACTTTTAAAATCTAGACAGTGAACAGAGACACAAAAGCCGTAAAATCAAAGAAAATGGAAGGAGAAATACATGTGTCATGATCCCTAATTCTCAGGTGGGTTGTTACCAGGAAAAATTCCTTTCTGTCCCAGTCCCTCTGGTGTTTTCTATAAGCAGTGATTTAGATACCAAAAACCCCTCATGTTCCAGAAATATTTTAAACCATTCTGAATGAAATGAAACTGGAATACTCCAATAAACCCCCAGCAGAAATGGAACCACTTGTGTTTGGTTGGCAATTAAAGGGTGGCTCCTACCCATTCAAACAGTGACATTTCAGAGCAGTCTTTGACTGGTTTGAGGAGGGAACTGGTTAATTTTACAGAAAATTTATATTTTCTGAGATATGTCTTCCTGCCATATTTTTCTACTACTATTTTCCAAGCCTCAAATTGCTCTAATCAGCCTCATGTTGTGGTACAGAACCAGTCACCACTTAAAGCAAGAGCCTCAGCCCTCCCATTGCTCCACCAAGGTTATTTTGTTCCTGGGCAGAGCTCAGAGATGGCTTGAGGCTAAAAAAAGTCTCGATAATAATTTTCCATGTAAACTCACAAAAGTAATTACAGAAAGAGGTTATAGAAGGGATTTTCCAGGTCACCTTTCCACTGCATGAAACCAGGGCCAGTGCAAAGATCTTTGGGACACCATGAGAAGGTGATTTCACCTCTGCCTTGCTGTTTCTGCAGAACATCCCACATAGCCCAGGTGCTCAGCTGGGTGAGGCATCTCTGGTTTGGGCTCTCTGATCTCCAGGACCAGCTGCCAGGAGCAGCACTGGGATTGTTTTGAAGTGAAAGGCTGATGCAGCCTAAAAATGTCACTGCCCTACCAGGCAGCTGTGAGACAGCAAAGTGTGAGGATGTATGGTATTGAGAGGAGGCAGGAAAGAAAAAAAAAAAACCAAAACTGTTTACAAGAGCTTGGTGAGTCACATCATCTCAATAAGTCAGAGATAGACGTAGTTATGCAAATGTCAGACATCATGTTTGAACAAAAGGTTACTCACTCACATAACCTGAAGCTTTTACTGCTAATGAAGCATTAACTTCCATCTCAATATGGGACCATGAGGAATTTAGGGCTTTTTATAGCTCAAGTCATGAATGATTGAGCGATATAAAAATAACAATATCCTGTGTCTCACTCATCTGAGACAGAGGCTTTAGTCTCTTCATTTCTTTCTACCTGGAGCTTCTAATTGACAGGAAAACTTAAATCTTGATTTTTGTTTGTCACTTTACATTGTGGCATGAGGCAGTTAGAGAACAGTGACAGCATGAGACACAGGTTGTTCAAAGTGCTGCCAAGCCTGTCTTACACCAGTGAGGAAGTTGGGACATGGGCAATTTTACGCCTGTTTTAGGCACATTTGTGTTTTCTAAATAGCATAATTTAAAAAATAGAATGGAATGGAATGGAATGGAATGGAATGGAATGGAGTGGAGTGGAGTAGAGTAGAGTAGAGTAGAGTAGAGTAGAGTAGAGGAGAGGAGAGTAGAGTAGAGTAGAGTAGAGTAGAGTAGAATAGAATAGAATAGAATAGAATAGAATAGAATAGAATAGAATAGAATAGAATAGAATAGAATAGAATATTTGGAAGAGTCCTACGTCAATCATCTAGTCCAAATGTCTGACTATTTCAGGGCTGGCCAAAGGATAAATCATGTTATTAAGGGCATTTTCCAAATCCCTCCTCCACACTGACAGGCCTGGGGCACTGACTATCCCTCTAGGGAACCTGTTCCAGTGTTTGACTGCACTCTCAGTGAGGAAATGCTTCCTCATGTCCAGTTTAAACCTTCCCTGGCACAGCTTTGAACCATTCCCACATGTCAAGGTATCAGCATCTCCCTCCCCTGTTGCGTCTCTGCCAACCAGCACCTCACATCCCTTCCTGCACAGCTGCTCCCTTGCCATTCCTCCCCCAGTTTACACTTGTGCCTGGTGTTCCTCCATCCTAAGTGCAGAACCTGCATTTTGACTCGTGCATGGAATAGAGGTGGCTGTTTTCCAGAAGAACTTCCCCTGCAAGTCATTACTTCAGTCCAAACCATGGTCCAGGGGACTGCCCTTTGTGGTCTGAAGCTTTTGTGCAGAATCAAATTAAGCACAGCAATTTGCAGAACTTGTCAGTTCTAATGAGCCTGAACCATGGGGAATTTTAGAGTTCACGGAGATCTGTGGTTGCTCAGAGGTTTGGGAGCCACTGGCACAGGGAATGCACCCACTTCATCCAGGGCAAATCAGTGAGGAGGTGCTGATTTGGAAAGTGTGTTTTGTTTTGGTTTTTTTTTTTTTCTTTCTCAGAGGTGATAATAAGAAATAAATAACAGAAGCTGTCTTTAAACTCATGACTTTTAGATGACTGAGCCTCACTGCAGGCTCCAAACCTTTCTACCCCTGCAGAGGGATGTAGACAAATCTTCCTGGTCACCTTGTGCAACTAAAAGAGATCAAATCCTAACCCAGCACCCCCTCCCCAGCATGGCATCCCTGCTTGATGAGAGCTCATATTGCTGAGATATAGAGTTTGCAGGGAAAATATATCTTCTTTAGCACCTCTGCTCTGAAGGTGATATGTTGGCAGAAGGGAAAATGAAGCAGTGGTTTTAAAGGCAAGATATTAAACAGAAACACTTTTGAGGGGGTAATGATGGAAGGAGAAGGGGGGAAAATGAGTTAGATCTTAGCAGGAGCTACCTGGGTCGGGAGGTTAATGAGATTTTGGGTAAGGCAAGAGCTCTGCACACAAACACATTTGTGTCAGGGACTTGGCTGTCAACCTGCTCAGCCCACTGGGCTCACCAAGCATTGTGCTCTGAGGTTGCAGCTTCACACCAGCCTAACTCAGTCTGATAATTGGTGGCTGCAAGTTGTCCCCCTCCCTTCCATCCTCCAGCTGCCCATTCCTGTCCATTCCTTTTGTGCCAGCCACAGGTTTCACCAGGTTCTGCTCCTCTGAGTGAGTGCATGAATGCAGGAGCAAATCTAGTATCATCTTTAGAAAGATTTTTTTTTAAAAGGGAATTGTTTTTAGAGTGTGACAATTGTTTTTGGAGTATGGCAATTGTTTTTGGAGCACGAGGTTGCCATATAGGCCTCCTAGTCTGGTATAAACTCGTGCTGAAGCTGAAAAGGTTGTGTGATGGCGTGACCCTCCAATTCCCAGCCCTCCCTTAGGTGGATACTTCAGCTCCTGTAAGCACAAAAATTTGAACTTGGAGGTAAATTGGGACTTGTCTGACCATCCCTGCTCCTTATTTGTTAGCACATTCCGTGGTGGGTACCTAGCAGAGCCTCAGTTTTAGCAACAATTTGTAAGTGAAGAAGTCTTGAACTTCATTTGGAGAAGGAGACAAATTTAATTCTGTTGCTGAGACAGAAATATTGGTTTAGACAGAAGTGGCTTAAAACAGAAATCTCTCCATGATTTAAAGGTCACTGTCACACACATAATGTTAGAAAACTTGCACAGGCAAAAGGGAAACCACCTACCTCACAGTGATGGTTTCCAGGTTCTTTAGAATTTGCATAGAATCTGTCAGACTTTCTGCAGGAGGTCAAATAAGAGAGGTAAAGAAGATACCAAATTACACAATTTAAAGGGTCAAACCCCAACAAGAGTCAGTTCAGCAGATTTTCTTTTAGGCCAACACGAGGAAAGACACCTAATTTGAGCAGCACAAAACCAACCAAGCTCTTGCAGGGATGTTTCATCACATGCTGGTGGGATAACATGGAAAACACAGCGAGGACTGCAGGTTCAGGGAAGGTCCAGGGTGGCAACAAAGGACAAAGCTGAAGGCATCTTCTTCAGAGACATGAAGTGTGGGGGTTATTTCCACCTTTGTCCATAGAAAAGTACTCCCAAGCTTTAGGTCTTTTAGGAGGTATGGACCAACTTCTCAGCATTTGGAGTCTTTGGCCAACTTTTTATTTGACTGGATTTTTTTTTTTTTTTTAATCTGGGTCTGTGACACAGGGAGCAGGGTGAGGCACTGACTGCACACCTGGGTTGGCACCAGTGCATTTACAAGCCATCCATCCTCCCTCCCAGAGAGGGAATCCTCCAGGCTCTGGAAATAATTTGTTCTCCTCCCAAACTAAAGGGAGATTTGGTGAGTAAAGAAATGTCCAAATTAGATTGGGTTAGGTGCACAAAGTTAAGTGGGTTCCAGCCCTAGGAGATGAGATGTGAGTGGAAGCACTTTTGCTGTGTCCAGCCAGGGAGACAGGACTGGAATGCTGAGGTGATGACAGCACAGTGAGTTCTGGGTCAGGAATGGGGTTTCCATGGTGCACTAACAAAAACAGTAATTTGAACAGGAGATAAGTACCATAAAGCCTTCAAAAACAGTCATCTTTAGAGCCTGAATGAGCCTAAGAGCTTAAAAACTGCTCTCATTGGGATTTTTTTCCTTGAGGTGAATCACTGTGATCCTCTTCCTATCCATGAGAAGTCAAATGTTTTCTTTAGTAGCCCATAGAAAGGCATTAGAGTCTGGCTGTTCTTTAATAGCAATAATGACAGTCAGTTAAGGGAAATATTTAGCATTTGGTAAAGACTACAGATGGTCTTTATCTTAGTTAATAGTTAAAACTTGCAAATATTCAAGCACAGAAAGACCCAAGCTGGTAATTTCTCAGACTCCTATTGCCTGAAGTCCAGAGCCTTGGTCTGAGTAAAGACAGCTGGAGATTTCCTTCAGATTTCCTGTATCTCATTAAAAAGTTTTAAAATAGAGGTGGAGAGGCTACATAGATCCTCCTTCACATCAACTTTGTGATAGGTAAGATTTTTAAAAGTAATGGAATTACTCCTCATTACTGCTAAGAAGCTGAGTGATTTTATTCATTTTAACCTTTCGCTGGGTGTTAGGAGGTGCCATTTCTCTAAATATGACCTTTATCTTGATGAGAGTTATGAAAGTTATAGTAAATAGATTTTTGTAGTAAATAATTTTAAAATACCTTTTTATTATATAGTTAGAGCCAGACTGTGTAATAGCAACCCAGTGAAATTTTTTCTGTGGTGTCCACTGAGTAATACTCCATGTTTACTTCTCCAGACTGTCCATGATGATGACTGAGGGAAGGAAACCCAAGTATTTTGTGCTGTCCTACTACACAAGACACATATCTATCAAAGATCACTGAAACCATGAGATCTTTACTGGAGATTCTGACTGCCGGCCATCAAATCCACCTGCTAAGCACCTGGCACTGAGTATCTGGAGTGGCAGCCAGCAGGACATAAATAATAAACTTGGAAGTAAACAAGCTTTGAGGCTGTCACATCCCAGACACCACAAGAATCTCTGATGCAAAAATGAAGATCCTGAGTGGGAGGGAAGGCAAGGAGTCCGTTCTGCTCTCCAGGCAGATGCTCAGGCTGAGGAGCACAAAAATAACTCTGGGAGTGTCTCTCTCAGTGCCACTTGGAGAGGGCAAACAGCAGTGCTGCTTCCTGAGAAGAGCTGAGTGCCAGGTGTGAGCTTGTAACTTATACATTCTAAAATTACCCTTATCAAGGCTGTTCTGATTTTGTGTTTTTCTTTTAGATGCTTCTCTTGTGCCTCTTGTGCTGTGTTATTGGTAAGAAACACTAAGAAGTGGCCAGAAGTGAACACAGTGAGTATTTGGGGTCTTCTTCCTTGCCCCAGTCAAGTAATTCTGGGTAAGAAATAATTTATTTAAATTATGGCTTAGGAGAGTTTGCCAGCTGACTTATCCTGAGGTCTGATAGGAAGATGGGAGGTGTGAGAAGAACCCTCAAAACTCCACAAGACTGCTAGGAGGTGGATAAACAAGGCATTCTACAATGGATTTCATGTGGGAGTGTGTTTTTTTCTGCAAAATGCTGACTAGTTCAATCTTCCTGATAGTACCAAACTACTTTCAACCCTGCAAAGAAGAAGAATTTAAGGTTCTCTGTCTCTGCAGCACAGAGAACATAGAGCTGAACTGTTGTGAGAACAGTTCAGCTCTATGTCTCAAAAACTGCTGACATAATTTTTAGCCACTTATAAACCTAATTCAAATTTTAGGCTGAGTTCTGCCCTATTTATATTGGAGATGTAGTAAACAGGCAGGAAACCAGTGAAATTTCCCCAGCAGTGATTCTTCAGGGTGCACAGAGGTGACCTACCCACCTGTGGATGCTTTTATATATTGGATGATATTGATAATGGATCTGATCAAACTCGGTGCAAAACCTCTGCTCTGAGTGGGAAACCCTTCCCAGCGAGCAGCGCTCAGCCCATGCTTCATCGGGAATTTTAACACACCCTCCCTGTTACCTTTCTTTATCCTGCAGAGGATTCATCTGGAGCATCTGCAGCCACAATTACCCAGAAGGGCACATTTCACACTGAGGGGTTTAAAAGGAATTCCAAACTGTGAGCTGATGCCTCCCAACAGGGGGGAATTGTCATGCACAGAGGTCCCTCCCCAGCTCTGAATCATCCTGCTAAAAGCAGGGATCCAGCCACAAATCCTGTTAACTCGGGAGAAATCAATGCCTGATGTTTCTATACCTTTAAATTGAACACTGCCATGCGGAGACACACCTTGAGATTGTTTATAAGTGCATTTAGTCATACATATAATTACACAGATACATGTAATATATGCATGAATGTATGTGTCACACAGGGTCATTAAATCATTGATATTTTAGACTTGTAGAAATACATATATTTCTAGGATATAGATATTTCTCTCTNATCTTAGCATATAAATATATTATATTTTATATATTATCTATAAAACCATATTAAATATAATATATATATTGTATATTATATGTACATATAAATATATATATAATATATATCTATTGTATATATCTATAATATATATGATTTATATGCAACCTTGTAGAAATTAGCTTCACTATTCTGCTTCATAATTTGATGCTGTTGAATTTGTCAGGTTTGGTTTGTTTTTTGTTGTTTGTTTTTGTTGGGTTTTTTTACATAAGGAAGTCTATGGAGTAATTAGAGATCCTTTTTCAGATGCCCAGATTTAAGTTTTGTATTCTTCTGGAGTAGGAAAGTTTGCCAAGCCAGGCAGTTTCCCACTAGAAGCACCAGGGAATGGAAATTCTTAATCATTGAGTGCAAAACCGATGGATTTTTGCAACAGATGTTTCTCTGGCTCTTGGTTTATCATTTCTGAGCCATCCCAATTAAAGACCTTGTCAGCACAAATGATTTATATTGAGCTGATATCTGTGGAGAAGGATCTCTGCAGCTGAATTCAGCAGGGAAGGATGCACAATCCTGATGCAATTCCCTCCTCCAGAAGCCACACGGCGCGGAGACTTTTCCAAAAGAATCGCTAACAAGATTCTTTTTCCTTCAGAAAGTTTTTGTGCTGTGTAAAGAACAGTTGCTTGTTCCTGGTGCTCCCCAGGGTAAGGCTGACACAACGAGGTTCTGCAAATCTTAGCTACAGCTGTGGCACATCCACTTGATGTCACAGTGTCAGAAAGCACAACAAAGTATTTCCCCCTGCTTAAAAACTTCTGTTGACACAGGTTTCTCTCTCAGAAGCCTCTTCTGACACCACACCAGTGGTAGCTGAACTATACAAGCTTTAAGGCCCAGAATCCTTCTGAAATTCTTCCCCAAACCTAAACTAGCTAAGCCATTAATCTTCAAGCAAAATTCTCTTCAGCTCAGACAGGTGAGACTTCACCTTTTTTATATGCTTCTAGGGCTAAACCCAATTAAACTCAAGGAATGGACAGTTCTTCTGTGACATCAATTTTCTCGTGTAGAAAAGCCCTGAGATATTTGTTCTCTGTGACTGGAGTGCAGGAAAGGATGTTAAAGTGGCAGAAAAATATTTGAATTTCTGTTAAAGTTTCAAAGCCTCACAAGTATTACCCAAATCTGTAATAATTTCACTGTCCTTGAGAAATTGCACGTTCAAATTTGATGTAGCAAAACAATTGCCTCTGAATTATGCTTTTAACCTGTGAATTTTACTCTGTGATCCATGGGTGTATTCTAGTGTGTTAACTGTACAAAAAAGGTTTGTGAAAGGTGATTAGGAAGATCAATGCTATAATTAGTTGGCCAGGATTTGGTTTAGATGGGATTCTTCTGGTGGGAAAATATCAGGAGCCTATAAATAATGAAAGTAAAAAAGATAAAATCTCTAAAAATTAGGCAAAAGACCCAGCTTGTGTTTCCTGCAAGTCCATCCATATCAACAGATCCCTTCATAAAATCTCCAATTTATGTTCATGTGCAAGAAAGAAGCAAATTTTAATGACCACAAGGATCTGCTGCAATCCAGAGCACAGTGAAGTCAATGGAATTTCCTTCCACAAAGGCAAATGTGGATGAGATGGTGGGAGAGCCAATGGTGGGAGCAGAGGAAGTTGTGTGAGTGAAGTTGAGCATTTAATAAGCTTTGGATAAGATGATTTCCCAGGTCCTTCTCAGGAGAAGTGCCAGGCTCCTGAGGAGCAATACTGGGATTTGACCTCAGACACCTGCAGGTTATAAGGATCATAACTGCTCAGGCTTCTGGAGGTCCCTTCAGCCCTTCAGGACTAATAATTCTGGATGTGCTAAAACCAGTAATTCTCACTGTTTTGATGATTCTCTGGCTGCTGGGTGCAGTCTCATTCTTTTCCACCCAGCATTTCCAATGCATCACTTCCCTCATTTATTCACTTAATTATTTACTTTTGTCTGACCCTGTCTAAAACACCGGGAAGATATGTTCTGCTAATTGCTTGTGGATTATTTAATTGCTGTTTGATACCAGAGCACTGCTGTCCTCCTCCTGTTTCTGAACATGTTGGGTCACATACTCAACCTGTTTCTATGCTCTGCTGTTCTGAATAATCCTTCAGGTTGGAAATAGGGGCAGTAACCAGAGTAACTGTAGTAACTACACTGTTCTGATGTAGCACAGGAATGTCTGAACAATCTTCTGTAGGAAGAAACAAAAAGGAAAATCAAGGAGAAAACTACTTCCTTTGGGTTTTGCAGCTAGTAATCTTCGAGGGTTTATTAAAAAAAATGATTAAAAGAAGGTAAACTGCATCACAAATATTTGGAAGGCAAATAAACCTGTAAGTTTATCATCCACGTGCTGGAATTTCAGGGATAGAGATGCTCAGAGGAAAGTCTGTCTGCAGGCTCAGTAAAACCAGTTTGGGAGAATGCAGAAAACCACCAGTATTGGCATTATCTGATATTTTCTTTATACTTCATGATGATTCTTTATTATGGTGAAAATTGAGCAGTGATGCTGCTTGGTGTAGTAGAAAATGAGAATAGAGTGAGCAAACTTTTCACATCAAGAAATACACAGCAAGAAGAGAAACAGCAAACCAGAAAATTGAAAAGATGAAATCCTGCAGAGATGTTAAACACAGTCTTTATTTTGCAGAGATTTATTACGCAGTTTAAGTTAATACAGCTTTTCCTACAACTCAAAAGATACAATAAATACTTATGTTGGCTTCCTGAACCCGAACCCTTTCCAGGTGCATTTTCTCTTCAAGGATGCCAATTTACCTGACTGAACCTCTTGACTCCAAAGTGGAATTTATAAGTATTCAGCAAAAGAAACAACTCCAATATGTAGCACTGAAATGGAAAAAAAAAATAAAATAAACTGACCATTATGGCAAACCCATAATGGGTAAAACTCCAATTCTTTTAAATTCCATCCTCATCTCAGGCTGGGAGTTATTATCCATGACATGTGTCATTATGGCACATGAGGTTGCCTAGAGTTTTTTTGACACTCAAATAATTAGTTATCTGCTATTCCCAGCTATTTATAGTCACTGTAAATGCCTGTTTTATTGGGTGTGTGTGCTCTTTGAATGGTGCACGAGCAGCTGCTTCAGTTGCTTAGCATTTCATGTCTTTATATCATACTAAGATCACTGTCTCACATCTCACACAAAGCCAGCGAGCGATAAGAGGCTGGAGCAGACTGAGATTAACTCATGAAAAGACAGATTTCCCAGGGATGTGGATGGTGTTTCTGTGATGTCACCTGATGGCAAACATGGTCAGTGGTGTGAGGAGGAATCCCAGCTTTCCCTTGGGTTTCTCAGCAATAAAAAACCAAAGGCCATCACCCCCCAGAAAAGGATTTTCAAGATGCTGTGCCAAGGCTGAGCAGTGCTCAAGGAAGATGTGGATTTTGCTGAAGGGATAAATTGATTGGAGAGATAAGAAAGGATGCTGCCAGGAGAAGTGACTGCATCTCTGTCAGCTTTAATTTACACTGCCCTTGCTGGATTTGATAATTTCTTTGCAAATGCTTATTAACTTACTAGTAAACAAAATGGGCCACGGCTGATTTCTGAGCTTCAGGGAAACACAGTGACACCTGAACTCTCTTCTTCTGAACCCAAGCTCTCCTGTGCTGCATTCACACCCTCCTTGGTGTGGTGTGAGCCCTGGTGCAGGAACAAGTCAGAGCTAAAACATCCAAACAATGACTTGATCTGGCCTGAGTAATGTCCTGGACGTTTTTAATTTACTATCAAATGTATCCTGAGAGACACAGCACTGGAAGGTGATGGATGGTGACCTACAAGTTGCAATTCCTTTCATACCCTTCTCTTAGGACATATATCCATGTGTTTGTGACCTCCCTTTTTCCACTGCATTTTCTGTGCAAGCCCCCAAGTCCAGCTGAGGTCTTTCCTTTGCCCTCTGCAGCCACAAAAGGAACAGTTTATTGTCACCAATGGTGAGAAAGTTGTTGGCATTACTCCTACAGCAGCAGGGTCATGTAACCTGGAAAAACAAGGAAGAGCTAAGTGGCTTTGCTGAGCTCTGTTTAAAATAATAAGTCTGGCCACCAGAGTTAAAGAGTGACTGCACAGCACCTTCCTTCATCCCAAACATTGCTGCTGCCTCTGGCCCCATTCCAACAGGGATGGCTGAGTGCCAGGAACATCAAAAAAATGCATATTAGTGTTGTTTTATAATGAGATTTTTCCTTCATAATAAATTTTCAGGGTATTCCACAGTGCTTGTCCAAAATGGGATCTCTCAGGTCTATGTGGGAACTGAACTGAAAACAGCCCATTCCATCCTGCCTTTTGGCCCTAATTAAACAAACAAACAAACAAACAAAAAAATCACTGCATATGAACACATTTTTTGCATACTATAATGGATGCAGATAACTTGGAGCAGTATGGAAGCCATTTATTATCCCCATGGCCAGAAAAGTGGGATCAGATCCTCTTCAATCTAACCCCATCTGTATGACCAGGAGAGGAGCAGTAAAACCTTAACCTGCAGCTGCAAGGCAGCAGTGGAAGCAGACAGAACCCTCATTCTCTGGAGGGGAGAACTGACAGAAGTTGCATTTTAATACCTGATTTTACACCACTGCTCCTTGTTTAATCAGATCAACACAGATCAGGTTGATCACACTGGGAAAGCGGAAAAAAAAAAAAAAGCCAACCAGTCAGCCCAGAACAAACACGTTTGTTGAAAAAACATCAGAGCGTTTGGCAGATTATGTAATGTTGCAGTAAGTAACTGCATAGCTTAATTTTATGGTTTCCATGGAAACCAACAAAATGAAAGGTAAGAGTTCAGTGTTCTTGGCTCTGAGGAGCAAAATCTCTTCCTCAACACGTGCATTTGGGGGAGCAGGGGTTTCATCTGCCTTGCCTGGCTTTGGAGTGAAGGGAACCTCTTGGAAGCTGTGGAGATGAGAAGGGGTGAGAGGTGCCTGAGCCATTCCCAGCCCCAGCTGGGCTGCACAAGTGCCTCAGACCCAGGTAGAGCCTCATGAATTTTACATGTGGTGTGTCCTGCTGGAGATCCCAGCCGTGCTCACACAGGCTCTTGGTGTGACAGTGGGCAGCTTGTTTTACTGTGGAAACTTCTTACTGATGCAAAAACATCCA
>VWZU01010563.1:0-97215 GCA_013397095.1 Sterrhoptilus dennistouni | reverse complement strand
GAATACAGAAAACACCAAAGCTGCCAAGGGTTGCTGTAGAAGCAAAGGATTCTGTTAGTTTTGGGAAAGACCAGAGCCAGTTATGCTCTTCTCTTTGCTGGGGCTTAGCCCTGCAGATCTCAATGGTGCTGACCTTGGTGAGTTGTGGATCTGATGTCCTTGGGTGAGACAGGTTAGGTCTATAATTACATTTAATGCAAGATGGAGACAGCGCTGAGAAGGGGCTTGAGCAGGTCAGACTCATCCATCCTCCCATGGCTTTGTCCCGACACGGGCAGAGGATGGAGAGACTGTAACACTGATCCAGCCTATCCAGGCAACATGGGCAAGAAGAGGTTTTGTTTCTGTCATAAAATCATGTAATTCTTTTGGATTGGAAGGGATTTTTGTGTTGTCTCATTCCATGCCCCTGACAAGGGCAGGGACACCTTTCACTGGACCAAGTTGCTCAGAGCCCGAATTCACCCCAATTCATCAGTTTGTCATGCCTGGAGCTGCATCCCTTTCTGCAGTGCCTGTACCCATCCCCCCTTTGCTATGTGATGCTGCACTAGTGCCAGCAATCACTCAAATAAACTGAACTTTTCTAGAACTTTGAAACTCACACAAACCATTTACGCAGGTGGATCTGCAAGGAATTTGGGGTCCAGCTGTCTTTGCCACTGCTGAGCGCTCTGCCTGGGAAGAGACAAATGAGTAGAGTGGCTCTTGAGTTCTTCTAGAGCCAAGCCCTAAAGGGTTAATTCCTCACTCCAAATTGCCAGGTCCCTCCTCACTGTGCATTCAGTTCATTTCTTGCTCTACCCTGTTGTCATCAGAGCTGCAAGTGAGCCACCACTTTAAAAACTCTTGTTTTTTAAAGAACTACAATCATGAGGCAATACCACTTATTGGGCTGTGTTATTTCATATTTTTCATGGACTCAGAAGAGGCAGGCTGGCCATATGACAAACAGCCAGGATCTGGGAGCTCCCCAAGCCATGCTGAGTCCTTCCTGGATCTGAAACCTTGGGTTGGGGCCTCTTTCCAAGTGAACAGAGAAGAGCAGTCGCATTACATTTGCATTCTGCCTTTAACTGCTGTGAAGGCCCTCACTTCTTGCTAGTCCTGTGCTCTGCTATATTTGTTTTGGAGTGTGGGAAGTAGATGCCCAAAACCACCTGAGTGTCTGAGCTGTAATACCTACACTTGTAATTACTATTTTAAAAGGCTGAGAAGATAAGATTGAAGCAGATGTGCATTTTGATCCTAATTTACATAATATATCTGCCAGTCTATCCCCCCGTGTAACTCTGATAGCTGAGAAGTGTAAATCTTTAAATCTGACACAGGTTTGATCAGGGGATTTTTTTGCTCTGAAAACATGTTTTGCTTCATCACTCAGTGTTACTGCACTTTTGTCTCCTCTTCTGCTGTTAACTCTCTTTTCCTTCCTCTGTTAATGCATTAAAAATCCAAAATGAGTGACGCTCCATGTCACATTACAACCTGGTGTCAAAGCTGGGATCTCGAAGGACAAAAGTGTCCTTTGGCAGCCTCATGGCTCTGCATGGAGCCTCTGCTCCTTCTCCCATAGACTCATTCAGGTTGGAAAAGATCTCAAAGTACACCAAGCCCAACCATCAACCCAGCATTGTCACAGACACCACTAAATCATGTCCCCAAGTGTCTCATCCACACAGCTCTTAAATCTCTTCAGGAATGGTGACTCCAGTGCTTGACCATCCTTGTAGTGAAGAAATTTGTCCTGACATCCAACCTAAATCTCCCCTGATGCAACTTGGGACAGTTTGCTCTTGTCCTGTCCCTTGTTGCCTGGAAGCAAAGCCTGAGCCCCACCTGGCTGCACCCTCCTGTCAGGGAGTTCTGGAGAGTGTTTGTTTCAGTGTGAGTTGGGGGATTCTTTTTATCATCTCTTATGTGGGGTTAAACAAACTTCCTCTTCCATTCTTGATAAAACCAGCAAGTCTGGTGTTGGATGTGAGCAACAAAGATATTTCTAGGCAATACCAACACATCTGTGCGCCAGAACCAGAAATTGCTTCCTTATTTGCATACAAGAAAACAAAACTAATGGAAAAAGATATCTAACAGAAACCTGATGATTCTGTGTACCTGTAGCATGTGCACTTTGCAGCCAACCCAAAATAAACACTCAAAATTCACCTGTTTATAGTACAGAATTGGTAAGAGATGGTCACCCACTGGTGCTGCAGAACCTTGTGAGCTTTTACTGACCTCCAGAAAAACTCTACAAGACTGAGGCTTTCAGCTAATTTCAGCTAATTTCAGCTAATTAAAAAGGCAGATGCCAGTAGGATCCTAGGAGAGGAGAAATATGTAGCTCTTCTCACAGTCTGTACCAAGTTCTGCAAGTTTTCTCAGGAGGATGTGGATGCCATAGTGTTACATGGGGTCAAAAAAACAGCAGGAAAAACTAGTGGGAAAAAAAGGCATTGAGGGCAGATAAATATGAAGAGTCTGACCCTGGCTTGTCATACTTTGAGCAGCAAGCTGTTGGAGGGAAAAAGGAATACCTGGAGAGGCCACCTCTGTGAAATACCACAAGGGATTTGTGCTTGACTTAATGGTGGAGATGAACTGCTGGCTCAGGACAGAATTTGGGTTGTTCTGGAAAAGTCAGTTCTGCACTGCCCTACTTCTCTTCAGGAATAGCTTTGAGATCCTCAGAGCACAAAAGGGGCTAAAATGCACCTGGGCAGAGGTGCAGAGGGTAGAGACCAACACCTTAAGCCAGGTGGGTTATTGTGGTAATGCACCCCATACCCCCAGCAAGTGCTTCCAAATAGGGAAAGAGTTTCAGTTCACTTTTAGATATTTTAGGAAGTTTAACTAGAAAGTTCTGTGGGTTTCTCATTGTAATTGCCTCAGAGCCAACACTAAAGCATGGATTGGACTCCAAGAATGTAACTCAAAGTCTGTTGTTAATCTCATTGAGCCAAGGGCCAAAAAGCCCACCTAGACTAAGTACTAAAGAGAGAGAACAAAGAAACTCCACACTTTTTGGGGTGTTGTAGCAAGTAGGAGACTTGTCTCTATCCTGTGCTTGGCTCTGCCTTTGTTTTTGTACTATTTTCCTTCTTTATTAAAACCTTTTTGATTTTTCAAGACACACTCCATCATGCCATCTGGCTAATTGATTTTTTGCCACTTCTCTGTAAGAGCTTGACCCTCAGAGATATGGGTAAAACCTATAGGTTACCTTAGCCAGGTAGGCTCTTCCATTCACTCCTCATTTCAGAAGGTCTCACCCAACTCCAGACACTTCCCAGGTAAAAAAAATCCCAAAAGGGAGGCCACAGATGGTAACACTGGAGGTGCGAGTGTTCCTGTCTCTATCTAGTCTTGTTCACCCATCAACCTGATTTCATGGATTTAGGGGGGTTATTGTCTTCCTCAAGAGATTCCACATGCATGATGGACGCTTTGCCAGGGAAAATTGGATCATATGTTCACGGCATCCTCCACGGAATACACGGCCCTGCTGCAAAACATTTGCTGCCAGATATTAAGGCGGGAGATCTCTTCTGCCAGTGGCATTATTAAACAGCATGGGGAGAGTTTTTTGCATCCAAAATCCACCTTAATATTGATGTGTTCATAGGAACAGATGTCTGCTTGCTTCCTGCGCAACGTGTTACTAGATTAGAGATTTTACAGCAACAGCCTTAATTAGAAGCATGTTATTATTCAGTACTAAAAGCCTCTTTTTGAGGTGTAAATCCCTGCAACACAGGGATCCAAACCTGCCTCCTCTCCAGTCCATCTACTGTGAGCAAGCGACTTTTGTCCAAATTTTTCGCACTTCAGAGATACATTTATCCTTCTTTTCAAGGTGGGTCTGGGAGCAGGATTGAATCTGAGCTTGGCCAAGATGGAAGAGAAATCAGTGTACAGTGGAGCAAGGAATTCAGATCCATGACCCAGAAGGTCTGGGAATGCTCTGGGAGTTTCCTGTTGTTGAATAAAGTCAGCACAAAGTGAGGTCCTGCCAATGCTGTACTTTTGGGATGGTAACAGTGAATTCTTCTTTGAAGCTAGGACTGCCCTGACTTTATTCTGCCCTTGCTGTGAGTATTAGAAAGCTGCTTCCTATCACCTGTTCTTTCAGTCTCTGCAGTAACTTCTTTGCTTTCTTTCAAGGAACAGTCTCTGGAAGAAAATCTGGCAATGGCGCAAATAATGGGGAAAGGGCAGAAGGGAGAGACATTTAACACCAACTAATTCTGTAAGGTAGGGAATAGTGTATGTTAGTTTGAATAAGAAGCCTTTTTTGTGTGTCACAACTGAAAATATTTCAAGGCAGGAAAAGGAATTTCTTCGTTTTTCCTACAGCACCCACTAGCCAGTAGCTCTAATGCCATTTAGTGCCTCTAGACCAAAATATAAACTCCAAGGGATTTTTGTTTCTCTTTAAAAACATCAGCTTGGCACATGGGCACAAAGACTTGGGGAAAATTGAAGAAATGCATCAGGTGACTTGGAAAAGTTCCTTTTTTATCCACTCATCTCTCTGTGGGAAGGTTTGCCTGTTTGTAGTGCAATATTTTGTAAGAAACTGCTTTTAGTTAGAAAGGGTTTCAGATGGACATGCAACATTCAGACAGACATTTCTTTTTTCTTCTAAAAGAAGAAAGTTCTACTTCATAAATAGGTTTTTAGT
The DNA here is from genome assembly GCA_013397095.1 of Sterrhoptilus dennistouni. Taxonomy (NCBI): domain Eukaryota; kingdom Metazoa; phylum Chordata; class Aves; order Passeriformes; family Zosteropidae; genus Sterrhoptilus; species Sterrhoptilus dennistouni. The sequence continues at coordinate 92,531 of VWZU01010563.1, read as the reverse complement.
TCATATTTGTTTCCAGTGCTCATTTTCTCAAGTTCAAAAATGCCTTTCCATCTAAAAGAAAAACAAATCATTCTGACCTTAAGGAATTTATTTGCTGTTATAAAATACAGCACGACAGAATATCAAGAAAACAAAACAAATAAAAACTTAGTTTAGAATGAACACCAAAAATATCAAGACAAGGAGTCAGGAGAAATATTTCTGGAGATGTTCTGCAAAATGTCTCGGTTGGATTCGAGATCCAAAACAACTTGGGGTCAGCAGAAATTGTCTGAGCATTTACCACTCTAAGTTGGCATCAAGAAAAGAGAGTCCAAGCATTGGCACATTGTATCTGGGTGAGAAGATGGAGATATTCCTTGGAGAGTGAAAGATTTGCAACCCCATGAGAGAAAACCTTGGTTTGAGGGTAAAAGGTGCCATTAAGTCTGAGGAGGAGAAAAGCCTGACATAACCTTCAGTCAGAAGGGAAACATCTTCCCAGATATTTCCCACACGGAGTTTTCAGTCCCAGCACATAAAGACCAGGAGCAAGCTTCAATGAAGCATATGAGACCTCCAGCCAAGACTGAGGCAGGATTTGCTGTCTCCAGGAGACTCTGATCCTACAGAGATATCTTTTTTTCTGGGGTCGTGTAGGCTTGGTTAATGTTCTGCTCCTCTTGACCTTGGCCAGTGCTCCTGGCACCTATATTGTGGTTCAGATCCAAGGAATGGCTCCACATGGAACCAGGTGAGCCTGAAAAGAGCTCACAGGGAGGTCCAAAGGCTTCATGGCAACACCTATCCTGATCCAGGGCTGAACTGGTGGCCTGAGCAGAGCCAGCTCTGTTCTCAGGGTATGGGTTATCTCCACGAGTTATCTCTTGCTGTGATTTTCATGACAATCTAGACTTCGTTTATTCACTGGCAAGTTTCCAAACTCTGCCATGTTTTCCTTGGAAACATTAAGATTCAGTGCTTACATTGGCTGAGTCCTTGGAAGGATCTGTCTCTCCCCCCAAAAACTGTCTAAGATGTGCTTTTTTATTTGATTTTCTTTTTTTGTTTTTAATCCAAACTGTTTTCTTATTCCAAATCTGCAAGGACCCTGCTAGCTCCCTCACAAACGCACCAGCACTTTATAAATAGCCCAGAAGGAAAGTTGGGTTGTCTTAGACTTTCAGAAGAAGTTTGCTCATTTGAATAATATTTAGAATGCATTTGCATTTCCAAAATGCTTTCAAATGATTTCACAGATGCCAGAAAAGCATCAGCTGTTCCAACCTCCTTCTGACTCCTGGTCTTCACGCAGAACCCGTGAGAGGAGCAGCAGCACTTCCCATCATCCTGAAGCCAAAGGAAAGCTGTAGTTGGCCAACTCTGCTGGCCTTGCACTAAACTCTGCTTTCAGAAGTGCTGAATGGCCTCACCTGCCACCAAAGTCAAGGCAAGGTGAAGATGCTCAGCCCCTTTGCTGGATCAACTCCCTGGTTTCCAAGGCAACTGTTCCTGGGCAAGATTTAATGAGAAGGTGAGGACAACCACGAGGCCCTTTGAACAGGCAGGGGAACGCAGAGCTCACAGAAATGATTGTGCTTTTTAAGGGAAAAGGACAGGCAGGTGGACTGAATGGACAATAAATTATCTGACATTTTAATGGGTTAACATGATATTGCAGAAAATGACCTGAATAAAGTGGCTCAGTCCCTGTGGAGAAAAGTAAAATAAAATAGGCATAATGGAAGGAGGGCCCGTAAAAGGCTGAAATGGGGGTTTATTCAAACTGTCTGAATGGAAGTGAAAGGAGCAAGTTACAACCCTTGTTACAGCCTCTTAGCAGCAGTTGGTCTCAAAATGAATTGGAAAAAAAATGTATCTGTGATAACCTGACATAGCAAAGCTGGTTGGGTAAGCTCCATAAAACACAGCCTTTATATCAGTGCCACAAATCAGGAGCTATTTGCAAGGGATTTTACAGCACAGGCAACAGGTACTTCTTGTTCTAATGTCAAGCAGTGTCATCTGTTACAAGAAAAGTGGAATTGTTGCTTGTAACCAAAATGCCTCAGATCATGTTTATGCTGTCTCACGCATTTCTTCACTCTGGAATTTTCCAGGTTTATTATAAGGTGAGTAGGCTTACCTTTTAAAATCAAGAAGGATCTTGTGAAAATAAAAACCTATCTATCCTGTGTGTGGTGTGGGAGAGTTAAGGAAATATAGGCTTCTAATTCAACAAGAAATACTGATATTTTAATATTTTTTCCATTGTAATCATTCACCTTTTTCACTAGGATAAAGTCTGAGCCTTTTCAATTTAGTATTAGAAACCTTCTTTATTTAAAGTCAATCTTGACGTGAAAGCAGCTCTGTCCACCACATCTCAAAAGCTTTGAGCAAACTGTGAGAGTAATTGATTCTAACCTTAATAATAATGATTTTACGATTTTGAAAACTCTGTTTCAGGGAGATGAATGGAGGAGAGTCATAGAAGATCAACTTAGAGTTGTAAAAAGGCATTTTTTAAAAAATTAATTCAGAGATGTTTCAAGCTAAAACATTTTGTATGGTCAATGGGACATTTGTAATGATTTTTGTACCCCTTTTAAATGAAGCACTGGCACTTTCAGACTTGAAAACAATTACTTCACAACTGAAAAGAAGGTATATTTACTTTCAGAAATGCTGAAATAAAATGTTCTAATTGGTGCATGGCTGGAAAAATTTTTACAAAGGGAATTTTTGACAGAAAGGTCTTCATCCAATCCATCCAATCAGAAATAATTCCAGCCCTGTTGTCACCCTCTGCTACTCTGGAGTTGGGTTTCGGTGGATGAAGTGTTTATATAAAATCAGGAGCTTCAACCTCTTGACAGAAAGACATGAAGCCATTGTCAGGACAACTACAGAGCCAGTCTGCCTGGTGATAACGACAAATTTTGGGGAGAATGGTGAATATATGCCACCCTGAGCCAACAGCAGACACATCCAACTACAACTTCCAGCCAAGAGCCACAACCCTGCACGGGTTAAATCTCCAGGTACTGCCAGGGTGGAATAAGAGCAAAGATGGAGATGAAGAAACAACTTTTTCTATTGTTTTGGTAACTCTGGTGCCACTTAGCCCAGACAGGATGTCACCTCCTCTGCTTCACAGGCAGACCCAGAACACCTGGAGGCTCCTGCAGCTTTCAGTGCTCTGTCTTCCAATTTGCAGGCCAGGCTTTACCTCCTTGTTTTTGATCTGATATTTCATGTATTTTTATGAAGGGCTCCTTGTGACCAGTTCCACAGAGCGTGTTGTGCTTTAAAACAGTCCTTGAAGCGAGAGAAGTGAGTGAACAGTTCTCTCTTCAAACACAATCCTGAAGGTCACAATTTTAGCATCTATGAAATGGTTTTTCAGCCATGTAAGCTTTTTTTTTTTTTGCTCATGCTCCTTTATGAGTGACTTTAAAACGGTGTTTCCAACCATAAAATCCTACCAGTGTTTAATCTCATCGAGTATTTTCTTGGATGCTGTAGCCAAGATCACTTGACTAATTCAGCTTGCAAAGTACTACTGGGAAGGAGTATTTATGGTAGTCCCAGCAAGGACAACCAAATTAGCTGTAGCAAGCAGACAGCCTGAAGAAGAAATAAAACGAGGCAGCGAGATAATTTGGAACAAAATGTAAAAGACACACAAATCATTTAATAAAGGTTTTTCCCGGAGGAAACTTTCCAAGCAGCTGAACACCAGGACAGCTGAGAGAAATGAGGTCAATTGTGTTTAGACACAATGTGTACATTTTATTTTTTAAAATGATCATCATTTGTCAAACTTTATGGGCCAGGTTCTTTCCTCAGATTAGCTGATACTGGAATTTAACTCATTACAATAAGGTTTTGTCTTTAGCAGACAGGAAGGTGGAGAGAGTGATTTATTTCAAGGAAACCATAAAATATTCACTGAGGTGGAATGGTATTGTCTAGAACTGGGAAATAAAAAGGAGTATAAACAGGGAGCAGGATGGAATAGTTCTGCTTTCCCAAGAAGTGCAGCAAACATACAACAAATACCTGTAATTCTTAAGCAGGAGCCTGAGTTAGAGAACTCTCTTGCACATAGGTTCAACATCACATATTTTACATTCTTCTCATTGAATTAATAAATCTAAGTCCAAACACATATAATAGAAGCATTGGAGTCCAGAGATACAAGAAGTAAAATGCCCTCATTCTCAGAATAAAAATGCCTTTTCCATTTGCAGTGGAAAGGCAGCATTTGAAGACTTGCTTTTATATTGCATTAATCTAATAATAAACTCTGCTTAAGAAAAAAACCCCAACAACCAGAGCTGGAGCTTATTCATCCCCTCTGAAGCTGAGACAACACAATCTGCAGCAGAAAGCACAGTGGTATCCATGAAACAGCTCTGCTGCAAGATTCCAGCATGATTTTATCCTTTCTGGTTTGCATCCTCATCAATTGCCCCTTCTCTACAAGGAAAACAAATCAAATTAATTTTTGCCATCCAGAATATGGGCTCTCATATCCAAACACATCCACTGGAACAATCACAGAATGGCTTTGATTGGAAGGGACCTTGAAAATCACCCAGTGCCACCCCCTGCCATGGGCAGGGACAATTTCCACTATCCCAGGGTGCTCCAAGCCCTGTCCAGCCTGGCCTTGGGCACTTCCAGGGATCCAGGGGCACCCACAGCTTCTCTGGATACCTTGTGACAGGGCCTCACCATCCTCACAGGGAAGAATTTCTTTCATCTTGGTAAGAGACACTTGAGAAGTTTATGACATAGATATATGGATGGATATATGGATGTAGGGATGGATATATGGATGTAGGGATGGACTGGACCCCTCAACCCCTACCAGAAGGATGAGGCCATGGGCAGTGGGATCTGCCCTTCTGAGCAGTGACCTGTCACGGAACAAGTAGAGACCTTTCAGGGAGTCTCCATGTCCCTGGAAATTGTTCAGCAGTGAGAGGAAAAGCTGTGAATTACACAACAGACAAAGCCAAGGCATGGCTGGGACCTATTTGCTGCAAGTTTCCCTCTTTCCTGGGCCACCAGGAAACAGCTAATGAGAGTCTCCTTAACTAAAGAGGCTTTGCTGGCCAAAAATCACATGGACATTCCTGGGAAGGGGAAAACTCCTTAAGCAACCACAGTTTGTCCTGTCTCCTCTTGGAGCTGGATGGCCAAAGTCTCTGTCTGGCACAGAGGCTGATCTCTCTGATGGAAATCCACAGAGAAGGGAAGGGTTTCCCACAGAATTTACAGAGAATCACTGGGTTGGAAGAGACCTTCAAGACCATCAAGTCCAACCCAGCCCTGACACCTCAACTAAACCATGACACCAAGTGCCACATCCAGTCTTTGTTTAAACACATCCAGGGATGGTGACTCCACCACCTCCCTGGGCAGACCATTCCAATACTTTATTATTCTTTCTGGGAGAAACAGAAAGAATATCCAGAATAATATCCAATCTGTATTTCCCTTGGTGCAGCTTGAGACTGTGTCCTCTCATTCTGTCACTTGCTGCCTGGAGAAAGAGACCCACCCGTTCTTCTCACAGGGAAGAAACACAAGCAAACAGGATCACTCCAAATCCACCTCCTCCTGTTATCCTCTTGCCCACTGCCTTGTTGAACACATTGTCTGTGCATTTGTTTTCTCTTTGAGGCCCGTTTTTATTTAATGCCACAAAGATGTGCTGCTTGGAGAGAGCAGGAAGCCTTTGAACGTTTAATTAGGGACGAGGGAGGTACTCTCTCTTCCCTCTGCCCACAGACTCTCAGCTCACATCTGGGTGTGCCAGCTTCCCCAGGCACTGGGGGGAATGAGGATACCCTTGAGACTGTGAAATGAAAGCAAAGCAATCCAGGCAGCCTCAGATCTGCACCAGCACCAAGCTGCTGAGAAACAGCAGTTTAGCTATGCCGAGTTGTTTTTTTTTTTTTTTTTTTTTTTTTTTTTTTTTTTTTTTTTTTTTTTTTTTTTTTTTTTAATTGACATAGCTCTACATCCTTTGATCTTTGAAGGGCATGTTTATCCAACATTGTTCAGTGCAGCTATACTGCTTCTGGTTACAAATTGCGAGAGTCATGTTCTGTTTCAGTGAAACAATAGGATTTAATTATTAGCAGCCTTCAAAGACAAATGCAGGGCTCAGAGTCTTCTCTGATTACAAGGTCAGAGCAGCAGATCAGTGGTTGGGAGCAACAGAGTTAACAGTATTGTTTACATTATTCTGGGGAAAAGACTTCACTTCCTAATTTTACATTCATTTTTCAAATTTTCTGTATCTGTAAAAAAAAAAAATCAGCACATAAATCAGAATCTTGATTGGATTTCACTTAAAGGTGAAATTTATTAAAGGTTGGTCGTCCTTATGAAATGCATGTATTGTGTTTGGATGCTAAATACAGGAACAGAGGGGACAGCTGCTGTCAGGAAGTCAAACAAGGTGAGCAAAACATTTATTCTGGGCTTTAAAAACAAGGAACACATTAGTTTAAAACTTCAGAAATTCTTCTCAAAGGGGAAGGTACTGACATACTCTGTTCAGAGGAGTAACTCATCACAGAATTATTGTAGGAATAGAATTAAGTCACCCACATGTGATGGATTCTCCATTACTGGAATTTTTAAGAACAGGCAAGGTAAAGATCTTCCAGGAGCAGTTTTGGAAGGGATCCTTTACTGTGGATGTGTGGGAACAGATTTTGGAAGTGAAGCTTGACTCAGGTTCCCCAACATAAATAGGCTTTGCACATCATGATAATCCAAGGAATATCAGCTTTTACTGCTAATAATTGTAGATCCTAATCATTTAGGCATATGTGTCATTCCAAGCACAAGATGTGCTCAGTCTATGGCCCAGTGAGACATTCAATTAAAGATAAATCATCTTGGATATCAGTCTCTGGAGAAGTGTATGTTTTCCCTGTGTCTGTGGCTACTAAAGATAGTCTAGATTAAAATCCTCTAAAGAAAGTGAAATGGATCTGAAACTTAGCTTGCAAATTGCTGCTTCCAACTAATTTTTGTCTTGAAGGTTTTCATAAATAATCTGCTAATTTTCTTTCATTTATTTTTCTTTTTCTCTTAATGAAACAAGGCGTGAAGACATCAAACAAGGAGTGCAGAATATGAGATAAGGCACAGAAAACCAAAAATAATTACAAAAATTCCTTAATTCAGAAATGGGGCTATTTTAGATTAATATTTCATTTAATTGGAGTTATTGGAATAATTAATTTTGTCCTTGGACCATCCTGCTTTGATAATAACACAGAGTGAGGAAAGAGGTGTCCTCTCCAGATGTCAGAATTTATCATCCTCATCACAGAGCCCAGCAAGGATTTTGTCCATTGGGTCAGGGACCCCATCCTAACCTGATTTTCGCCACTGAGTGGCACCCAATTCTACTCCTTAAAGGATAAGAGAAAAGCAAGACAAGAAGCTTGTCTGGATAAACCTGGTGTGGAGTGTAACCAAAATGGGAAAAAAATAGGAAAAAAGTGAGCAGAGTTATGGAAATCCAAGAATTTGCACCTAGTGCAAAACTCAGTTTCTGGGAGTGGTGACACCAAAAGTGAAAAGAGTGGGAAACATCAAGGAGAGGAAGGTGATAAAGCTTTGAAATTCCTGTGAATTGAGAATTACTGTGTTTACTGGTTCAGACACAGCTCTTCCCTCTGTATGCTGAATTGTGTTCTCAGTTTATTAGGTTTGGACTTGATGATGAAGGATGAAGGTTAGAGTTGATCTTGGAGATCTTTTCCAACCTTAATGATTCATTGGGTCTATGGAGTTTTTGGGTTTTGGTTTTGTTTGTTTGTTTGTTTGTTTGTTTGTTTGTGGTTTTGGTTTTGTTTCTTTGGGGGGTTTTGTTGGGTTTTGTTTGTTTATGTTTTGGGGTTTGTTTGTTTTTTTGTTTGTGGGGTTTTTTGGGGTTTGTTTCTGGTTTTGTTTTTAATTTCCAGCTGAGAGAAATGAGAAATTGTTGAGCTTGTTGCTTTTTTAGCTTGACTGAGAGCATGAACAGAAGTCTGGGCATGAAAATATTTGGAAGCAACAAGATCTGATACGTCTTTGGGTCTTCACACTGGTGAGTAGGTAACAAAATGTTATTTCTATATCATCACATTAGGCAGAGGTGCCTAATTTCCACTGAGCACCTTTCCCCACTTCCTTCCTCGTCTCTGAAAATCTTTGGACCTGTTTGAAGACATCACATAGCATAGTGTCTTGTTCTGGGATTAGTCCCACTGACCTGCTGGGTTAGAGGAAATCAGGTTAAAGTAAATCAGGTAATTAAGACCCCAACCCACTGAGATTCTTTATTCATTAGCTGCCCAAAGCCTGGTCCAGCAATTAACATTGTATTCCCAATCCATCCACCAGAGCAAACCGTGCCAGGGATTTTATTTTAACACATTGAGACGGTTCCCATGCTGCTGGCACACCCAACATCCTCATTTCTATTTCAGGAGGTGAAGTCCTCAAATCAGCATTCATGGCTTGGGCTGCAATTCCATGGCAGAAGACAGGATAAAACTTGGAGATAAAGCAAAATCCCCGATTGTATTTATTGCCGCGAAACCACAGCTGGACCACGTCTGGCTTTTGCTTGGTCAGGCTTTTCTTTATTGTGTGCTTTGTCTTAGTGGAGTCCTGTAACACAAACCAGCCTCATTCCACAGAGCATCTCTCATAATCCCAGTCCCCAGGGACATTATCATAGTGGAGATTACAACCACAGGCAGAGTTGCTGTTGCAAACGCTCCCAGTCACTTTCCCACCAAGACTTTTGATTTGATGCCTGTTGTTTGTGCTGGGATTGCTCTGTGTGTGCCAGGCTGTGGAATCCCACAGCAGGAATGATTATTCTTAGTTGATTACACCAGTTCAAAGATCTGTGTTCAGCTCCTACCACACTTTTGTCAACAAGATCATGGGCAGATGGATCAACTCTGTTGGGTTTTTCTTCTCAAGCACGTCAGTTCCTAAATCTCATTAATTTCAGTGCTCAAAAATCTTGTAAAATTTGGCTTTTGGGCACAAAGCACCCTACAGAATTTTAAGCACCTACCTGAGGATATTATTTCTGAAAACCCCTCTCTGTTGCTGGAGAAAACATTGATTTTCAGCAAACAGCAAACTACCCAAGAGATAACTGCCCTCTTGGTCTGTGAGTGCCCTCTGCACACCAGATATGCACCTACAGACTCATAAATAAAGTTAAATGGAAAGAAAATGTGTGGGTTTTTTCCTCAGAATTCATCCTACTTTTAAATTGCTGAAGAGTCTGGAGCCCCAGGAGTGGCTGGGGGAGCTGGGAAAGGGGCTGAGCCTGGAGAAAATGAGGCTCAGGGGGGACTTTGTGGCTCTGAACAACTCCCTGACAGGAGGGGACAGCCAGGGGGGTTTGGGCTCTGCTCCCAGGGAACAGGGACAGGACAAGAGAAAATGGCGTCAAGTTGTGCCAAGGAGGTTGAGATGGGATTTTAGGAAAAAAACCTTTTCACAGAAAGAGTTTTCAAGCATTGGAAGTGGATGTTCAGGGAAGTGGTGGAGTCACCATCCCCGGAGGGATTTGGATAAGTCATGAAAATGTGGTGCTTAAAGATATGGTTTAGTGGCTTTGGCAGTGCTGGGGGAGTGGTTGGACTCAAGGATATCAAGTGTCTTTTCCAGCCTCAGTGATTCTATGATTCTGTGAAACGGAAAGGTTGAGACTTCACTGACACCTCCTGCAGTCACTGAGAACATGGAGGGGAGCTCAGCTCAGCTTGGACACCCATCCTCAGCTCCTTTCAGGCAGCTGAAGAGAACCCAACCACATGGCAATTAGTACTTTAATTAGGATCAGCCTGAGCAAATACTTAGGCAAAATACACTGCTCTGCCTGAAAGGCTTCAATCTGAGTTGGCATCAACATCAGTGTGCAGAATTGTTTGTGCTGGATCACGGACAAAGTTATCAAGAAGCCAAATTCAGAGGAATGAATGGAGCTGGGCTGGGAGCAGGAAGAAGGCAGTGAGTATTTTTGCAGGCTAAAGACAATTGCTTTAATTATACCCACTCACAAAAAAAAAAAAAAAAAATAGAAACATTACTGAGGAACACTCTCTTTCAGGTTTCTGTTTTCCAAACCTAAATAATGATTTTCATATTCATTGACAGGCTTCATTAGCTGGAATTAAAGAGGGTGTTTCTGACACACTCTGCTGTTCCCCCATCCCCAGCACATTGTCCATCAAGAAACAAGGGGAGAGAGATGTTTGAGATTCCTGTGTCAGCATCTCAGTGTGTTTTTCCTGGAGAACGAAAACCACGGCAATAACTTACACAAAAAATAGCAAACACCCAATAAAATGAACTAGAGAGAAGAAAGGAATATGCTGAGATAATTTGGTGGGGGGTGAATTTAGCCCAACACCAGGAAAAAATGATTAAGAGCTTTGTCATAACAGTGAAATCTGCACTGTGTCTAATCACAGCAACTTTGGTGTTTTTATGGGGCTTTTTAGCCAGCATCCATCCCCTCAATTTACACTACCCCAGCAGTACCTCTTTGTGTCAGTGATGCCTTGGGAAGGCTGACCTGAAACAGGGACTGGACAGAGCAGAGAATAAAGTAGATATTTATTGAAAAGCCTTTAGGATACAAATTGGGCAGAACAAGAGCCTGACCAGGGCTACACCCAAGGTGGACTAAAAATGGTCACAAAATGGACAGCAAGGTCTTGCACATTTATAAGTTTTGGTCCATTTGCATATTGGGGTTTAATTGTTCAATAACAGCTTCAGGTTATGAAGTCCCATCCTTCTTGTTTTCTCTCTTCAGCCATCATTGTTTGTGCTTTTGGGCCTGAGACTTGTACTCCTTATCCTTGGTCTTCAGCAGGAAAAGGATTTGTTTTTTCTGCCTGCTCTGTGAAGAGACCTGGTGACACTTAATGTGAGGCTCAGAACTGCACCCCTGGGCAGCACAGAACCTGAAAAACGTGAAAAGCTCAAACTTAAGGCATCACCGGGGAAGGGATTGCTTTGCCAAACGCTGAGTAAATGTCTGCTGCCCTCCTGTGTACATCCGCAAAAAGACACACTCGAGGATGCCAAGAACCCTGGATTTGTGTCCCAGAGTGTCCATCTCCTGGGAGAACGGCTGGAGTGGAGTGACCATGCTGTGTTTGTCCCCTGATTTGTTCTGCTGATCCATCCTCGAGCTGATCCAGGTCTCCGCTGATGGATCCGAGCCCTTGTTCTCCCACCGTCTGCCTGTTGTGTCCCTGTGTTCTGATGCCATTTGTTGTTCCATGTGTGACATGCGGGAAAAAGGGCTGTGAGTGGGATAAAGTCTGGTTTGGGTTGTGCCCTGCCAGGGCAGCCACAATAAGGGAGGGTTTGGGGCCAGCACCGGCAGCCTCGAGTTGTCCAGAGCATCTTTTTCCTGGGGAAATGTGAAGTGGTTCCCATCAAGAGACTGATAAAAAACACAGAGATCACCTACCCAAGGTACTTCTGGCCTCTCCACTGCTGGGGATATGAAAAAAACAAACAAAAAACCCAAACAAAAAACAAACCAAGCAAACAAAAAACCCTCAAAAACCAAAACAATCTCCCAAAAACGAACAAGCAAACAAACAAAAAAACCCAAAAAAACAAAACCAAAAAAAATTAAAGACACAAAAAACCCAAAAAAACCAAAAAACCCAAAAAACCCAAAAAACCCCCAACCCAACAGCAACAACAAAAACAAAAAAAAAGGAAAAATCCCCACAAAACCCCAAAAAGAATCCCCCCAAAAACCAAAACCAACCAAACCAAAAAACCCCAAAAAAACCCCCAAGAGCAACAACCAAAAAAACCAAAACCAAAAAAAAAAGAGGAAAAAACCCCACAAAAAAACCCAAAAAGAATTCTCTCCCCCCCAAAAAAAACAAACAAAAAACCCCAAAACAAAACAAACAAACAAACAAAAAAAACCCCACAAACAAACAAAAAAACCCCTCAAGCCGTATTTTCAGGAACCACTTAAACAGAATTCACCCTTCGCTGGGGAAGCAGGTAGTTCACAGCATCACCACCCCTCAGCCCTGTTCCCTCAGGTTTGTCTGGGATCATTTACCCACAACACAATTAAATGGAAACTGAGCGTTCTGCGTGTTTGTTTCTGACCGTGAGAACTCTTACCCGAAGTTCCCTGCTTACTTAAGCACAGAACAAGGTTTAGGGTGAACCCTTTGATGGTGATCATTTGGCATATTATTCCTAGCACTGGCTGGCAGTAAGAAAATAACATGATGCCCAAAAATACCATGCCAGTGAAAATGCCTTTTAGACCTTATTAAATCTATGATATATATTCATTTTCTGTGTCCTTTCAGTGCTTAAATAGGGCTTATGAAAAATAGAGAGAGTGAATTTTCACGTGGACAGATGTAGGGGGAAGTAAAAGAGGAGAGTTTTAGGTTAGAAATTAGGAAGAAATTCTTCCCTGTGAGGGTGGTGAGGCCGTGGAAGAGGCTTCACAGAAAAGCTGTGGCTGCCCCTGGATCCCTGGAAGTGCCCAAGTCCAGGTTGGACAGGGCTTGGAGCACCCTGAGATAGTGGAAATTGTCCCTGCCCATGACAGGGGGTGGAACTGGGTGATCTTTAAAATAATTTCCAACTCAAAACATTCCATGATTTTTCTCAGAATAAACACATACACACACACACACACAAAAAAAGTTCCATTACACTGTGCAAAACAAATTTCTTTGCTCCTTATTGTTTCCAAAACATGGGGGAAATTTATTTTATTCAAGACACCTCCCTTCTTGCATGGTTTCAGCTTTGGAAGGTGAGCAGGTTTTGAAAAGTTAATTATAAAGCTCCTGTTTTGGAGTGTGAGGCCAAATCTTGTTCTTAGATGTGCTACCCCCCTTGGTTTCAGCTGAGTGATTTCAATAGGAAATCCAGTCATGCAGGTGTAATTGTGGAAAAGAAAAGCACAGCCTAAGGGTTCAACACTCCTGAAATATCCTTAAAAATGATGACAGGTAAAAAAAAAACCCCAAAACCACTAAACCTGGGAACATAGGTTTTCCTGTTTGTTCCTGTGTGGTTGGGATAAATTCAAGGGTTTTATCACAAATACATCTAAAATGAAAATAAAACTAAAGCTGAAATTTTATTTTATTTTATTTTGGTGTCAAAATTTGTGGGTTAGAGGGATTTCTTTTCTAGAATAATCGTTTACATGGCAGAGCTCTGTGGAACACCAAGACCTGGCAGTTTGATCCATGAATTTCCTGAGCTGAAAAGCTTCCCTGTGGAATAAGATCAGGACAGAACAGCATGACATTACACAACTGTCGTGTAGAGTTAAATAAACAGTGTGGGGATTAAATGCCATTTCTCAGATAGGACTAAGCTGTAATGGCACTGGCTGCTTTCATGTAGGGTTTTTTATGAGTTGTTGGATGGAGAACCCAGCTGACAAGGACAAGTTTCCAGCTCCATCCCATTTCCTATTCAGCTGCTTTGGCTGAGGGAGTTTGCAGGGCTCTGCTGGGGCAGAGTTATGGAGCTGACACTTTCTTGGCTCCACGTCCCTGCAGAGGGAAGGAAAAAAGAAATCAGGAGCTCTGTGCCAAGACTTTGCAATCTGGTCACATCCTACAGGCACTTCAGGGAGGAGAGGGGTGAATGGAGGGACCAAGGGAAGGCAAGGCAGTGCCTGTCTGTCTCCTCCAAGAGCTCACACAGGTTCTGTGGTCCCCATGCTGTCCTGGGTGTAGTGTAGGATGTACACAAAGTATTTATTCTATCACCATCTTCATGAGCTGTTGGAGCTAGGTGGGACAGTGTTCTTCCCAAGCCCCCTCCTTTGGGCTCTTCTGCTAATGGCCCATCAATGCCTTGCCCATGACTCACAGGGAACTCCCTCCAGGAGTTGTCTCTGTTTAATGGGCCATCAAAGACCCACTTCACAACTCATCATCCCATTGGGAGATGCTCTGCCCAGGGGGAGGAGCCAAGCATTCCCACCTGGATAGAATCTGGGATTTGGGACAGTGCAAGCAGCCCTTACCCACTGGATTCCCAGAGGACCAGAGCTACCAGACCTTTCTACAGGATCACTGCTTCAGGAAAACCACTTCATCTGGACTGCTTCCTCCACCCTGCTCAGGTTGTATTCTGACTCTGTCAGTGGTCTTTTGTATTATTGCATTTATTTTATTTTATTTTACCTTTTTTTTCCTTTCTTCTTATTAAATTGTATTTCTGACTTGGAGCCTCTCACTCATTTTGCTTTCAAACTATGACGCATGCCCAAACTGGGGGATGAGGATGAGCTGTGAAAAGCCCTGAATGAGGCCCCCACAGCTGAAGGGAGGGAAAGGACAGGTCAGCCCCTCACACTGGCTACAACCCTTGGTCCCCAGAATGTCCTCAGAAGATAAAGTGACACTGCTTTGAGCTCAGACGGGTCCAGGAGTTGCTTCTACCTCAGAAGATCTTTGCCCTGTTTTTTTTAGGGGGGTTTGTTGGAGCTGGCTGACAAGGGTCAATATATCCTTCCAGCAGTATCTGCCTGCATTGAGCTTTGAATGCTGCTAGGTGAAGCAAGCCTGGAATCTCCAATTTGTTCTTTCATGCAGCAGTGCTCAAATTGAAATTCTGCTTTGAGGGAATCCGTCCTGAAGGAAAACTCTGTTCTGTGGTCGATGTGCAGACTTGTACAAGGGAAGAATTAAAGTATTGCTTTTCTTCTCCCAAGCACACAAAAATGTTTATTGTGAGTTTTCCATGGAAAATAGCAGCAAGTGAACTCTAGGGAGTAAAATACTGAATTCAATGGGCCAGCACATATCATGAAAACCAGAGTTTTCATCAAGACATTAGATGGGGTGGGACTGGAGCCTGCTTCTCCATTTTTCAATCAATTTGGGATAATTCTGAATCAGAATGAGGGAGCCACATGTGGAATTTGTTAAATGGCTCAAAACTGTTGACATGGCTACAGAAATAAGAAGGCTGGTTGGATTTCAGAAGGATTAAATTGTATTTATTTATCTCCTGCCTCCCCAGGAAGGAAACATTTTGGTTCTGTCGCCTTCTCTTGTTCACTCACATAATCCACTCTTTTCTGGAAGGACCTTCACATTACTTTTGGGTGTTGTTTTAGTACCTACCACATAAAGGATCTCAATCTTTCTCTTTTAAAATGTAATTCCCCCATGACTAGGACACTCCTTTACTCTCAGACTGATGTGGGGTTTCTCAGCATGACAGGCAAGATTTTAACACCTTGGAAATTAAGGAGCAAGGACAGGACAGAGTCTTCTCCTCAGGGAAGTAGATGGAGGAGATGAAAGCAGAAATACAGACTCAGGATGAATTCAGGATGAATCCTATAGAAATGGGTGGTTTCTCTCCTTGTCATGGACATGATGACTGTTACTGCAGGTGGCCACATTTAAGCAATGGTCACCAGCCCAAAAGTCCTGGCTGTGTCTTCAGCCGTGGCTGCTTTTCTACCTACTTCATCCTAAACAAGTCCTCTTGTCACTTCTGGTTGCCTTTATTTCTGTTGGAGCTGGAAATACACGTATGGGATTCTACCACATCCACTGGGAACATCCTGTGGGGGTAGGGGATAGCTGAAGGCAATTCAGGTACTCAGAGGACGGTCCAGTCATATGAAAATAATTCCACACATATGTTTTCTCAGGGTGACTCCTTCCTCTTCTCTCTGTGCTCTGGTTTGAATAAGAAAAACTTTCTGAACAGGCACCCCAGGGGGTTGATGTATTCCACAACCAACGGAAAGCAATGCAGCATCTTCCCAACAAATGCTTTTTCCTGCACATGCAGCTCTTTCTTCCAGCAACTGGTTGCAAATAGGCTTTATTGCTCAATGGCTGGCTCAAGTAGACATTTAACAGGCTTTAATTCTTCATCAGGCTTCAGATTTTCCACCCAGGAAATCTTCCTCCTTTTTAGCGCCTCTTTTTTCTTTCCCTTTGTTAAAAGCTGGGACATGACAGCCTGCAGGGTGATGTCTATTGTTGTGAGTTGAAAGATCTAGCACACTCCAGAGTCTGAGAGCATGAATGAATTATTAACATCCTTCCCCACTGCTATGGGTAATGTATGCAGCACTTGAAAAGCCTTTTCTTCCCGCTTAAAGCAGCGTAGATGTTCAGCAGCTATTCAAAACAGCCCTGGCAGATGCTGTGTTAATATTGCTCGGCCAGGGCTTGACAGGGGTGAATTTTGGATCCTTCTAGTTGAACAGGAGAAGGACCATGGCCCATGAGTAGAAGCAACAGCATTCCAGCAGCAATTAAA
Organism: Sterrhoptilus dennistouni; assembly: GCA_013397095.1. Taxonomy (NCBI): domain Eukaryota; kingdom Metazoa; phylum Chordata; class Aves; order Passeriformes; family Zosteropidae; genus Sterrhoptilus; species Sterrhoptilus dennistouni. The sequence continues at coordinate 76,184 of VWZU01010563.1, read as the reverse complement.
CAGCTTGTCCCAATAGCCATGCTAATTAGTGTGGGAGGAGGAAGGGTTGCACTATCCAGTTTTCAACCATGGGCTGCTCCTGTCTAACTTTTCTCAGATGACCAGGACAGGTTAGCCAAGCACAGTCACCTGTAGATCACTCTGTGGTCAAAGGGGTGTTAATTTACAGAATCACAGAATCATGGAACTGTTTGGGTTGGAAGGAACCTTAAAAATTATGTTGTTCCATGGGCAGGGACAATTTCCACTATCCCAGGTTGCTCCAAGCCTCATCCAACCTGGCTTTAAACACATCCAAGGATGTGGCAGCCATAATTTCTTTGGACAGCCTGTGCCAGGGCCTCTCCACCCTCTTAGCAAAGAACTTCCTCATATCTAAACTAAATCTACTCTTCTTCAGTTTAAGGCCATTCCCTCTTGTCCAGTCACCACATGCCACTGGAAAAAGTCCATCTCCTGCCTTCTTGTAAGCCTCCTTTAGGTCCTGGAAGGCTAATTACCTCCCCAAAAATGTTTTGCATTGTTCTCCAGTTTTATCTGCCCCACTCCACTGAATTTCTGGTGTCTCATTGCCACAACCTGTCTCCTCCTCCTTGGTGTCCCTCTTGCACCACAGCTCCAGCTCCTGCTCAGCTCCAGCTGTGGTTGTCCCCTGTGATGTTCCTCTGCTGAGCACCTCTGCTTGTGGGGATGCTGATTCCAGGGACCCTGAGCTGGGAACCTTTCCTGGAAGCAGTGGGATGAAAGCCACGAGACTTAGTGTTGGGTTGGTTGATGTCTCTTCCATCAGGCTGCCACACACTCTTGCAAGGTTGTCACATCTCACTTGTTGAGTGTAATAAAGCATCTCTCACCCCTGAGTGGGCATCTCTGTAATAAAGGAAGGAGTTCCAGTTTACCTTTAGACATTTTAGGAAGTTTATTTAGAACTTTCCATATTCTTCTGGCAGTGATTGGTTCAGTGCCAAGAGAGAAGCATCTATTGGACCTTGTCACCATTCTTCAAATCCTGTACCTCTCCCTATTGTCAAATTGGGAGTCAAATTGTCCCTCCTAAAACATTCAGTATTTAGGAAGGAGCACTAAAAGGCTGTTTGGAGTGTTTGTAGCAGGGTGTCAGAGGTTTTCTCAGACACCTGTGCACGGCTTTTCTTTGGTTTTCTGTAACATTTGTTATTTTTCATTTATTTATATTTAATTTTATATTTATTTTATATAAATAAATATTTTATATTTATTTATATATTTATATTTATTTATATCTAATTTACTTCACAAAACACCTCTGAAGAGCAGTCTCACCAAAATTATTTTAAGCCAATCTGCAAGGACTGGACCCTCAGAGAATTGATACATTTATGAGGTGGCTCATAACACTCTGGCTACGTGTTAAACTGTATCAGTTGAGGACAGAGAATTCCAAACATAGTTAGAGCACTTTCTAGCACAGGTTTTGAAACCAAGACATGGCAATTGCCTCAAGCATCAAGAAAAGAAAATATTGAAAAGTTTGTATTGCAAGGGATAAACACAAGTGTTAATCCTGTAGGTAGCAAAAGAAAATATAATGGGAAAAATTGTCCCATGGCTTCTTTGTTCCTGAATTTCTAGGCAATTGTGACATATATAAAAAAAATAGCAATCATGATCTCTTCAGGGACAATTATTCTGAATAAAGAAGTCTGATTTCTTGCAGTTTGGTGTCATTTGCCTCACATTCTCTCCTCCACAATCAGCCCCATTTACTGTCCATCCTCTTTAAACCTCACTCTCCAAAAGTCTCTTGCCTACCCTCTGCTACCTTCCTTTTCTTCCTGCATCACATTTTTGCTCTGAAATACCTTGGCTCTCCTCAATTCCATGAGCTATTTATTCATGGGGAGAGTGAGTGTGATGGCCAGGGGCTGCCATCACAGAAGAAAATCCAAAGTGCTTGTGCTCTTCTCTGCCCTCAACTCTGAACACCTGCAGGGCTGCTTGGCAGCGCCTCTGAGGCTGCTGTCCTGGTGTTCAGCTCAGTTCCACCTTCTTGGTAGTCCCAGATGTTGTCAGGGAGGGCTGGAAGCAGATCTGTGCTCTGACAGGCTCCCTGTGCTCTCAACCACATTTCTGTCAGAGAGAGATTAAAGAAGTTGAATTTCCCCCAGTTTGTCTCTCTGTGAGAGATGCTGTTAGCTGACCTGCTGGACCAGAAAGTTTCATTCCTCAGACCTCCAACATTTCATTTAGCTGCCTGATCAGAAACATTTCTGCTCCCTGGGCTTTCCTTGTACATGGGAATAATTTAAATATTTTCTTGAGAAAAGAGGCTGGGAATGGGAAAAGAAGAAATCACAAGCCAGAAGCATTTTTTCCCCATGATGTTTTTCATGCTGAAAACCAAATCAGCTCTGCAGCAGCTGAGTGTTGACTCCGTCTGTGATTTCACATTGAGGGCTGAATTTGTCAAGGCTCCATGAGGGTTTAAATCCTCAGGCTGAAAGCTCCTGTGGTAGTGAAGGAGGATGATGTCAGACAGCCCCTGAGCAGGTGATATCTGGAAGGTTTCTTATGCCCATGGTGTCATGAAAGAGGGTCCTGTTTGCACTGCCCTGACCTCTCTCCTATGGGACAATCAGAAAAACCCAGTGTTTCTGGTCAGAAACGTGGGTCAGGATGTCACAGTGAGATGTGACACCCTCCATTTGTCCTGCTCCACACTTGATCCACATCACAGGTGTGAGAAATTCTGAGATCCTCCCTCAACAAAAAAAATTTGACCTCTTGCTCATGGCCAAGCAACCCCAACACAGATATTCTTAAAAAGAGACAAAATTGTTCTATCAATGTCCATGAAGGTGCAGCTTCTTTGTGCTGCAGGAGGGTGACACCAGGTGTCACCAGCTTCACTGTGTGGGACAGTCTGGAGACACAAAGATAGAACTGGTGAGAGGGGACCCTTTTACACCTCACTTTGGGAACCCTCTGCACACTGGATGCTTGGACTCCCAGCCTCCCTGTGGTGCCAAAAGTGTTTCTTTCTTTCTAAAGAGGATGTAAAATACACAGGAAAATAGAGGGTTTGTTCTTCAAACATGCTCAGCCTTAAATCCTTGCTGGAGTCTCACAAATTCTCCTTCTCCATGCCCTGTGGACTTAAAGCTAATAACACATATGAGTACTTTGTTAACAAGATCCCAGCCAGACTACACAAACCATCAAGTTTCCTGGAGAAATTTAGATTTTTTTCCTTCTTCTTGGGGTCAAGGTAAAGCATTTGGTGGACACAGTGACTTAGGAAGGCTCCTTCAGAGTGCCCAGGCTGTATGAGATGGAGCAGCATGAGGCTGTCTGAGATCAGAGTAAAGATCTGCTTAGCCAAGTTCTGCCTCCAGCAATGTCCAACAGAAAATGCATAAAGAACACCAAGAATATCCTGACATCAGGCAGCTCTGAGTCTTCAGCAGCTACCAAGATGATGTTTCTAAGTTCTTAATCATGTTTTCTTCCCAGAATATGTTCTATCACTTTTTGAAACCTCCTAGGTGTTCTCATCCCCTTGTCTTTTGGCAAAGTGTGTCACAGCTGTACTCCACCTTGCTACAAGAAATATGTCTTGTTTTTTCTGAACTAATCAGACAGCAATGGTATTTGATGTTCCCCTTGGGTTTTAGTGTTAGGAAAATTAGATGCAAGAGTTCTTGTATTCATTTGTATCAGATGCCCCCTCAGCTACCCCTTTTTTTCCAGACAAATAAGATCCTAGAGTTCGTAATTCTTCATTAGAGAGAAATAATTCTATATTTTAACATTTTGTCACACTGCTACTGTTTCCAGACCCAGGATATTGTGCTCTCAGGTGGGGAGACAAGACAGCAACAATAAATAACATCAGCTGAAGGCCACGGAAAGATTTATATAGTAGGGTAATGATGATTTCTATTCTTGTTCTGTTACGGCATCACAGGCTGCATCACAGAGCACAAATGGCATTTTCTTGATCACGAAATTTTGTCTTAGAACAATTAAAAACCCCAAATTACTTTCACATCCAACATGGACCTTGCAGAAGTGCCACAATTAGTGAGCAGGAGTTGTGGTTGCCCATGAATTTCACTGGTCTATTCGAGAATCCTCAGCAACCCCAGATGGTTCGTTCTCTGCCACAGCAAGAATTGTGGATGAACAGAAAGTCCTCAGGCCAGTTCAGCTCTGGAGCCTGTAAAAAAAATAGTAAAAATTTTTAATTTAAAAAACAATTTTAAAAGGCATTTTTCATTAAAAAATGAGCATCAAGATGGCATGCTGAAAAGCATAGAACTAGAAATCCAGAGGACACAGCTCGATAGCTGGACACAGGTACACACAGGACAATAATGCTGTGACTCTATATTTTATAAATCTCAAGGGTTTCATATTTTTCAGACAGTCCCATATTGTCCCTTTCGTCTGAAACATCCACCTTGTGTCCCATCAGCTAAAGTGGCTTCATTTTCAGAGACATTGAGGGTAGAATTCATCCCACCTAATATCATCTCTCTAGGTGTTAGTCACTCCTTCCCCACTCATGATTTAAGAAAAATATGGTCATTTTTAAGACATGATTCATCTGACCTGATTTCCACACCTATGACTGAGTTTAGAGTGTTCTGGAAGGGCCTATTTCTCTCAGGATAAAACCCCTAAACTGCAGTGGATGCTGAGCACCCATCAAACTCATGGGCTGGCATTTGCATTCTAAATCTGAACATCTGCACCTCTCAGGGTTCCAAGAGGAGATGCATCATCTCCTTTCGCTCTCGGTGTTACATCCATTTGCTTTTCCAGGTGGTTTGATCTGATTTCACCAAGATTTCTATGGGAGAGAAACAGTCTTCCCTGAAGAAAAACAAAAAAACAAAAAAACAAAAAAAAAAAAACAAAAAAAAAAAAAAAAAAAAAAAAAAAAAAAAAAAAAAAAAAACTTCCCTCCAATGCACAGACACATTCCCTCAGTGCTAATGCATGTTTTATGTCAGGCAGTAAAGCTCTTGTGTGTCACTGTTTACACATCAACACGACGTACAGGATTGGGCTGTAAAAGGAACGTGCTGATTTCGGTTTCCTTTTGCCAACAGGGGTAAATTACTCCATATGTCAAGTGGCAGTGAAGTCTTGGTGTAGAGCATTAGTGGAACTATCCTTTAATACCTGTGGGCCGTGGCCAGAAGGGGATAAACATTTGTTTCTTGATCGTCGGGCAGCAGCTGGGAATTAACGGGCTTGACAGTGCTCAGAGAAAGAAATATTAAAGGAAGTCACAGGGATAAAATGAACACAGGGATTTTAATGGTATTTTTAGCTCTTTTTTTATGGTAGGATATACAATCCAGAACAAATCCATGCAGGAGGTGACATCAATCCCCCCCTGAGACAGCCTGGAGCCACTGGCTCTTATCCACTGCCATTTCTACTCTGGTCTAGCCCTGAGCCAGGACTAATTAGGAGTGACTCCTCCCAGTACAAGAGTTTTTCAATAATTGTGAGCTACTGAGGGAAAACCAGATGCATTACTCAGAGAATTGGGATAAACTACCACAAATTTGCTATGGTGGAAAATAAGATAAAAGTACAACTTTAACAATCACATATCCAACATGTGGTTCTGGCTCCAACATTACTGACATTAATGGTTGAAATTGTCCTTTTCCAATTTGCTGAAACTACAACTCCACACCTCAGACTTATTTCCACTAGCCATTGGCTAACCCAACAGCTATTTAATTTCTTCTCAGAAATCTAGGAATAACTCTGGGAGCCCCAGATGTTAGGAAGGTTCATCCATCTGGACTGACATGAAGATGATAACCTAAAGGACAAAAAGCTTTGGAACAAAGTGATCCTCTTGGCCCTCAGGAAAATCAGTCTTTTAAGTGAAAGCAAACCAGACATTATTAGTATTGCTTTAAAGGAAAATAAAGCTGGCATGTTTTTGAGAAAATTAGGGACACCTAGGGAAGAACATGTTCTCTTTTATTTCTCACTCTGAAGAGGAGGTGACTTCAGATTTTGATAGTACAATTTTTTGACCTGTGAAATGCAGCACATCAGATCTGTGGCACAGCTTTCCCTATCAAGCTCTCATTTTATAGGATGATCACTAACATTCCATTGGATTATTTGCATTGAAATTAAATATGTGGTAATATAAGGGACACAACACCTTTAAATTTATCACAGGCCTCCCTAGTTCATGTTAACTACTGTTGCTTTCACTTATAAAATGTGACTGTGCATCAAGGAATTTATCTACATTACCTTGATAAACACCTTTTGTTTTTTTGTTGGTTTTTTTTGGCTGCAACAGTGAGTGCTTGCAACAGGGTTGAATAGATGGAGAAAATTATGGAGAAAAATCAAGAAGGTGGTCTTAAGAAATAAGTGTTATGTAAGGAGAATAACTCTGCCAGTGCTCAGTTGAGCTCCACTCCTCTGCACTTCAAACTTCCTTTTCTTCGGAGACATCATCCAGGGACATTGCAAGTACCAGCTCAAGCACACAGAGGTGATCTGTGTGAGGCTAAAAGGAGGTGATTCATGTTCTGAGAATGGGAATCCTGTGCCCTGACAGCCAGAGATGTGTCTCAGACCACCAACTACCCCCCTGCAAGCCTTCACCACCTCCCCATGTTTTTTTGGTCAGAGGCTGAATCTGTTTCTCTGTTCACACCAATCAATCCACATCCCACTCCAACGCAGCCCCTGGGGCCGAAATGGCTTTGGGTAAAACTGATTCCTGGTGCACCTTTCCGCTGCTCTCCCCTTTGTGCCTCCCTGGCATCTCTAGGAATACAAATGCTTCCATTTGCCATGATCCTTTTCATCTTTCAGCGGGTGAGGCCCTGCTATTACAACCCTCTGCATGTTGTGTAATTATTGTAACAGCTCCCTTCAGGCTCCAGTCATTAGAGCTGTCATTTGATTAGGTTTTTTGTCACGGGTCTTTTAAAGAATGGCTGTACCCTTCACACATAACATATGTTAATTTATTTCCACAAACATCCAAGTGTCTCTCCTCAGCTTGATCAGATTTTTTGTTTCTTTTGCAAATATTACTCTCTTTTAACTGCTGACCAGATGGAAAAGACAATCTCATGCTTGATCATATTTTTGCTTATAATTTAGTCTTATCAACAGATCCAACACATGCATTTAACTTACACATGTGAATCAGCATGGGCTCTTCAGACAGCTCTGTACTCATAAGATTAACATTTAACAATTAGTAGTTTTCCTATAAAATTTTATTTGTAGGAAGAAGAAATTCCTCTTTCTCAACTCTAAGCTATCTCATTGTCCTTTTACAGGATGTTTAAATTTCCACTGGCTTCAGTAAGAATCTAACTCTTTCAGCTGTGGCTATCAGCTCTGTGATGGAGCAACACCTGGAACATCTGTAAGGAAAACACACCCAATTCCTACATTATATTCTACCATGGATGTTCTTGAAGAGCTAAGTATGTTTGAGAAATGTTCATTTCAGTTATATCATCTTGGCAATTATTAACCTACTACACTCTCACCACAATACCAGTCACTTAAAAGTTGTATAATATTCCTTTATCTGTGTTTGGACCCTATTTGTTACTAAGGTGACAAATCCATCACAGGATTTATGCTGTCCTCACCTGTAAACTCAAGTTATTGACCTGTGGGGAGAAATTGTCCCTATATTCTGAGCTGTTGTGGCCATTCCATTTTATATAACATTTTCTATTCAAGCAGCTGTTGCCAAAGAACAATTTGGATTAGCTCCCTTGTAGAAGAAAAGTCAAAGGAACGGAACTAATACCCTCCAGCCATCACTGCTCAGCACCACGACATTGTGACCATCACAGCTTGGTAAAAAGATGATACAAAGCTAAACCAGATAGTTTGGATGTTCTGATATCATTTCCACCTAAAGAAAACACAGGAACCTGCAAAGTGACTCAGTTGCTCTCAGGGTCAATAACTGTCCAACCTCTAAAAACTTGATGTTCCTGCAAAATGGACAGGATGGATTTGCTGTTTTGGTGTCCTGCACTGCCCAGCCTGACAAATACTCATAACTCAGGTGCATCTGCCTTTGGCTCCACGTTGTCCAAGACTATATAAGGAACAGGGAAATGCAACATGAATTTACTAAATGGTCCCGGCTGAATCTTCAGGCCCCCAAAAGGGCTGAAGAAAATTGGTTTCTTTAACTTTTCTCACTGATGTGGATGGGTGCGGCGGCAGCACTGAGGGTTTTCATGATCTGTTCAGCTGCAGAACAAAAATTGTGGTGGCTTCCTGTAAAGGAACCGTCTGCTGAGGCAGAACACGACAATCTGACGTGCCCACTTCAAACACTGTGTGCTCCCTCCTGCAGCTTTTGTTCCAGACACCCAACAGTAAGTCAGGAAGAAATTTTAGTTTGTTTTTTTTTTTTAAAGTGCTAATTTTATTTTCATTTACATATTTAGGAGCAAACTTTGCTGTGTACTTGTGATCTCAACCAGTTATCACTGTTTGCTGTCAAAAGAAAACTTGGAGTATAAGAATTGTCCTTTCTTCTGGGTCCTGGGTCATGCAGAGTCCCAATAAGAGAGGCAATTACACGAAATAAGTTATAAGAGACCCTAAAAAGCCAAGATAATATAAAAGTAAGGAATTACTAAGGTTGGAAAAGCCCTTTTGGGTCATCAAGTCCAACCATTAACCCAGCACTGCCAAGGCCACCATGGTGCCAAGCACCACCCTAAGTGCCACATGTCTTTTGAACACTTCCAGGAATGGAAATTCCATCACTTCTCTGGGCAGGCTGTTCCAGTGCTTGACCACCTTTCTGATGAAGAAAACTTTCCTGATATCCAATTTCAACCTCTCCTGGTGCAACTTGAGGTCATTTCCTCTTGTCCTGTCCTTGTTCCCTGGGAGCAAAGCCCAACTCCCCTCGCTGTCCCCCCCTCAGGGAGTTGTGCAGAGACAGATGGTCCCCCCGACCCTCCTTTTTCTCCAAATTAAGCCCCTTTTCCAGCTCCCTCAGCCCCTCCTGGTGCTCCAGACCCTTGCCCAGCTCCATTCCCTTCTCTGGACTTGCTCCAGCATCTCAATGTCTTTCTTGTAGTGAGGGGCCCAGAACTGAACTGAACATACAGTCCTGTACCTGTGGCAGTGAGATAAATAGGTCAGGACACCTTCTCTGCCTGTTGGCACGTCCTGTCTGATGTCTAAACCAAGCACACAAAGTAAGACCAACCCCTCACATGCTAGGACAGCACAGGGAATGTCTCTTTGGGATGGTGAACAGCTCTGCACAGAGGTGGCAGTTAGGGGAGGAAGGACGTTCCTCTGGTTCATGTGCCAAAATAATTACAGACAGCTCATGGCTGTGTAATGTAAATTCATTGAGGGGGCTTGGAACACAAATCCTGTGAGGAATGAGTGAGAGGCCTGGGGTTGTTTATCCTGGAGAAAAGGAGACTCAGAGGTGACTTTATCACTCTCTACAACTCCCTGAAAGGTGCCTGTGCTCAGGTGGGGTTGGTCTCTTTCTCCAGGCAGCAACTGACAGAATGAGAGGACACAGCCTCAAGCCGCACCAAGGGAAATACAGGTTGGATATTGGGAAAAAAAGTTTTTCCCAGAAAGAATAATAAAGTACTGGAATGGTCTGCCCAGGGAGGTGGAGTCACCATCCCTGGAGGTGTTTAAAGAAAGACTGGATGTGGCACTCGGTGTCATGGTTTAGCTGAGGTGTTAGAGCATGGGGTGGACTTGATGATCTTGAAGGTCTCTTTCAACCCAGAGACTCTGTGATTGTGTGCCAGACCATGCTTATTTATCTCACCCTACTTCGGTTTCACACATTAAAACAAAAGAAAAGAAGAAAGACCAAACACTACTTTTGTCTTAAAGGCACAGTCAGAAAGTCTGATTTTCGGGGACCTGCTTTGCTCCTGCTCTCTGTCCTCCTCCTCCAGCACCGTGGGCTGTATATCAGGGAGGAGAGATGCCTGAAACCCCCAAAGGTGGGAAAGTTTGCGAGTATCCTTCTTCAGGAGGCAAACAGCTGCATTTGGGTGTTACATTTTTCCACCTCAAACCAGCCCTCGGTGGGCCAAGCAGATAAAGCTCCACCACAAGCTACGGTGCAGCTCACGTGACAATTTTTTTCTACTGAAGACTCAAAGGCAAACGTTTGACACATGTCTGGTTTTCTAACCACAGAGACAGTATCTCCTTCCTCTGGGTTCGTGGGGAGGCAGAGGCTGGAGAGTTTCTCACTCTTCCCTCAAGCCCCCGGAATCATTCGCTCTCAGAGATACCCGAGCAAGAGGAAAAATAAATCAAGAAGAAACCTCAGGGGCAGTTAGTTTGTGGTCTCCCATCCCAGTCAGTCCCAGCTGAGTTTTGGGGCCTTGATCCATGGGGGTCTGCAGTTTTCCCAGGTGCAGAAGTCCCAAGCCCCAATGAATCCACAGTATGGATCCATCTGCTGGTTTCCTTCTTCCCCCTCATGCCTTCACCCCAGGGAAGAGTAATGCAGTGCAGGAGAGGCTGCTGGGGTCTGATAGGTGCTACTGAAACATCATAAACAGGGTCAAAGAAAAACAATAAAAATGTGTTCCCATACTTCTTTTCTTTTGTTTTTACTTGTCACAGGAAATAGGCATCAAAGGGCTGCTCTGAGGGGGCAGAGTGAAAGCAGAGCTGCTCTCATAACAAAGGCCCTTTGTGATTCACTATCTTCTGCTTTTCCTAGAAGGAAAGTCAAATATTATGGTGCTTGTTTATGAGGCAGTTGAAGAGGAATCACTCTCGTGGAGGCTTGGTCAGAGGATTTGAACCCTGTGGAAAAATCTGTGAGTCAGAGACTTCACGCCCAAATTTGCTGTGGTCACACTGTGCCAGCTCTTGCATGGTCCCTGTACAAAAACATCAGATCACATAATCTCAGAATGTCCTGATTTTCAAGGGACCCACAAGATATTTCACTTGCCTCTGGAAATTATACTCCCAAGAGAGTCTTCAAGAGTAAAGAATGAGAGATCATCATCTCAGGAGAGGCACTGACTCTTGGTCCCTCCAGACCTTTGCAACCTCCAAGCCAGGTGGTACAAGTTCAGATCCATAAAGAGTGGGACAAGAAGTGGTGACTGACACTAGTGGGGTGGGTTAGCAAAAGACATGGAAATGGGCTCTGGCTGATGAGTGGGAGTGTGTGAAGAAGAGAGCAAAAGGAAAAAATTGGGGTGGCCAAAAGTGAGGGGCAACCTGAGCAGAATTCAACAAAGAAACTCACCTCTAAAAAAAGAGGAGTAAAAGTGTTAAGATTTTGTATTTCTGCTTCTCTAAAAATGAAATGTTGGGACTCTGGGGAGCCTGTTTGTTCTGAGAAATCGAGTTAACTGTGACACAGACAGGGGGTTAAATACAGGGGAAATAAAAGAAACCACTGAGCCTGGCAAGGAACAAAACATTTCAACTTGACTTGAAGAGACCTTCTCTGGGCGGCTTTGTTGATTTCCAAAGAACTGCCCTCAACACCTTCCTTCTATGAAATCATCTCTCACTCCCCCTCTCTATTTTCATTTTATTAATTTTGTCTACTGAGTCCAGGAGTTTATGAGTGCCCTGGTTCTGTCCACTTCTTAACTCAACTTGAACTCCTTTTCTTTGCTGCTGGAGGGAGAGCTGGGAGGTAAAAGCCCTTCTGGCACCTCTTCAAAACAGAGTTCTGCACATATTCCTTTCCCAGGCCCACATAATACCAGCAGAATGACAAGAGTACCTATAGTCAGTACCAACAGAAAGCAGAACTTGAAATTACCTCACCTGGTCCATGAGGATTCATGATGTCAAATTCAGATGTCACAGTTCTGGCTGTGTCTTACAGATTTTCCTTAACGTGTCCTAACCACATTGACAAGGCTTAATTCTCAATCTGCCAATACTTTTCTCTTTCTGATGTTTCAGTTCCTGATTATCACCACACTCTGAGCTCCTACGAAAGGATCTGGCCTCCCACAAAGCAAAGTTTTCTCTTCAATCTTAGACCAGTCATAAAGTCTTCTGTGTTTTCAGCTTCTTTTGATAATAGCTGGTTTAAAGGATCATTCTCACATCTTGATGTGGAGTGAGTACTCCCTCCATCCTGCTCCACACTCTTGTTGTTAACTTCCTCTGCCTGAGTTAGCTGAAAAACATTAAAAGAATGAAGTGTTTCACAGCCAGCTGCTGTCAGAAATGTTTGTCTTCCATGGCATGCTTATCCAGGTGATGCAGAATGAAGCAGTTGCTCCCTTCTCCCCTAAAGATGCAGTTCATTTTGTGCTTATGACCAGGCTCATCATCATTACTCCCTTACATTACTTTAGTTTACTCCTTACATCATTCAACGTTCACTAATCACTCTCAATGGCTGTACCAGGGCCCTGCTTTCTCCAGGGTCTGAGTTTTATTTATTTCTCACAGTGGAACCAGGATGTTTTCACACTTGAGGATTGCTGTGCACTATCCTGTTAGCACATATTAGCTGCTCCTGATCGATTGCTGGTGTTTCCATGTTTTCCAGTTCATGGGAGATTGTCAATCCAGAGCTTTCCACATGCGAGGCTCTTTGTTTCCTTTATTTAGAGCCACTGAGGTGTTTTGCTCACACCTGGTGGTTTTCAGTAACAGTGAAACATCTCCATGTTCATCCTAGAATATTGATCCCAGGATAAAGGCTCCCATTGTTGGGAAAAACGTGTAAAACTCGCTTGGTGTATTGATTGGCTCGTTACTGTCTTGTGAAATGAGATTCATGACCTGACTTCTGCTGCTGTGTTCAATACACATGTGCATGAGACTGCTGCTGGAATAATGCTTGAGCTGCCTGCCAGCCCTGTCTGACAATAAATCAAGGCCAGAAAAGATCTCAAAAGTTTGAAAAGCTAAGAAGAGTCAGCTTTCAGCCCTTCATTCCCCGTCCCTCAGTCCCTGCAGGGTTAATCTTCACAAGGATTCTCCTCCAGCACGTCTCCCAAGATCTGATAAGTTGCCAGTGTTTAAGAAAGCTCCATTTTTTGGATCCTCAGCAAAGAATTTTAAGAAAGCCTCATTTTCAGGAGTTGACACTCAGCCTTTTTTGAAGTTTTTTTCCCTATCATATACACAGAAATTCAGCAGCAGCTTCGTAGTATTACTGAAACTCCTGTCCTAAGAGGATTGCTCAGGTTCCTACTTTTTGCTTTGACTTCCAGGATTGGAACTCTGGCTCTCCAGACATGTTCAGCAAGAATGACTTCGACTCCAAGTGAACAAGTCTCTGACATTTCATGGTCGATCTATTTCACTGACAATTTCAGTGTGACCTCAGTGCTGCTGACCATGTCTGTTTAATGCTGCCACTTCCTCTCTAGTGCCCATCTTTCTGAAACAGAACATCACTCATCTTAATAAGATCAAAAAGGAGAAATTCTCCCTCATTATCAGGAGAGAAACTTCATAAAGTTCAGAAAGTAAATGAGTCATTTACATACTGAATTAGATTTTTCATGCAGTGCTCCTTTGTTTAATTTAATTTTAGACAAGTTAAATATTACCAGTTTTAGGATTTTGAACTCAGGATTTACTGCTCACAGGCTAACAGCAACATTTTGTTACATTAACAGTAATTAAAACTTTTCTTAATTCAACATCCAGATGTACAGGCAGTCTGCAAAAACATCTTTTATTTACTGTGGTGCTGTTTGGTCTGCAGCTTGGATTCATAATTTCCATTAAATGTGACATGGGTTGGAACTTTACGTTACCCACTGAAACTCACTGAGGTTCCCATCTACAGTAATTGCTCTTATTTCTGCTGTACACAAATATTTACAGAAAAAACGTAAGTCCAAACTCAGAGGTGGTGTGAGCATGTTCAGAGAAATCACAGAATCACAGAAAATTAGGATCTTAAGAGATCATTTCCTCCGTCATCTGTCTCAGGGTGGGATCAGTTTCAGTTTATAGCACAGAATCACAGCAGGGTTGGGTTGAAAGGGACCTTAAAGACCCTCCAATTCCAACCCCTGGACAGGGACATTTTCCAGTGTCCCAGGCTGCTCCAAGCCCTTTCCAGCCTGGCCTTGGACACTTCCAGGGATCCAGGGGCAGCCACAGCTTCTCTGAGCACTCTGTGCCATGGCCTCATCACTCTCACAACAAAGGATTTCTTCATAATATCTGGTCTAAATCTCCCCTTTTCCAGTTTGAAGCCATCCCCCCTTGTCCTGTCACTGCCTGACCTTGCTTAATTCCTCACTGAACTCTCCCACAAGCTTTTGTTTATGTGCAGGTTCAGCTGAATTGTTCTTCAATCCTCAGTTGATGGAGCATCTCCAACAAACCTGGTCAGATCATTCTTGGTCACCTCTGATGAAACAGTCCCAGTTTGTGCCCTAATTCTCCCTTGCTAGAGTTTAAATCCATTTACTGCCAGTCCTGTTCCTGTCATTGGAGCCAGTGAATGCACCTCACAGCAAATGCCCTTTGGTGTTTTAGGGTAGTAATTGCCTTATCATGGATCCCTTTTTACAAAGAATATATAATAAGGCACAATTTTTTTCCTCTTAAGCACTCGCTGTCACAGAGAGACAGAAAGTGATACTCTGACAGCAAGGTGGTGTGTCATACATCACCCCATATGATTTCTTGTTTAATTAATAGCTCCATCCTGCAAACATTTGCACAATTTTATTTCAGCAAGCTTGTGGACACATAAATATTGGCAACATTCATTCAAAGAAACATCTTTCTTCTTTTTTTTAAGATTATGTGCTGCTCATGGGCTTCAGGCTTGATTTATAAGTCCAAACAGCTGAAGTCTGAATTGACCCTCATATTTCTATAGAAATGTGCTGGAAAACGGCCTTTCCTTGAATTATTACATTTTAAAAAAATCATAAAAAAGGAGAAGAATATGCACATTTATACAAAACTCTACATGAATAATAGGTTACCAGGATGTGCCATTATCCAGCCAGTTTTAGAGCTTGCATCATCTGTTTTATTTTGGCATGTTGTGCTGTCAAACAATCTTCAAAATTTCACATTTGAGATCTACCTCCAACATAAATCCTCTTTAAGTGGTGCATTTCAAGAGTCTGTCAAGAAAACCCCAGGATTCAGTGTGTTTTACACATTGAAATTCAAAAGGAAGGACACATCCATGCACTTGCAAACACAGGTATATATGTATATGCGTTTAAATGAGGATATATATATATATATTTAATTTATGCAGTTTGAAATCCAGATTTACCCATAAAAAACTCAATCCACTGTTTTTCTCTTTGTATGGGAAAAGCTGAGTCAATCATCAACCCAGTGCTTGGGTCTGAATCTCCTCTCCCCAGATCTGGCACAAACAGAAGTAACACAAATGAATTATTTGGAGTTACACCAACATGAAAGTATAGCAAAGGAGAAAAGAATAATAATCCTCTGTGCATGGAGCTGAAGAGGTTTATTTTAGTTTCATTTATTCCCAGGCTTTTCAGCTGGGACTGCTGGGGTTTTTTTTTTAACTTCATATGGTGTAACTTGAGGCTGCTGTAAAAACTCCTTTATTCTTTTAAATATTCTTTCTTCTTCCTTTGTAGCATCTGTAACCCTTGACACTCTCATGGAAAATGTGTCCCTCAAAGTCTCCCCACAAGAGGGATTGATTTGAGGTTGTTTTCATCTTGATTGCATTTTGTCAGACCAGAAATATAAGCAACATTGACCTAATCCTATGACTTGAT
The DNA here is from genome assembly GCA_013397095.1 of Sterrhoptilus dennistouni. NCBI lineage: Eukaryota > Metazoa > Chordata > Aves > Passeriformes > Zosteropidae > Sterrhoptilus > Sterrhoptilus dennistouni. Next base: position 60,426 of record VWZU01010563.1, on the reverse strand, counting down.
GCATGAAAAAACAAATAAATTAAAGGGAAAGATTTGCATTTGGCTGTTTGCCCATGGGGTCAGTTTTAAGGAGTTGATGGCCCAATATCCTGCAGGACCTGGGAGCAGTATCTCCATGGCTTTTGGGTAAGCCCAGGTCTGATTTATCCAGTTTGGATCCAATGCACCCAGTGCAGATACCCAAAAATTCCCTGTGTCACCTTCCTCCAATTACATCCCAACATTGTTTAAGGCCTGTAATTTCAAATTCCTGCAATTTCAGGCCAAAATGTCTTGTCCTCAGCAGACGCAAAGAGATATATCTCTTTCTTTGCTTCTATTGACTAATTTTAAAGAAGTTGGTGTATTATGCTTTGCTGCTCACTTCTCTGGACCTGAACATCCTCGATGGCCTCCATCTATTTCCATGGCTTTGTTACAATCTAATCCCTGTCACCATCCTCTGGCCTCCTCAAAAAACACATTGGAGCCCACCTGGCACTCACTGCAATCAAAGAGAAGATGACACCTAGATGGTCCAGCCTTTTAATACATGTTTCCCAGTCTGCATTAAAACAGCAGTTTTTCCTTTCCATGGAGCCTGTTTCAGTGGAACTTGTCCATACCATCCAGCCTGGCTGGATTTTTACTGTTCAAGCCGCAAACTAAGCTTTGGTTGAAAGTATTTCCAGCTTTGGCTGAAAGTATTTCCCTAATATCTTGCTTTCCTCTTCTGTTCTTGACCCCCTTTGTTTATTTTGCTTAATTTAATATCTCAGGATGATCCAGGAACTCACAGGAGCCCAAAGGAATTCCAGCCACCAAGACTGATGTGTTGCAGCAGCCCTGGAAGCAGCACAGAGCACCAGGCTGAGCACTGTGCTGTGTTTCAGATCCTGCCCCTCTCTTCCTGCCTGTTGCTCTGTTTCCACCAGATGTTCCCATGCTTGGAGCAGATTTGGTGGAATGAATGGCAGGGCAGGTCTTTTCAATTTATTTATTGTATTTTAAAATACCATTAATTTTATTTGCTTCTCTTCCAACATGCTTAGAGTATGACATGCATTTATCTCATCACCACTTCATACTCAACAGTGAAGATCCATAGGTCCAAATTAGTCAGCATGAGGAACTATGACACTGTTGAAGGTGTAAAGTGAAATCAAAAGAGTAAAATCAGTAAAAATTTTGAAATGGACACTTATTTTGGTGCAGGAAATCTTATTTGGAAGAGTAAATCTATGAGAAGAGGTTAATGTAGACCTAAAATACATCAGCCTGTCAATGAAAGACAGGCACCATCCCACCAGTTTGCATTGACAAGAGTGTGAGGTTAATTAGGTTGGTAGCCAAAACATTGCACAGCTTTTAACCTTTGCATTGAGCATATTTTTTCTGTAAAAAATAAGGAAAAAGCAATGTTGGGGGGGAAATATGTCAAATCTTGTATGACTCCAGCTAGCAACTGGAATATAGATAAGTTCATACTCACAAAAACCATTCTCAAAAGGGTTTTAAGTTGGGCTTCTCTGTTGGTGTGGTTTAACCTGGCAGGAAGATGAACAGAGCTGCTCACTCACCCTCAGAGGGATGGGGGAGAGAATCAGAGAAAGGGTAAAATTAATGGTTAAGATAAAGACAGTTTAGTAGCACAGAAAAGGGAGGAAAATTAGGGATAAGAATAAGAATAAGAATAAGAATAAGAATAAGAATAAGAATAAGAATAAGAATAAGAATAAGAACAAAACAAGTGATGTACATTGCAGTTGTCCCCTCTTACTGGCCAAGGCCCAGCAAATGTTGAAGCAGCAGCTGCCACCCCCTGGACAATTCTCTCCTGTTCAGTTTTCCTGTTCAGAGAGATTCTGTATGGTCTGGAATATCACTTTGGCCAGTTTGGGTCTCCTGACCTGTGCTCCCCAGGCTCCTCACTGCCAGGACAGGATGAGAAGCTGAAAAGTCCTTGGCTTAGTGGAAGCTCTGCTCAGCAACCACAAAAACATCAGTATGTCATTAATTCATCTCATCCTAAATCCAAAATCCAGCCCTGTACCACCTACTAGAAAGAAAAATGAATCTATCCCACCCAAATCCAAGAAATATGTGCACAACTCGCTGTTTTTTTTCACCTCTTTAAATCCATCCATTGCTCTAATAAAAACATTACCTCTCTCTACAAACCTTGTGTTATTGATACCCTCAGAGCATCAGGGCTGCAGAAACACTTCTAGTAAAAAGTCAAATGAATAATACATTAAGGAGAATTTCTCTGTAAATATGTCTTTCAGGTCTTGTGTTTACTCACTTGTAAAAAAACATGAAAGGCAGAGCTTTGCTTTACAGCTCAGGAAAGGCGCAGAGAAAGATGACAAAGATGATTAAAAAAAATAACCTTGGACTCACTTCCAGGCTGAGGAGGTGGCTGAGGAGTGCCTAGGGTCTATCACACTTCTATCCCTCTCTTAAATGTTTTTCCCTTGTTTGACATCTGGCTGATAACACTGCAAGGAGAACTCCCACAGCATCTCTCCTGGCCCTGCAGATATCGTAAAAAGAAAAGAGGGACAGGGAATAAGCTCAAGAATGGGCTTCATGCCCATCAATATAATATCCTCACACCACATCCCAAAGGACAAAACACCTGCTGACAGGTTCCTGCTGTGGAGCACAAGTGGATCAGACTCCACTGCAGTCTTGTTGTTGTGATCTTGGCCCAAAAACAAGACCCTAAAGGGACATCTCAGAACGACAGGAACATAAGACATGTCATGGAGAAGAGCCAAGTGCAACGTAGTGTGGACATGGCCAGGAACATTCCCAGGACAGGCAAACAGTGCCTGGTTTGGTTAGGTGTTAATAAACATTTTTAAGTGTTTCTTCACAGACCAACAATCTCAGCTGCTGTTTGGGAGAAACCAGATTCTGGTTAAAAAAAAAAAAAAACAAAAAAACCAACCAAACAAACAAACAAAAAAAACCCACAAGAAACAACAAACAAAACTTAGTGAGGCCACTCTACAGCAGAAAATACCTTTTATTCCCCTACCTGTGGTCTGCAGACTCTGATAGGTGCTGAAGTTGACTCCCAGCCTCTTCTTCCACGCCATTGCTATTTTTTAGATGTTACTCTCCTGTGTTTCCAGCCACTTCTATGTGTGCTACATTTTGGCCACACAAACATTTTGCTTCCTCATGACAGACCCCTGGTCCTGGGCATCTGTTTTTGATTTCAGCCTCAGAAGGGGACCTGTAATTTTGCAGCAGTGGAAACAATTCATTATCACAATTAAATCAGTGTTTCATTTCTCAGTTTAATCTCATTTTTCCTGACTTGCAAAGGCACTTCTGGGATTTATTTCAGTGTTGGACATGGCTGAGGAACATTTCTTTGCTATGTCCATGATTACAGGGCAATAATTGCTCTGGAGAAAATGCTTGGAGCCACACCTCAGCCTCATTCCATATAAAAATGGGGTTTGTGGAGCCATATCTTGTGTGTATCCCTTGTTCCACACCTTTGGGTCAGTCAGCAGAGCAGCCTGAGGGCTCTAAGAATTTCACATTTCACAGAAAGACACAGACAGTGGAAGATGGGGATCCATCCCCACCTACAAAGGCTGTAGTTGTAAACACAATTTTTATCAGACCTTGGAGAATCCACACAGGCAAAACTTTTGTGCTGCTCCTTGCACCTTGCAAGTGAGTGAAAGAAAGGAGTTCCCTACAGCAAATCCACAGGTAATTCATGGAATGACATCTTTCCTCCTCAAAGTGTCAGCTCTGAAATAACCCACCCTCTGCATTCTGCTTCTGTGGGAAAGGGGGAAATGGGAAAGGGGGAAACTGAGGCAGAGATCTTCCTCTGTGCTGTTGAAGGGAAGAAGACCCCAGACTTCCTGAGCTGTGTGCTTTACCCCTCACCTCATCCCACTGTGCAACACCTTGGGCTGTACAGTTGCCATCTCTGCTTTCGTTGTGGGACAGTGGTGCAGGGGGTGATTACAGACAACAGCCCCAAAAACCCCTCTTGGCAGCTCTTGTGGAACCAGGACAACCCACAGCTTCCCCTGTCTAAAACAACCCACCCACCAACATCAAATATTCATTTCCCTGAGCTTGAGGGAGAGGAGGAGGCTAGAATGTGAGAGGAGGCTGAACATGAAATATTGTAGTAGAAATTGTGGGTGAAAACCCAGAAGAAGACAGGATGTTATCTCCACCAGACATGGGTAAGAGCTTTGTTTGGATGTGAAAGAATTGGTCAATTTTTTTTTTTATTTTGCCTTCCAGGAAAATTGTGTTGGAGGATTTCTGTTTTTACCTGAGCAAACAAACTTATTTCTAGCTCCAGGGGTAAGACTGTGAGGTGTGAGGGACACATGAACCCAAGTGATATCCTGAATATTCCTGGAGCATCAGGGAGCCCTTGTGCAAGGCACTTTGTGCCATTCCCTTCCAAGACTCTCTGAAGATTAGTGATGACAGGCTGGAATCAAAAAGTGTGGGGAAACATCTGGAGATTATAATTTCAATGAAAATTATGGATCATGTTTTAATTACCTTTTTTTAATTTCTATATTTCAGTGGAATCTCCTGAAGCAACCATTAACAAATTGAATTCTCATGAGAAAGAGGCAGGGCGTTTTTACTGACCCAGACTTAGATGCCTGGAACCATCTGAGGATACCTGAGACATTCAGGTGAGGCTGGACCTGTGCCTCTCTGTGGCACTCATGTACATCTAAAATTGCTCCAAACACCCAAACAGAACAAATCTGGCACCCTCAGAGTCCAGGCCCCACAAAATCATCTCCATTTTCTGCCGAGGATGTGACATTTCAGTGCAAAGCAGCAAGTGCTGAGCCTCTAAATGCCGAGGAAAAGTTCAAGAGCAGTCTGGCACTTCACAGCCAGCCAGCAAATCCCTAAAGCAAAGAATTTCACTAACTTTCATTCTGAGCTTTCCTTTAGCAAACATAGCATGTCTGAATACAAATTATCACAAAGATCAAGATGTTCAGATCTGAAAATACCTCAAAACAACTGTCTGCTTTAACCTTTGCATATTTTACATATTTTTTATTCCTGATAATCAGATTCCACCCACTAAAGGATTTCAGAAGCACTGGAAGGCAAGGCTTCTATACAGGGTATTTATTGGAACAGAATATCTCCTATGAAATGTAGCTGGGAATTACTAAATAGTATCCTGAAATAGATGTTCTTCATTAAATCTATGCTAATTCAGAGGATCATACAGTTTTTAAACAAGATGGTATATGCAAAAAACACCTGTCTCATTTCTAGAAAATGGCCCCAAGCTTAAAAATTTGAGTCTGGGTCTAGATTTTAGACCTTGTGAACTGTCAAGAGCTCCAGGCTTTGGATCTTGCTGAATAAAAGAATAAAAGAAATAGAAATAATATTAACACAGAGATCCCAGCACCAAAGGTCTCTGATGAGCCCAGCAAGCAAGGCAGATGTGGAGTCACAGGTATCAGATAAATTCAGTGTTCAGGAGTTCATTCATCGAGTCTTTCTCAGCTGCAGGAATTAATTGCAGATGTGCTGTACCCCTCTACTGGGTTTTTCACCATATAAGTGACATTTCTTCCCAGATTTACCAGAGATGAGGTGACATGTGGTGACAACAGCTAAAGGTGGATGACTACACCTTCCCAGGAATGGAAGGTAAATACCTGGTAAATTCACAGGACTCCAAATCCCCCTCTTTCCTCCCTTCATCAGCTTAAAAAAAATCAGAAGGTGAGATAAACCTCTTGTTTGTGGCATTTTCTTGGGACCCGTGGAGGGTGAGATCCAGCCTGGAGCCTGCTCTTCAAGAAAAGTATGGAAAAGGAAAAGATGGCAAAAACACCTCAGAGGCTAAGAAAGCGTCACCTACAAGAAAAAGTAGAATGAGTTGGAGCAATTTAGTGTCAAAACAAGACAAATTCAGTGCAGACGAGACAGTGTCTAGTCTCTGAGTGTTACTAACACCAAGAGAACTAAGAAAAATTACAATAAGCCAAACACCCATGTTTCCTTTGATATTTTCCACCTCCAGGAACTTGCATTTCCAGGATTTCCTAAACTAGACTCTACTGGAATTTAATAAACCTGGGTGGATTTTTATCTGTGCATTTGTCTAAGCGCTTTTTGAACCTGCCTAAGCTTTCAGTGGCCACAACATCCTCCAGCGAGAGGTTTCATAACTTAATTACAGGCTTTGCACGCTGCATCTGCACGTTTGTCTGAGCCTGTTTCTTGCATGTAATTTGATGGTAATTTGGTGTTCCTGTGCTAGAAAAGACCGTGGGCAATTGTCCCTTACGTGTTGTTTCAATGGCAGTCGTGGTTTTTAGAGGTCTGCATCACAGGATAACAAGTCAGAGGCTTATCATGATGGATTTGGATTGCATGTTAATGATAAATTGTCTTTCTAGTGGTAAAGGGAACGAGGTGGTGAGATAGATTGTGTGGTAGGGGGATAAGCTTGATTGCATGTGTCAAGAAGGCAGACAATCAATGCCGTTCATGATGCAGTTTATCCCATTCTGAAGTAAATGTCCACATTCAGTCAATTAAATTGCACTTTGAATTCCACTGAGTATTGACTGGGTCTCCAGTGACAACCATGAAGCTCCAGCAGCCTTACCTACAGAAAGGCAACTAAAGCTAGAGGAGAAAAATACCAGCCATTTGAGTCCACCCAGGCAAATACAGACTGACAAACTTTCATCTTTAGCAAAACTGTAGAATTATTGGAAGCTACAAAAATGCCATGATGATGATTTGAGTTATTGCTACAAAGACTAGCTTTTCCTGTGTGTTCTTTGATGCCAGGCTCACAGCACCTGTTCAACTCCCATATATTTTGACTTTGCAAATTGTGCAAGGCAGCAGAAAACAGTGTCTGAGCTCTGCCAGGTCACGGAGTGGAAGTGAAGCCAAGAAACTGAACTGTGGCAGGAAAAGACAGAATCACTCGAGTTCCTTGTTCTCAGCAAAGCCTGTAACAGGTATTTTTCCCATTGAGAGTCCAGTTCTGTGGCTCTGGACACCAGGATACTCCTTCCTTTCCCAAATCTCCAGACTTGAGGGATCAACAGCTGGCCTTCCCTCAAAAGGGCAGGCACTGACTTTGGGTGGGTTTAGCTCACCCAAAATTATTTCCACGGTGCAAATGACCAAAATATGACCTTGGCTTTGACAGGCATTACCATCTGAGCTGTGACACAGCACCAAGGGCTGACCTGGATTCCACATCCACACGAGTATTGGGGTTCCTAAATCAGGGCTACATTCACAACAGCACAAAGGTGAAGCCTCAACGGTTCCATGTCCAAGGTCCCTCACAGAGCTGATTCCTCAGTCAGTGCCATCCCTGTGGCTAATTCCATGCCAGCTGGTTAATCCACCACCTTTCCACTCCTTCCAGGTGCATTTCATTATCCCCACATCTAATTAGCCAGCTATTTTTTTAAATACTAATTTTTTAAAATTTTTTTTGTGAATAATGGCCACTTTTAAATCTATGTACCATAATAATGGCAATTAATACGAGCAGGCCATTTAACAGCCATTGTATTGAGCTCAGCACAAGCCCAATTGACATGCAGGAGCCTTTTATAACCAGGTACTCTCTGCACTATCATCAATTATCTCTTAATTAAACAACAAAATTCCCTTGAAATGCCCTGGTTAGACATCATTACTAAACATTTTGCCATCACTTAGTGGATTAATGTGTCTAATTAAATAACTTGCAGCGTGGAGGCAGGATCATGGCATGATACTTGAAATGAGGTGTGCAAACTCTGTAAATTGTTTGAAGTCAAAGCTTGCCTGGCTTGTATTGACAGAAAGGATTACTTTAAAAATCAATAGCTTTATTCTGTTTGGTGTGGGTTTTTTTCCCCCATCTAGGTGAATAAAAACAAAGAAACTGCCCACAAACACCAGTGACAAATTGCCATTGGAATTGTTGACTTTTTCATTCTCAGAGGAGAGACAGCTCATTTGTTCAATGTTTTCAGGGGTGGGAGTCCGAGGATTTTACAGCAAGGATTTGATAAAATTTTCCAAATAATTTTCCATCAGCTATGAAATCTGAATCCTTGAGCTTCACCTATGCACCTTCTGGGATATCACTCCACACTGGAGCCTAAGTTCATCTGTAACAGGGAATTTCTGCACTGTTCATAGGATACTGTGTACACCAGAAAACATTTGGGGATGATCTTCTCCTGGGAGTGACCAAACCCAGCCTCCTACTGCTGTGATCCCAGAAATATTTCTAGATCCAGACTACTTTCAGGAAACTTGTGGGTTTGCAGGTCCAGCTTCAGCAGCTCCCAGCTTTCCAGTTAGTGATACAGACCATAAAAAATCTCTTTTAGGATGAGATTCCCCTTTGGAGCTGGGGACTATTCACAAGTTGCAGTGACCCCGATGACAATGTTGACCCTCAAATCCATGACAGCAAAGGGCAAACCCAAATCACTCTTCGTCTACCCTAGGAAGCAATAAACCAACAGTCTGTCAGTGAGAAAAAAAAAAAAATCTGAGAAAAACATGATTAGGTGGTGAGACATTTTCATGTCTTGAGGATGTACAGAGGGTTCAGATTCGTATTCAGATAAAGTGATCACAGTGAAACCGAAACTCCCTGCACGGTAACTACTTCTGACTAATGTCAAGGATGTTGCCTGAATTGTAATAAACTCTGAGGCACCTACCAGAAGCAAGTGTGTCCCAGATACTGGTTGCTTGGATGGGGTCCTGAGCCACCTGCTCTAGTGGAATATATCCCTACCCAAAGCAGAAAGCTGGAACTAGGTGATCTTTAAGATCCCTTCAAACCCAAAGCATCTGTGATTATCTTGTTGGCTGGCACTCCAAAAATACTGATGTAATGGCTTACACACTCTCCACCAGGAGGCAGACATTAAATCCCTTTATTTTGCAGTTGATGACCTTGAGTTTTCATTTAATCTGCCCCTCTAGGTTGAGCAGAGCCTCCTCTGTTCTTCTACTTCTGCCAAATTAAGAGCGGAAGGATTCAAAGTGAAAGTCACACACAGAGCACACATATGAAAATGATCCCTTTGGCTTTTCTGTGGTCTGCAGTTCGAACTGGTTTGGAAGACTGGTTGGCACACAGAGTGCACCTCTGGCAGGTTGGACGGAGATATCCTGGTTATCCCTCACTATTTCTGCTGAGGTTTTTAGCGAGCTCACAGCCTTAGGATGTCACTGCCTGCCCTCAGGCCAATGTGGTCATAGGTCACATGAGTTAGAGTCAAACCTACTCATCTCCAAACAAGCACTTCCTGTCTTCCCTCCAGCCTCGCGTGTGTCATCATCTTCTGCTTATTATAGTGCCCAGTGCCCCATCACAAGTGATCAGTTCCCCTTTCTCCCCTTGCACTGCAGACACCACACAAAGGGAGAACCAGAGGGGACAAACTGGTCACAGGGAGGTTGCATTTTATTTGGGAAACGGGTAAAAGCTCTTGCTATGGGCTTATATGGGTTTTCCCATAACCCTTGAGGGTCCAGCCTGGCAGAGATGTAGCAAAAATCTATTAGCCAGATGGCATGATCAAGTGGGCCTTGAAAAATCAAAAAGGTTATAATAAAGAAAGAAAATAATACAAAAAACAAAGGCAAAGCCACCCACAGTATAGAGACAAGTCTCCTACTTGCTACAACACCTCAAAAAGCCTGGAGTTTCTTTGTTCTCTCTCTTTAGTACTTAACAATTTAGGTGGGCTTTTTGCCCCTTGGCCCAATGAAATTAACAACAAACTTTGAGTTACACTCTCCAAGCCCAATCCATGCTCCTGTGCTGGTGCTGAGCCAATTACAATGAGAAAAACACAGAACTTTCTAGTTAAACTTCCTAAAATGTCTAAAGACAAACTGAAACTCCTTCCCTATTTGGAAGCACCTGCTGGGGGTGTGGGGTGCATTACCACAGGCTTGGTACAGCAGCCCACTGAAAAGCAGGCAAACAAACCTGTGCAATCATCACAGTGATGCCTCAGGGCTCAGGCTGGAGGACGAAGGTCACATCCAGGCTGGGGCAGTGTAAGTCAGTGGCACAACTCCTCCAAGGTGGAGGTGACAGCCCTCTCTTTACTCAGCTGGAGAGATGGTGCCACCTCTGCTGCAAGGAACCTGGAGAACAGAGGGTGAAAGAGAACTGGAGAGGGATTTTTTTCTAAGGGCTTGTAGTGATAGAACAAGGGACAATGGCTTCGAACTGAAAAAAGGAGATATTTAGATCAGATATCAGGAAGGAATTCTTCACTGTGAGGGTGGTGAGGCCCTGACACAGAGTTCCCAGAGAAGCTGTGGCTGTCCCTGGATCCCTGGAAGTGTGCAAGGCCAGGTCAGATGAGGCTTGGAAAAACCTGGGCTAGTGGAAGTCCCTGCCCTTAGTAGAGGGTTGGAATGGAATGGTGTTTAAGGTCCCTTCCAACTCAAACGATTCTATTTTTGGGGACACTTTGGCCGGTTGGACAGGAGCAGCCACCACCTCCGCAGCCCCACAGATCTCAGCAGGAGCAGCAAAAGCAAAATTACATCAACTCTGTTCATGTGGGAAAACAGCTGTGCAGCTCCAACCTGGAATAGAGCTACAGTTGTTGGTCCTCTCCACCTCCTGCTCCACTTCTTCTAGATTATCTCCTCAAAAGCAGATTCTCACTTTCTGAAACGTCTCCTACATCATCTCTAGTAGCACATGGCTGTGCCCATCTCTGCATTTTTTTCTCATTTTCCCTTGTGTCCATCAGTCTCCTCAGCTGAGGGACTGGACCTGACTCAGACACTGTGCTGAGGAACTAGAGCAAGGACTAAAGGTTCAAGCATGGAGGAGTCAGTCCATCCACTTCCACAATTCTTTCCCATTAGAGAGAGGGAAATGTCTGCACAGGAATAACAGCCTGGAATAGCAGCTTCCCTGGCTCTATGTCACTGGCATGGCACAGCACATCCCCCCTGGCTTCCAATATCTGGGCAAACACATTGAGAACATTTGCAAAATTAATACTGAGAGTGGTGGGGATTACAAACAAACACATGCATAAATACTCACACGGGCAGATGGGACACAAGACTGTTCTGTTCCTGCAATTCTCTTCCATCATCTGGGCATCTCTTTATATCTCTAACTTGTTGTCACCTCCTGCTTGCCCTGCTGCTGCTGCAGGTGATGAGGGCCTCTCCTTGATTTTAGGTGCAGACACTTGTGGTCATGCCCTGGAGTGTCTGGGGGTGTATATTTGTAGGATGTTCTGATACCCTATGTTGATTATGCCCCTGTTACACCCCAGCATCTAAATATTTCTGCACAGTGCACATGGATATGGCTTGGCAGTGTTAGATTTACAGTTGGATTCGATGATCTAAAAAGTGTTTCTCCAACCTAAGTGACTCTGTGTATGAATATGGATTTGCATGCATAAATACCTTGGGGTTTGTTACTTGTATGCCTGTAGATTAATGCACTGTGGTTTCAAAATTCAGTTTTCTGGCTCTTAAAAACCGTGGGTTTTTACTCTTAAATTAAGCTCTTGGCCTTAACTCTTAAATTAAGATCTTACTCTTAAATTAAGCTCTTCACTTACCCTCCCAGCAAACCTCAAATACAAACCAGTCCATGTAACTTTTTGTTCCTGCACATTCCTGCTGTCCCCAGGTTCAAACAAAACAAACCCTTCCACTGACACTGGACTAAACTCATACAAGTATTCCTCCTGATCCAGACTTCTAAAATTATTAGAGATGTTCCTGCTGTGGTTGAAATGAGCACAGACTTCCTCAAGTCAACGAACTTTTTCTGATTTACAAGGAGCTGCCTCTTTGACTTCACCTTCTTGACAAGATGGATCTGAATCTGACTGGCAGTTCTTCCTGGAAGTGAAATTCTATACAAATTTCAGAAGGAAAAGGCGTAATTGCTAAAGGGAATATATATTGCCTCAGCATCACAGTTATTATTTAGCATTTGTATTTCACCAGCACCTTGGTTAAAAACCCTCATGCTAAGATGTGTCCAGACCTGTGGAAGTGAAAATTGCTGCCCCAAAGAACTCAAAGATCTGAATCAAAAGAACTGGGGAGGGAAGGCACACCACTGGAATGAAATTACAAAAAGAGATGCATAGTCTTCATCCCCAGTGCTAAGTGTGGTGACATTACAAAAAGTCAAGGCCCCTGCTCCTCATGACCTTCCAATTGCAATACAGAGCTGATTCCCCATTACTGAACGTGCAAGGGCATATGAAATAACACGAATTAGGAGTTTGTGCAGTGACATTTTTAAACATTCACTGACTTTTAGGGAAAGCCCACAATGAATATTAAACAAGCCCCTGCCTTTCCCAGGGTTGGTGGGTAAGGCCTGACTCTCTCAGTTATGTGCGGTGACCTTTCAAAATCATTTTTGTCGCTGCACTATTGCCCTGTTCCCCTGGCTCTGCAGCCTTATACACTCTGGGACTTCAAGAGAATTAAGTCTCCTACGCTGTTAATAAATGGAGCCCTGCATTCCCCCACCTGGAAAAGGACTTTTGACAAATGCTACTGTGCACAGAAGAGTGCTCACAAATTATGAGAGTGTTTGAGTGCAAAGCAGAGGCACCAGTGTAAAGAGAATTGCTGGTTTCAATTGTTACATTTAGTGCTACGGCACCTTGATGCCTTACACAACACCCAGATTAAGTCCAAATCTGCAAGGCTGTACTGGAAGATAAAACACAAAGCCTTCTTATCACCAAAGTCCCACTTGAGCTTTCAAAAGAGATTTCAGGTACAACTGGAGTGCTGCACTCCACTCCTGTGTGGGGGACCTTCTATAATAGAGTCTTTTAATTTCAGGACATGTTTGAGCTTTTTCTTATGTATCCTGAAGGAAATCATAGGATCGACCACCTGGGATCAGAAAGCAAGGAACAGATTGTAGTTTTGTTTTTTCCTCTCCATCTTTTGTTTCTCCTCTCATTAGCAGGCACTGCCAAGCAGGCTTCCAGCCACCTAATCCTCTCTGAGAGCTCTCTCTAAGAATCAGACAAAGCTGGAGGTAGAAAATGATTCATACAGAGATGTATTTGTTATTGTCTGGAAAGCAAAATGTTCAAATGCATCAGAGACAAAACAGTTTGAGCTGACACTGTGAAGACCTACTTTTAATAATAAATGAAAACTTTAGGATTGTGTGTTTGGGGTAAATGTGTGAGGGCCCTAGTGAACAGCTAGGAGATACCCTACAGGAAGGATACTCTGGGATATTCTCACCCTTCATATCCTGACCTTCTCCAGAAAGAGAGGATAATGCAGCAATGCCATGGCTTTCATTTGTCACCAACATACAACAAGAGCACTGAGAGACAAAGAATCATTAAGGATGGAAAATACATCCAAGACCATCAAGTCCAACTTTCAGTGAAGCAGTTCAGGATTTTTTTTCAGGTCAGTGGTCCAGAGTACTTGCAGCCAATTGTTAGGTTATCCCAAAGTTGTATTTTCATTGCCGTAGTGAAAAGGACAATGTACAAAGATTGTGATCCAACCCAGAGACAGATACCAATGATCAACCAGCCCTTCCTCCACATCTGCACTGTCACAGAGCAGCTCCCTGAGCAGCTACACAATCTCATTTCAGCTGAGCTCAGGTATTTCTGCGCTCTACTGAGGGCAGCAGCACCGGCATCCCCGAAACCACCCCGAGTGAGGTGACACCCCGTGTGTGTTCACACCTACCCATGGCAGTGTCCCTGCCATGTGCTGCCCCAAACCCTCACCTCCTGTGCAGGAGCTCTTCCTGTGCCTCCCTCACAGTCCTCTGCTCTTCCCACAGCTTGGGCAGGGTACTGAAGGTCACCTACAGTAATAATCTGTCCTTCATTTCTTTCCCTTTTTTTCTCCCCCTGGTCTCCTAACAGGACCATGGAGGTTTCAGTGCCCACACTGCAATACTCCCTAACCAGAGTGGACATGAGTGTCACACCAAGCTATGCTTCAAAGGGCTTGATGGAGTGGCCTTCAGCCATTTGTAGGAAAGTAATAGTGAAAAACAGTGAGCATCACAGCCATGGAATGCCTGGAGATCTCTCATTTATTTTTACCTTCGCTGAAATCCCATTTCTATTCCAGCTGGCAATGCTGCAGACACTTGGGCACCCAGGAGGGTTATAATTAGTTGACTGTGGACACTGACAGAGGGGATCATTGCTTACTTTAACTTCAGGTACCTTCCGGAATTACTCAGGACATTGCCCCAGGTGCCTCCTCCTGAGCCTGGCTGAGAACTCTGGAGCATCTGCCTCTGAGGGCCAGCTCTCCTGGCTGCCTGAGCTGGTTTCAGGGCACTTGGTTTTCAGAGGGAAGGTGACACATTGGACACCATCTTATTTTGTTCTTTTCCATGCTGCTGAGAATTGAGTCCATTTTGTCCCTTTCTATGTCCCAAAGCTGAGATCATTGATGGAAAAAGTGTCCTGGACACCCAGTGTCTTCCAGGGACCTGAGGTTACTGTGGTAAGTCATCATTTGGAGAGTTTTATGGCCATAATACAAAGGATCACAAAATCACAGAACCAATTGGGCTGTAAAAGACCTCTGAGATCATCAAGTGCAACCTATGACCAATCTCCACCTCGTCAACACAGAATCACAGAATCAATTCATGCAGAGTCACAGAATCTATAAAAATTTCAGGGCAGGTTTGAGCTTTTTTTTCTTAATATTAATTACCCCGAGTCTGGGTAATTAATGTTAAAATGTGTGGCAATGATGTGACGATGGTTCCCTTAACCAGCCCCTGATATGTTTCCACCAGCCAGCCCTGATGGTAAATGCACTCACATCAGGCATTTTCATAGCACCGAGAAAACCTTTTTTGACCTTTCACCTTAACCACCGAGAGAAAGCAAGCCAGCAGGCCCACTCCTCAGCCAAAATACTCACCACACAGAGGTCAGGTCTGAAAGGTTACCGTCAGCAGCCTCTGCTCACCCTGACTTATGTTAACTCTGCAGAAGAGAAGGGACCATTTCTGGGAAACTTAAAGGGAGCGTGCAGACCACAGTACCCAACTGAACAACTCGTTATTAGCAAAATTTCACTGGGAAACGACACTGCCTGGCAGTGCCTTTCTTTCTTGTGAACAGGGCACTTCACAGGAATTAATAAGTGAGTGCCACGTCACGAACACAGAGAGAATTCAGAGAAATAAAACAAGAGCCCTCCCAGATCATCTTTGGCTCTCAGCTGCCCATGGTGGGTTGCAGAGGAGAGGAAAAACTCACAGAAAGGGCTGGGCTTTGGGTGGCTGGTCCCAGCTGTGGGGTGGCACTGGCAAAGCAGGCAGAGGGGGCAGATCAAAGCTCATTTTGCAGCACCAAGAAGGTGCCAGCACAGCCCCAGCACACAGAGGGGTAGCAGGATGGGAGTGGAGCAAGGGGCTGCTCTGCACTCTGTGTCGGGCTGGGGGAGGCAGAATGGGCTGAGTCAGGGTTAGCACCTTCCAAACTCTGTCTCAGTTTCACAGACCCATTTCCTAAACCACTGATGACTTGTCTCAAAGCCTTTCTTGGAAAAGGCACTACTGAGCACCTGATATCATTTTGGTGAAGGGTTTGGTGCTTGCATCTTCATCAGTGCTGTGTGCACATCTACCAGCTCCTGCTACATCTCCTCAAGATTTTCCCTTGCTAAATCAGCTCTTCCTTTCCCTAAATCTTCACCATCTGCAGCAGTTTCCCTCATTCTTTAAGCAGAGGGTGGTGAAGCCCTGGCACAGGTTGCCCAGAGAAGCTGCCCCATCCCTGAAAGTGTCCACGGCCAGGCTGGATGGGGCTTGGAGCAACCTGGGATAGTGGAAGGTGTTCCTGTCCATGGCAGAGGGGTTGGAAAGATCTTTAATGTCCTTTCCAATCCAAACCATTCTGGGATTCTGTCATTAACTTATGCCACACCTCAGGAAAGACTCTCCAGTGGAACAAGTCTCCACCTTTCTCCTGCCAGGCCTAACCTTCCAGTCCTCACCACAAGCCCTACAGACGTGTCCAAGTGCAAAAGACACCTGGAAATAAAATGTCTTGGGACTTACAAGGTGGAGATGTGTGCCTGATTACCCAAGAGCCAGACGTTGTCCTTCTGTGTCCTGAGACTTTGATCCCTTGTCTGCAAAAGAGGGAAGGCTGATCCTTTTCAGGATAAGTTAGGATAAATGCATTAAAAACTAGGAGATATTAATATGGTGAATGTGAAAAGCTTTGGTCCTGCCTTAAACATCTTGTTCTCTCTGGATTTCCCCATCCAGATTATTTGCTGTTAGAAGTTGGTCCCTTCTAGGACCCAGCACAAGGGATTTCTGTATTGGACACTTGACACTTCCCTATTATGAGTGATAAACTGCTTTGATTTACTACAGTGTATAGCCCAGAGTCAAAGTTATCAGGCAAAACCTGCCACCTCCTCACCACCACATGAGATGGGCAGATCCAAATTTGCTGTCTTATTGCTCTTTCTGGCAAATTATTTCAACAGTGTGTCTGCTGAAATTGTACATTTTAATGTACAGATTAAACAACAACAACAAAAAATTTATATTTCTGGGAGGAGTTTTCAAACCTGCTGTGAGTGCACACTCACTACATAAAATGCAAGAGCCCTTACCAGCTTTTAGCTTGAAGGAGGTGACTCCAAGAACTTTTGCCCCACCTCTGCAAGTATCAGCAGCACCTTCCAGCTGTGCTACTCATTTCAGATTTCACTTGTGTTGCAGGTTCAATCTTGGCACAGACCTCAGTCATGGGAGGACACCATGGCGTGAGTTGTCAGAGGCAGAAAGGAACAAAATTCAGACATCCAAATCTAAAACTGAAAATAAAATAAAATTAAATTAAAAAATCAGCCTCTCAGTCATCTTGCCTTTAGAGTACCCTCTAGAGGGGTAAAAAGGATAACAAAGATAAATGTAAGCATACTGGAAATCTTGCTGATCTCATCACCTCTGTGACCTCTCTGGGCAATGCCTTCTACTGATTCCAAATGAAACTAAAAGATCTTTTAATTGGCATGACAGGGGATGTATAAATACACAAAAGAAAGAACCCAATGTCATTCAGATGGACCCTCTCCAATGGAGACATTCAGAAGCTGCCTGGACATGGTCCTGGGTAGTCAGGTCTCTGTGGCCCTACCTGAGCAAAGAGCTTGGACAAGGTGACTTCCAGAGGTGCCTTCCAAGCTCAGCCACTCTGTGACTCTGTGATTTCTAGGCTGATTTTTGTGTGTTGATTTTGCTTCAGAGTCGCCTTTGTTACTAGTTAATGTCACCAAAGGAGACAGAAATGGTCCTGCAGCCCCCAGACCAGGCACTTTTTCTCCCAGTGTGGTCAAGTGCAGTGTCTGGTCCAAGCTTGGAGTGGCTTTCCACGATCCCCATTTCAAGGAGAATTATTAGGGGAGGTGTCTCTGCAGAAGTCAGAGGGGGAATATTGTTTTCACACAAGCAATGGGAGACTGTTCTCCAGGACAGGAACTCACAATCACAAGTGACTTTGCATTTTTCCAGCAGTTTCAAAGCAGCTCACCTCTCATGCAGTGTCACCTGGGGTGTAGCTCACACACCAGGAACCTTTTGGAAAATTGGAGGTTCTCACCCACTCCCACCCCTCCACCTCTTTTCCCCCATCACTCTGATCACCCAGCCCTTCATGTGGCCATTTCCTGTGAAAACAATGCCTCTCACAGGCAAAGGGCAACCCCTTTTTTTTGTTGTTTTCTTTTGTTTTTGTTGAGTGTTTTTTTTTCCTTTTTCAGTTTTGCTTTGCTTGTGTTTCTTACACCCAGGCTGTTGTGATGCTCTGGCTGAGAGCACTGTGAGATAGATGATGGGTTGAGTCAGCAAAGTGAGGAAGCCATAGGCAGGGGACAGGCAGGAGGGAGGCAGAGTGTGGAAACCAGCAGGTGAAAGCAGGCAGAGGCTTGGCCTCCCTCAACCTGTGCCCTAAAATACATTTTATACACCTGCTTACATTGATTATTTCGACAGCTGCTGACAAACCAGAGTACTGAGCCCAAAATGACAGATAAAAAGCTTTGAAACTTTAGAAAATCACAGATGAGCAAACTTTATGGGCTGGGAACACATTTAGCACCATATGCTCAATTGATCCTTGGCATGAGACTAAAAACCTGAAGGATGTTTAAACACCGCCAGTGACAGGACCAGTGCCACAGTTGATTCATTTCTCTTTATAATTTCTCTTTATATTTTCTCTTTAGCTTGAAAGGGACAACACATATCTCCAGTCAAGGAGTTCCAAGGAAGTAAAGTCAGGCTGGACCCTGTAGAAAGATTTACTCAATGTTTTCTGGGAGACGGACACCGTCACACAGCATTTTGCAAGTGGTTTTATTTGCTCACTGCATTTCCTGTCCCCTTCTGGGCAGGCCAGGGAACTCCTGAGCTGGAATTGTGTAACCTCCTCCAGATGGACAGACATCTCATGGGAAAAGGGTTTTGGGAAGTGCTGGATCTTTTACTGGATGGTAAAAGGGATGAAGGCACCTCTCTGCTCCTTTCTAAGCCCTTTTTTTTTAATCACTGCTAGAAGAGACTGAAACGTAAAATAAACCTCATGGTAACATGTAGTGCACACTCATGGAAGAAATAGAAATTATTTTTCTATAATAAAAAAGAAATATATTTCTTCCACACTTGTGGAAGAAATAAAAAATTTTGAGGGTGAAAAGAAAAAAAACAAAAATACAAAAAAACTCCGAAAATTACTCATCCGCTATATTTTATTTTTTATTTTTCAAATGCATCAATTCGTTCATATCAATTAATTCAAAGCACAGACCAAGAGGAATATATTTGCTTTCACACCAGTTATTAAATATGTTCCCGTGTTATTTCCCCCACCTCCTCCTCTAAATTAACAATAAATTACAAACAACTACCCTTAAAAACAATCAAACAACTGAGGCCAAATATTTTAAGAATGAAACTCTTAAGAAAGGCCCACTGCCCAGGCAAAACGCTCAATCAGTTTTGGATTTTTTTTTTTCTTACTGAAAATGTGGGTGGTTTTCAAATACAGGAAAGAAAACACGATGGCTTGTGGTGATATTTTCCACCAGAAAGATGCAGCTTTAAGGGCTTTTGGTTTCCAGATACCTCCACCCACAGGAGTGGCCTTGTCTTGTAGAAGGCTACGCCTGATTAGTTGTACAAGTCAAATGAAATTACAATAACAATGCAAAGCAGTCGTTGTGTGTTTCAGTGGAAGCTCTGTGTCAGCTAGGTAATTATCCTGGGTAATTAACATGGCAGCTACCTCCCAGACCACAGAGCTTTTAAATATGATAAAAAGCTGGGAAAAAAAGAAAAAAAAAAAAAAGAAAAAAAAAAAGGGGAAAATCTGTTCTCTGCATCCTTGGCGGACAGGATGGAGTTGAAGATGTCCCTGCTCATTGCAGGGGGTGTGGATTTGATGGCCTTTAAAGATCCTTTCCAATCCAAACCATCCTCTGGTTCTGTGATCCCATAACAAGAAATGGGATTCAACCCCAGCAAGGAAAGTTTAGGTTACACAAGAAGGGCAGTGAAGGACAGCTTTGGGACAGGCTGTGGCAGGAAGGTGTGGAACTGTCACCAAAGGTCCTGGAGTGACAAGGTGGGTGAGTCCCCCTTCAGAAAGGGCTCATGTTGATTGACTTTCCCTTGCAGCAAGCATTGGAATCCTTGGCTTGTCTTGCCAACAATTTTCCCTGATCTGAGGTCTCGTTGCTGCACAGTCAAATGTTTTGCTGGGGGAGGATGCAAGGCTCAAACCTTCTTCTGCCAGACTGAAAATAAGTGTCCTGGTGCACTGTTTTGTGTATGATACATGGACAGTAATCCTGAGCCTAAATATCTGCACATCTGCCAAATTCCTGTAGGCAAAGTGACCCTCATGTAACCACCTGCTGTGCCATGCTCTGTCCCCCAGATCACAGAATCACAGAATCCTGGGATGGTTTGGGTTGGAAAGGACCTTAAAAATCATCTCATTCCAACCCCCTGCCATGGTCAGGGACACCTTCCACTAGATCAGGTTGCTCAGAGCCCCATCCAACTGGTCTTCAACACTTCCAGGGATGGGATCTGATCTATGTGAGTGAAGCAGTGGGGTCAGGGAATGGGGCACAGACCATGGGGCTGCATCCCAGCTGGGGATGTGCCAGTACAGCACCCAAAGCTTGCACCCAGCCTAAGTGCAAGGTGAATATGATCCTCTAAACATCAGGTTCCTGTGCAAATTTCAGCAACAGCATCAGCAAACAATAAGAGCTGAAAACTTAATTTTGGGATGGGAGTACATGCAGTTTTAATTATTGACAGCTCACCTTCAGTTGGGGTGGAAGAACCTGTTCTGTGTACTTTTGGTACCAACAGCCTGGGGTAATGGACTCTGATGCAGACAGGAAGGATGGATGTGTAAGTTAATGGGGTGTGAGCAATTTAAATATAAAATCATCTGCCTCATGAAATGTCTTTTTCTCTCCTGCCAGTGACAGGAATAGGTATTTCAGTCAGCTCTAATTTTCCCAGAAAATAGGAAAGAACCACTCTTTGAAAGTAATTAATTTCCCCCAGTTTCCAAAATCCCAGCAGCCTTTCCCTTTGCCTTGCCTCCCTTTTCTTTATTTAAATTCATAATTTACATTTCAGAGATCAGCATCAAGGGCAAAATAATCACAATAATATTCAAAGGGCCATCCCAGCCTGCTCAAAGTGAACACTTACAAGGCCCTAAAATTTCTAGACACCTCATTTGAGTGATCTCAAACAAAACATCTTTTCAGAGAACTGGCAGGTGTCCTGTTCTGTATATTGGCCTTTTAGAGAAACACAATTTGAGATTCTTCACTGGAGCATTTGCAGCCACAGAAGGTGGCTCATATTTTCTGTGGATACACCAAGGAGCTGAAGGACATCCTCATGTCTCCTTGCTATAGCTGTGATCATATTGATCATTTGTCTGTCAGCAAAGCCCACGAGTCTCACAGAGCTGGTGTGGCCCTGGAGGATGGGGGAATTTCCCACTGTCCTCTCCAGAATCCCTTGCCACCACATTTCTGGGGTTTCCCTTCCTTCTTGTAGCTCCTCTCCCACATTCCTGGGCCAGTTTCCTGCTCTAGATCCACCTGTCCACGACCACCAGCATCACACCTTTTCTGACAGCACAGGAGGAAACTATGATTCCTGTGGAGCTGAGAAGGTGTCCTAGAGAATACCCTGAGCAAAACTCACTTTTGGCACCCTCAGACCCTGAAAGGGATGCACCAAACAGGTACCACCCATCCTTCTTCCACACAACAAGGTTGAGGTTTCTAAAACCTATGTCCAGGAACAGAAAACAACAAGAGAGACGAATGAGGAAAGGACTTCTCTGCAGATATTCCCCCTGCACCCCTCAGCAACGACAGCAACACTTTGCAGCCTGAAAAGAAAAATCAGGTTGTACTTATTTCATTATTCTGGGAGAGAATTTCACTGCAGCCCTGTAGGGAACAGTGACCCTGCCAGCCCTAAGGCAGCGCCCTGTGCAGGACGGACACGATGCTCACTCAGCTCCCAACCCCCGGGATGGGGATGTGCGGGGGGGCAAACACCAGAGGACACTCGGGGGCGGGCAGGGAGGTGGTGCCGAGGACGAGGAGGAGGAGGAAGAGGCAGCGAGGGCAGCCCCAGTGGTGGCTGCGGACGGGTCGGGGTGCGCTGCTTCCCTGCGGGGGCGGCGGGAGCGCTGAGCTGGGCTGGGCTGGGCTGAGCCGGGCTGGGCTGGGCTGGTGGAAAGGATTCACTAGGACAAGGCTGGTGCTGGCCAGAGCAAATACCAGGCTGCCCCAGAGGCCAGAAGGTCCCCTGGTAACTCCAGTGCACGTTGGGATGGCAGTGAAACTGCCGGAGGGAGGGAGAGAGGGANGAGCTGAGCCGGGAGGAACTCAGCAGAGCTGCGCTGTGCTGTGCTGGGCTGAGCCGGGCGGAGTTTAATGAGCCGGGCTGGGCTGTGCCGTGCTGTGCTGGGCTGAGCCGGGCGGAGCTCAGCAAAGCCGGGCTGAACCGAGCCGGGTTTAGCCGAGTCAGGCAGAGCCGAGCCGGGCTGTGCCGAGCGGGACCGAGCTCAAGCCAAGCCAAGCTGAACTGAGCCGAACCGGACTGACCCGAGCCGAGCTGAGCCCAAAGGGGCAGAGTGGAGCCGAGGCGCGCTGCGCTGCGCGGGCAGCAGGTACCGGGGATGCGCGGGGGATGCGCGGGCAGGACCAGGGTGGGTGTCCCGCTGCAGGGCGATGTGCCCGGCCCGGGTGGGACCTCCGGAGGGAGCAGCTGTGCAGCAGCAGCAGCACCGGGGGAGTTGAGGGCACGGTATTCCCTGTCTCCGGGCGCTCCGCTGCTCGGCTCTGCTGTCGCGGGGTATTAAAGGTGACACCTTGAGGTTTGTCCGGAGAGTTGTGTTTGATTATTTTAATCTTTTCCCCCTTAAAAAAAAGAGTCTGAATTGTTTTCAGCTTCTACACCTGATGTCTCTCGTGAGTGTGTTTGTGGTTTGGCCATCACTTTTCCTGCCTTTAAAAAAGAACGTTGTTTTCTCCCTTGTGCCTTCATTATAACAGAGGAAAAGGGGAAAGTGGGAAACACAATGAAAAGCGACTACAAACAGTTTCAGTCAACAGCGTGAACAAACAGGGGGAAATAAATATAGAGGGAAAACTCTTTCTCTTGCCGGGCTCGGTGTTGGTTTGTAGGTGTTTGATGGTTACATTGGGTGTATCGCTTTGGGGTCGAGTTTCTGATGCTCTGCGATAAATTTGAGGGCAGATTTGGGCAGTTGGAGAGGAATGAGCGGCCTCCATCCCTCCTCCGCTCCGCAGTGTTTGAGCTGCGTTTCCTTTCGGAGGAGGGACCCGGAGCCGAGTTCCCTCCGTGCCCTTTGAACGAGAATGGAGTTAAACCCCTGGGTGTGATCGCATCCCTCCTAATTGCAACTACAAGGCAAGTAACCAACTTCTCGGCTGTGCTTTAATCTCCAGGACTGTGATACTTTTCAGAGAGAAAAGCTTTTTTTTTTTTTTTTTCTTTTTTCTTTCTTTTTTCTTTCTTTTTTCTTTCTTTTTTCTTTCTTTTTTCTTTCTTTTTTCTTTCTTTTTTCTTTCTTTTTTCTTTCTTTTTTCTTTCTTTTTTCTTTCTTTTTTCTTTCTTTTTTCTTTCTTTTTTCTTTCTTTTTTCTTTCTTTTTTCTTTCTTTTTTCTTTCTTTTTTCTTTCTTTTTTCTTTCTTTTTTCTTTCTTTTTTCTTTCTTTTTTCTTTCTTTTTTCTTTCTTTTTTCTTTCTTTTTTTTTTCTTTCTTTTTCTTTTTTTTCCTTTTTTTTTTCCTTCTCATTTGCACCGGTGAAAGAACAATAGCAAAAAGACAAACAAAGAAACAAAAAACCCCCAAACCGACTTCAGCAGCTGAAAGCCACTTAATTGAGTCATGCTAACAGCAGATTATTTAGTAGGGTTACTAGGGCAGGAAGAGATAAAGTTTCACTGAACTTGTTATTAAAAAAAAAAAGCGGGGGGAGCAGCAGAACTATTTGCAGTGAAAAGGGCAACGTTCAAACTTTTGTATTCTTGAAGAGCCAAGTCCTTGAGGCCCTGCAGGCATGGTGGGGGTTTTTAAATATTTCTCTTTTCATCCTTCTTTTTAACTGAAGAAAGGACTTCACATCCCAGTCGAGGCCACCAGGCATTGTGAGTTTCTGGGGAATGAGCTTTAGGAGCAGAGTTGGGGGACCAGTGAGGAGCACCTGCTCCAAGGAGGGTCTTGTCCCACCTGGTTGTGTTGGATTCTGCTGAAATACCAGATAACCTCCTGAAATGCTGCTTTCCTGGAGTGCACCATGGAGCTGCCCTTGCCTGAACCCCTGACATCAGAGTTTAATCTGAACCCCAGTGTTGTTGCCTCTGTCTCTTTTTTGCTGTCTCAGCTGGACATGAGACTTTGGTATCTGCCAGCCTTTCCTTGCCAAGGCTCCCTGAGCCCTGCTGGACCCCTCCTTTTCCTCACTTGACTCTTTAGCCAAGCCCTGTGTGGACATGAGGTGAATTAAGCCAAGTGATGCTCAGCCTGTGCAGAGGTTTTCTCCTGGGAACACTCCCTGCCTTAAGAAGAAGCCACAGTTGCAGTGGAACAGGCAATGCAGAGTTTAGTTAGACTTTCCCCTCACTTTTACATGTATTTTGTGATTTGTTTTTTGAGACCCTGTTGAAGATTCAGGTCTCTCTCCTGAACCTCTGCCCTGCAGCTCAGCAGCCCCCTGTGCCCAGGCTGGTTTTGTACTCATGTTGCTACAATGGGGAAACCTTTGCATTTTTTTTTCCACCCCGAGTAGAGCTGTGAGGGTTATTACACTACCAGGGTGGAGCCAACTTAGCTGTTTATTTTTTTTTCTGCCTCAAGTGTGTTTCCTTTCAAAGAAAGTCACTTGGTTGACTCTCAGAGCTTCTCAGAGAAACAGCATGTGGCTCAGTGTCCCATCAGAAGTGGAGAGCTCAAAGGAAAGAGGGAGAGACAAGGAATGGAGGATGGAGGGAACAAGAGAAGCAACTTAGCTTTCCCAGCATGTCAAATTTTTATTTTTCCTCCTTGGGATCTTTTCCAGGTTAGTCTCTGTTTATCCTTCCCCTTCGTTCTGAAGGAAGTGATATGGTGAATAGAACTTCTGATGGCAACTTTTTGGTTTCTTCTCTTATTATCTGAATTTAATTGCAGAGAGCTTTGCAGCAGCCTGGGAGGGAGGTGAAGTGTGAAGCACCTTCCAGGGCTCTGCCAGGAGAGCTGCTCTGCTCTTGGCTTCTTTAATGCATATGTTTATGGATCTGAGTTAAAACACTTGGCTGCAAGTTCTGCTGTTGCTTCCCATTTTGCTGAAGCCAGGATTTGTGTAAACAGAGTGTTGTTCTTTGCCTAAGCTTCGAGAAAGTGACTCTTAAAATAGAGAAGGAAGAGAAAGTCAATACAGGAGTGTGAACATCCAAAACCTGTGTGTGTGAAGCCATGGAAAGGATTAATCAGAGCCTTGAGCCTGTAGTCACAGGTAGCAGGAGCTTTGCACAGTTCCCTCCCAGGGTTGCTCAGTGCCTGTTCTCACACAGAAACGTTCCCTGGATGGTGCTGGTGATTGACATGGGAAGCAGCCTGCAAACACTCTCTGACAGTTTGTTTCCATCCCGTGCTGTTGTTCTCTGTTTGCCTCCTTGCCTTGCATCCAGCTCCTGGTTGGGAGGAAAACATTGGCAAAGGCAGCCCAAACTGCAAACCCTTCTCCACAGCCAGCATAGTTTTTTTATTGTATCATGGCTTGTTTGTGTCGATTTTTGTGGTTTATCTGCGTCGTTGCTTCTTTGTGTTAATATTGTTATTTATCAGGCCTGTTGGAGGTTTTTCATCTCTCACCACCAGCCAAATCACATCCAGCAGCAGAGATAACATTTATTAACTGTGGTGGTGAGAGAGGAAGGGATCCAAATTACTTTTCAAAACACACACAGCTGTCTTAGCAATGGATAATTCCTCTGGTTTTTATAATACCTTTTAGTAACACCATTGCTTCAGAGCAGTTTTCTGGGGCAGAGTGGTGACATCCCTTTTGGGGATATTTTTATTTCCACCTATGCCTAAGAGCATGTGCTGTGTTTGTTCCTTTGGGGCAGAAATGCTGAGTGGGGTGAGTGAATGGTTTTAAAGGATGTACCCAGGGTGAGATGAAAAGAAACTGGTGCAGCTTTCACTAAACTGTGCCCCATCTCTGTCACCACAGTGCCACGTGTAGTGAGGGTGTATGGCTCAATTATCTCTCTAAGTGAATTTCTTGATATTTATCTGAGCCATAAAGGCCCTTGAGATGTGCAGGGGATAAGCTCAACATGACATATTTCTGGTTTATTTCTTTTTTAAATGGTCATTTCCATCTCACATCTGACCCATTTGGGGCTGGATTGCTTCTCAGTAATCAACTGCCTCAATTGTTATGGCCTTTAATTTGCTTGGCATTCATTGGGAAGCAGTGTATCCTCTTTTCCTGATTGTCCCTCTTAACTGCAGGAAATACAAAATAGTCAGAGCATTCGCATAGGAAATACCTTTACAAAAGACAAAGAAGTTTCTGGTTGCTAAACAAGTGAGGACAGGGAGGTGATGAATCTTGGGGCCATCCATGTGTCATGTTCATCCTGATTCTTTTAAAATCATAGATCACGGAATGGTTTGGGTCAGAAGAGCCCTTAAAGATCGTCCAGTTCCACCCCCTGCCATGGACAGAGGCACCTTCCACTAGACCAGGTTGTTCCAAGCCCTGTCCAACCTGGCTTTGGACATTTCCAGGTTGTTTTTTTTTAATGAGAAAGCTGCATTCATTTACCAAAATATCACCTCCTGACATAGACAGGGCACCCACAGTGATGAAAAAAATCAGTTTTCATCCAGGGTTACCAGACCATGGACAGTTAAAGGAAACTATTTGATGTGACGTTTGGAGGAGAAAGTTAGAACATCTTCCATGATACTTAAAGAAATCCAAAAGTGATGTTAAAAAAACTTTTGTGCTTATCACATGATACTTATCAGCAGACATGGCAGTGGGAGGACTGTTTCCATAATTAAAACTGCCCTGACAGAAGCAGGGGATGAGACTGCAAATGAATCCATAAAAATAAGTTAATTCTATATACATATACATTCTTACCTACAATGTATATGAGCGAAAACAAACTTAGCAAAGATAATGATGCATATGGAAGTAGAAAAGGTGAAAGAAGGAGGGGATGTTGCAGCCTTGTGTGTAGCAAGATTCCAGCTCTTCCTGGGCACTGGACCTGCTCCCTGGTAAGGTGTTACAGCAGCAGGATCTAAGCTGGAAGCATCAGGGTTTACAGACTCAGATGGCTTTAGAAGACAAGAGAAATTGACGTACTTTCCTTTCCAAAATACAGAAGATGGTCATGGTTTTTTAAGTTCTTTAATGGAAAATATTTTGTGTTGTAATGAACTCCACACCCCCAGCAGGTGCTTCCAAATAGGGAAAGAGTTTCAGTTTGCCTTTAGACATTTTAGGGAGTTTAACTAGAAAGTTTTGTGATTTTCTTTTTGTAATTGGGTCGGTGCCAGTACAGAAGTGTGGATGTCCAAGAATGTAACTCAAAGCCTGTTGTTCATCTCATTAGGCCAAGGGCCAAAAAGCACACCTAAACTAAGTACTAAAGAGGAAGAACAAAGAAACTCCACACTTTCCACAGTGTTGTAGCAGGTAGGAGACTTGTCTCTATACTGTGCTCGGCTTTGCCTTTGTTTTTGTATTATTTTCTTTCTTTATTAAAACCTTTTTGATTTTTCAAGACGCACTCGATCGTACCATCTGGCTAATTGATTTTTGCCACATTTCTGCCAGGCTGGACCTTCAGAGATATTGGGAAAACCCATAATTTTGGTCCACAACACAAGATGTTTTGATTCTGAATGCTATTATCGTGTCTTTGTAGGAATTTAGTTAAAGGTGATCTGTGCATTTCCATTCAGTTGTTTCCTGGCACTTCCAAACATGACATGACATTTTCATGTGGTGCAGAAAGGTGTTGCTCTCCAGTGTCCATGGCAATAATGATCAGGGAAGTTGTGGATCTCTGGGTAAACCTGGTTGGTGGAGAGAATGAGGATATGTGGGAACCTTATGGATGAGTCATTATGGTTGGTCAGTTTTATCAAACCATTTCAGACCCTACAGCAAAACCCATCACTTTGCTCCAGAAAATATCCATATTTTTTTAGCTGAAAGAAAGTGATTATTTATCAGATATTTTTACCAGAATTTTCTATGGCAACAAAAAGCACTTCTCACCACCTTGGGGCCCATGGGTTTTGTCATTTAGAAAGGCAGGAAAATGATGTTGGAAACTGGTTTGAAAATGTGATCCCAGACACTGGTAGTAACATGGGAGAGGCTGTGAGTGTGTCTGCAGAAGTGGAGCCCTGAGCTGAGGAGGAGGGACAGACATCAGACTCATCAGGGCTGCAATCTGAGGTGGGAAAACACCTGAGTGGGGAAAAAAAAAAAAAACCAAACTGAGAAAAAGGTGCTGGTAAGGAGGTGGGTATAAGATCAGTCTGTGATGAGAGGGGTGTGTGGGGCTGGGGACAGCTTGTAGAGGCCTCCCCCCTGCAGAAAGATGAAGGTTTAGGGTACAGATTCAGCTGTGTTTAGGTCTGGCACATGTTACTGAAGGGCTTTGGTGATAAAGTTATGGCTGATGAAGCAGTGGGGAGTCAGTGCAATGTACAGGAGCAACCTGGTCTAGTGGAAAGTGTCCCTGCCCATGGCAAATGACCTTTAAGATCTTTCCCAAACCAAACCATTCTATGATTCTGTGGAGTATGAGGCATTTGGAAGATCCAGGAAGAGTACAGCAGACAGCTTAAACCCTGAAGAGCAGCTCTAAATCAAGCACAGATTCCTCCTCTGTCATCACCCTGGGTTATTTTATTGCAGGGCAGCCGCCCACCCAGGCCAGGAAGTGAAATTCCTGCCTCAAATGTCGTTGCACCACTTGTTTCTGGAGAAGAAAATAAACCCAGTCCATCCCAGAAGGGCTGCCACAGCACTGTCAATGCACCCATTTGCTGAGAGTGTGGATTTAGTGTAGCTCATCTTAGGGACTGGGCATGAAAGAGGATTCTCAAAGCAGACTGGTTGTAGGGCTTTGGCTGAGTTGTTTTGTGAAGTTATTCTGAGTTTTTTGTGAATAAGGAACCCTACTGACAAATGTACCCCCGGCTCTGGACTGACAGCAAAGTTTTCCTTGGGTTTAGTAAGGGAATATTTTATCTCTCTGTCCTCATTGATGCAGTAACTCATCACTTTGTGTCCAGTTCTTTCCTTGGGATCAAACACACAACAACGGTTGCCCCATTTGGGGTAAATGACTGCTGGAGAGGCCAGATTTAACCCTTAATCCATATAAAATGCCCAGATATGTGGCCTTAATTTTATTTTTTAAATCCCAAAAAAAACCCCAAATAAGTAAAAGAGAGAGACTTGCTAGAGGGTGGCAACAGAATTGTCACAGAATCATTGAATCACAGAATGGTTTGGGTTGGAAGGCTTCTTAAAGATTGTTCCAACCCCCCTACCATGGTCGAGGACACCTTCCACTAGACCAGGCTGCTCAGGTCCTGGCCTGGAACACTTCCAGGGATGGGGAAGGAGCCTGGAGTGACTTTCCTGAGCCATGCAGGTGTGTCACAGCTTTGCCTTGGTACAAGTGAAGGTTTGGTCTTTTAATGACCCCATGAATTTGTAACAATCTCCAGGGATACTCGGGAACAGCACAGCCAGCAGCAGGATGGGGATGGCTCTCACATTCCCAGAGGGGCCAAAATTTGGGGTCACCTGGTGCTATAAATCCCCAGGAACCTGACTCCACTTTGTGGTGGGAGCAGAAGCTTAACTTCTGCTTCAAAGCTAAACCTACACACGGTTAATTTTTCGCTCGGATCCGAGCGTTTTCTTCCGAGGAGGTTTTTGATGTGGAGGTTTCACTTTGCTGTGGAGTTTCTGTATGTTGGTGAAGGGCTGCTCCTCTTTCTCACCTCAATCAGCAGCAAAAAGTCAGGGACAGCTGAGGTGGGAGGAGAACCTGAGTGAGGGGGGAGGCATTTTGGGGCTGATATGTCAAGAACAGAAAGAGCAGATGGGATTTATGGGGATCTGCTCTGATTTGTGAATGGGATTTGAACAAGGTGGTGCCCTGTTTATCCACAGAAAACAGAGACAAGTGCACTGGTGGGAGTCACTGTTGCTTGTCTTGAAGGAGTGTGCACATGTTGAGGGCTGAATTTACCCAGGTTTTCCCCTCCCACCCTTACAGTAACACTTGCTATTTATGTTTTGATTTACAACAGGGGGGAAATAGTGAAAAATGTGCATCCTCCAGCTTCCTTTTTCAGCTCCCTTGTCCCTCCTCCCCCTCGTGCCAGGGGAGGGTGTCAGGACAACTACAGATATTGTTATTGAAACAATTAAAATATTGTTTAAGTAAATAAAAACTCCTGAAAGCAACTCTTTTTCTCCCTGCCTCCCCCATCAAAACAAGGTGATTCTCTGCAATGTATTTTGAAGTGAAATTGGAAAGGATTATGCTTTTACCAAATCTCTTCATTAGAAATTTCAATTATACAGCTTCTGTCAGTTTTCCCAGTTCCTGGTCATTAGCATTGTCCTTCTGCCTTATTTATAGACCAGATTCAAACCCCATGGAAAGCAGAAAAAGGCTTCAGTGCATTTGGATCCAGTCTGTTTTACTTAGGGAGAGCCATAAACCATCCTGTCCTCAGCTCGTTTGTCCCTGTCTGCAATACCTGTGTCAGCCCATGGGGGTTTCAGTGCAGAAAAAACACCCATAAACTGATCTCTGAATTAACTCAGCCTCTGACAGGTGAGACCCCCCCTATGTGGGAGTCATCCCCTCTTGTCTCAGGAACCAGACACACTCCTCCACCTGGGCCAGGCTTCCCCCAGCCCTGGGGAAAGGAGGCATCTGAGGTCACCAGGCATTGGACCCATTTCAGTCAGCGACGTGGGGATAATGGGAATGGAAAACCCAGCAGATCTCTTTCTTTCTTTCTGCTGTTTGTGAAGGGGCCTGGGGTGAATAGTCCACATGCAAATGTGTGTGGAGGAGGCAGGACAGTGAATCTCTAAAGCTGGGTGTCAGGAATTGCTTTGTTTGGGTGAAGAGGAGAGGGAAGGGGCCTTCAGTGTGTCCCAGTTTGGGATTTTGTGAGTCTACTTGGACATCTGGGGGTGTGGCTGAGCTTTTCCTCTGGCCAGTGATCTGTGAGGAGGAGCAGCACATTCCCTGAGCTCTGCACTGCTGAGCTGAGTTGGGACAGTGATGCTGAGGTGAACCAAATGGTTGTCTGCAGGTTCATCAGTGTGAAGATGAACTCCTTAAGCAGCCATATGTTTACAAAAAACCCCAAAAACATAACAAAAACCCCCAAAAGCCCAGAAACTAAATTAGAAACTAAAACAACAACAACAAAATATCCCAAACCCCTGATTCTCACCACTTTGGTCTAAAATAAATTTTCTCTGTGTTTTATATATTTCACTCTTCCTCCCACTGTGTGTCCTATATTCCTCCCAGTCAGAGCAATAACTAAGGGCAGAAGCACAGAAAGAAACTGGTGGGTAAATGATAAAGTTGATGTGAGTTAAATGGTGAGTGGGGTGGGAAGATCTGGAGAGGTGGAAGGTCTCCCAGGAACTGATCTGGAGCTCTGACACTGAGAATAGGACACCAGACTATAAATGGGACTTTCAACATAACTGGAGCCAGAGCTTCTTTATTTAAGTACAAGTGCAGTTTTAAATCTAATATGACTGAAGGAGAGGAAATGATGTATCAGAGTTTATTTAAGGAGGTGGCTGGAGTCCAGAGGCATTGGGGTGGGAAGGATGTAGAAGATGGGGTTGGGATGGTGTTGACAAGAGATGGCACAGATGTGGCACCTGAAATTGATGGAAACAACAACAAATTGGGGGTGATTGTGGTGAAGCCATGGCAGCAAAACTTGGTGGAGCAGAGAATGAAGGCAGAGACTGTAGTTCTGCCAGCATCTGCTGTGCAGAAGAAATATTTCTGATTCCAACATGTATTTATGTAATTATATTTAGCAGAATGAACATGAAGCTGCAAAGGTGTGGAAAAGGCTGAATTAACCTGAGATATTCCTGATGTAGTTCATTGTAAACTGTGAGCTGGGCCAGGTGCTCACAGGAGCAGAGATTTCTGCAG
This sequence comes from Sterrhoptilus dennistouni, assembly GCA_013397095.1. Classification (NCBI taxonomy): domain Eukaryota; kingdom Metazoa; phylum Chordata; class Aves; order Passeriformes; family Zosteropidae; genus Sterrhoptilus; species Sterrhoptilus dennistouni. The sequence continues at coordinate 28,542 of VWZU01010563.1, read as the reverse complement.
TCCCAGAGACTTCCTGGGAGGATTTCAGGCAAGGAGGAGGCAGCTGTGGACCAGAGCTGGGCTCATGGTGTTGGGCTGCCTAAAATGAATTATCTCGATGGTCAAACAACTTTTTGCAGTTCTGTCTGCTGAGCCTGATTTAAAAAAAAACAAAAAACAATTAAAAGTCCAGTGATGCAGAGGAGTGAGGAGAACACAGTGACTCTCTTTAAATAATGATGCAAACTCTGGAGAAACATGGGATAATCCTAGATCAAAATTAGTTTCCTAAAATACAGAGAATTATAGAATGGTTTGTGTTGGAAGGGACCTTAAAGACCATCCCATTCCAAGCCCCTGCCATGGAGAGGGACACCTCCACTATCCCAGGTTTCTCCAAGCCCCATCCAGCCTGGCCTACATCTCCAAAGCGCATTTTGTCACACAGAAATCAGGTGTGCATGTCCAGTGTTGACTCCAGTTATGATCTGAGTCTCCTGTGACAAATCCTCCCACTTTTTTAAGGAGTGTGTGGTAACACCAAGAACAGGGTTTCTCTCACTGCTGACAGATGGCCAGACAGATACCTCAGGGATGAGGTAGTCACAGTCTGCTGGGTGGCAGAGGGGTGAGTGAAATGCTCTTCTCCAGCCCAACATTTCTGTAATCCAGGGTCCAAATACCCTGAGCAGATTTCTGGATTAAACAAAGACCTTAAACATCTCCACTGCTGAATTAGGTTCATCACAGCATGAAACTGTGCCTGCATAAAGAAAGATGTTAATAAGTCTGTACCTCTTTTTGGCATTTTTTTCTTTCTTTTTAAGAGAAAGATAATGAAAAATAGATGCAGATGCTGACACTGGCAGGAAGTCAGTGCATTAAAAAACATCCTGGTACAAGATGGTGAAGTATTTAAGGAACACTCCACCTGTGTCATTAAAAAAAGCACCAAAAAAACCACCCAAAAGGCCAGAGCAAGCAATCTGTGAACCAGTGCCAAAATCATGCAGAAATACAGAAATTGCTGTGCTAATGAGCAAGAGGCAAATGGAAAGGACATATTGTAGCTACATCTCAGTTCAGGATATTTTTTACTTCCCTCATTACATTGAAAAGCTCTTTGAAAGAATTTTGTGTTCAGTGTTTGTTAAACATTGTTCTGCCACTTCTAGTTTGCTCTGTGTTTGTTAGCAGACAATTAAAACCTGAAAATACAGCATTAAAAATTGTAAACAAGCACGAGAGGGATAATTACTTTGGAGACATTTCTTTTGAGCTTGTGTGGTCCAGATGTTACAGCAATGAAGTGATACAGGAAAATAAATTAACCAGAAGTTTTCCAGAAAAATAAGGAAGCAAAATTGACAAGTTGCTCTTAATACACTGGACCCCAAAAATGCACAAAAAAAGAGAGAAGTTTTACAAAGGAGAGAAAACTGAATTTGGTTGGGCATTTTTCCAACAGCACAAGTGAGAAAGATTGCTTTGTTTCAGGACCACACGTGACAAAAATTCATTAAATGTGATGAAAAACAAGGGATCTGACCTGGCTTCAGGGACAGGACCTGGAGGGATTTAATCCAAATAAAGATTTGGTGGGTCTGCTCTGCTTCTCTTCCCAGTTTGCACAAGTAACAAGGGTTTCAGCTTTAAAAGCCCTGCCAAGGTAGATAAATTCACATTGTCTGCTGGAAAACAAAAGGTTTTCTGAGAGAGATTCTTCTTTTGGTATAAGAATTTGTCTCCTTGATGAGCAAACTAAAAAGTGCTCAGGGGAGTTCCTGTGCATTGGACCCTTTTTCCATTTCCAAGCAGATTCCAGAGTGGATGGTTTTGGTGTGGGGTGCTCACCCAGATGTTTTTCACTGTCTCTCCAAGCTGTCCTCACTGTTAGACATGAATGCATCTGCTCCTGGATCAAACCCTAAAATCTGGGTCCTTTTCACTTGAAAGCTGAACATCAGTGCCAGGACTGACCTTGATCATCTTTGTGTAACCACGGGGCACAAACAGCAGTTCCAGGATGAGTTTGGCTTTGTTTAAAATATCCTCTTCAGGATCCTTACAAATATTTGTATCTCTGCACTGGGTGTTGTGGGAGCTGGGCTGGCAGCCCCATCTGTGCAGTGCAGTTGTCTCTGTACATTCATGTGAATCCATCCTTAATCTCTTCTCAGGCAGCCAGGCTACAATTTCCCAGCCTCTTTATCCCAACCAAAAGGCAGTTGCTGCACACCACCCCCCACACATCATCATCGTCATCATCATCATCATCATCATCACCATCACTCCTGTTTAGGACAGGCATCCCTGCATCCCTGCTGGATCTGGCAGAACAGGGGATGGATGCAGCTGCAAGCAGACAGAGAAAAGAGAGGTTGCTTTTAGAGGAATCTGCTCTGAAGAGACATCAGGCTGTGCTGGAGGAGATTGGGAAGCTGCAGAGTGACAGAGTGAAAAGCTGAACATGATCTTGGGCATAGCCTGTGTTTAGGTCAGTGTCTTGGTTTGGAAAGACAGATGTCTGCCAGGGAAAGCTGGAGCCTCCCTTGGAATGGAGAATGTAAACCCCCTCCCTCCAAATTATTATAATTTTGTAATTAAGGGGCTTTCAGGCAAAGATATGAGAATAGGAATAGCAGTTCTTTACTAGGAATATTAAAAATACAGATGTAGTTGTACAAAATACCCCAAACAAACAAAACCCCTAGAGACCCTGACAGAGTCAGAATACAACCTGACACCCTGTTGGTCAGGGTGTTGGCAGCAATCCAATTAAGTCCTCCTAGACGGACAGATGTGGTTCTGTTGGAGTAGAGATGATCCTGTAGAAGGGTCCAGTGGTGGTGAGATGGGTCTGGTTTTCCTCTGGGAATCCAGTGCGAACAGATTGTCCTGATGTTCCAAATCTCAGATTTTATCCAGGTGGGAATGCTGGGCTCCTCCCCCTGGGTGGAGCATCTCCCCATGGGATGATGGAATTGTATCAGCCCTGCAGTGAGCCTGGATGGCCCATGGACAGGAGATTCCCCTGGAGGGAGGATGGGTTGTGGAAGAGATAAAGAAACACTGCCCTACATGGTTTTAACATCTGCGCATTAACAGGAGACACCCACCCGCTCCCCCTGGAGTTATGAGGAATGGGTTATACAAGAGATAAAGAAAACATCTTCCCAACTGGTTTCAACAGATGGGAAATAGAATAGACATTTTTGGTTACATATTGCAACCCAAGACAGTCAGGTTGAAGGAATTGTTATGTGGGGAGCCAAGGGGATAGCAAAGCCCAAATTCCCTGGTTTTTAAGGCCCAGCTATACTTGTGTCTCCTAGAAAGGTTGAGGATTACATCCTAGAGTCCATGGATTAATGTAGTGACCTGGCGTTCCCAGCAGTTATTTCCTGCAATTCCCCCAGTGGGATGGACACCAACCCTTCTACAGCTGTAAACCTGTTCACCTATGTGAACTCCACTGTGGCTTAATCATGTTTAAGGTGTGAAAATAGACCTGAGGCTCTGCTCTTGCCTTGTGCACCACAAATGCAACACAAGAAAACCCCTGAGCTCAGCAGAGTCCAGACAGAGTTTTGTAGGGGATATATAGGAGATAGGTCCTGTTACCAATATATGTCACTCACTCTAAATACAGCTTCACAAGATATCCCAGAGTGTTTTAAAGAGTGATGCCCATCCCAGTGCCTGACACTGGTCCTAGAAAAGTCTGCAAAAGCCTCATTTCCACAGGGGAAGGAAATGCTTTGCCCAGGTGATGCAAGTGATGGGAAAGGATTTGTGTGGGGAGCATCACCTCTGTTTTGAAATCAAGTGGTTCCAAGAAGTTTTGGGATGCTCATCAGTGTCATGGAGTCTGGTATTGTACCAATCCCATCAGAGACTGCTGGTCCTGGTTTGCCTCACTCCTCCCTGCTCCACCTTTGTGAGATGTTGAAGATGTAGTGGCTGGCTACAGAGAGGGAAAATCAAAGGGCTCTTCCCCTCCTTCTCCTCCTCTGATCCACATCCTTGTCAAAAGAAAGTGTGAGAAATGTTGGATGGCACCCAGAGGGGTTCTGGATTTCCTCCTTCATGGGCAGGCTGGTTTGATGTCATTTGAAATAACAGCTGATAGGGGGCACCCAAAATGAGTCACTCAGGGAAGTTATTTAGATCCTCATTCCCTCCTGTTTGGTCTGTGGGAAATGAGCAATCAGGAGATAGAGAAAGGGACTTCAGCCATCACTGCTGGTGTTCAGTGTTGCTCCTGAAATCTGCAGGAAGACCTTGAGGTGTGTAATGCTCATGTCTCCACCAGCCTTACAAACAGATCTCTGCAGGGTCAGGACCTGCCTTTTTTGCTGGGGAATGCCTTGGAAAGGGGGTGAAAGAAAGTTCATACCCTGCAGCTATAACTCCTGGATCCTTTCCCTCTTAGTGATGCTGATCTGGAGATTACAAACTCATTTACTCATTTTGCAAGCAGTTTTGCCTCCAAAAAAAAAAAAAAAAAAAAAAAAGGAAGGGAGCTGGAATGTTCCCTCTGACCTTGAGAAAATGACAGTTTGATGACATTAGGAAGGCAACATCTCAAATGCAGAAATATTTCCCTTTCCATTTTCCATTTGGCCCTTGTTCAGTAAATTGCCATCTTTACTGTGTCATGCATGCACCCATTTTCAGTCAATGAAAGGCAAAAGCACAAATCCCATCACAGGCAGCTGTCTTCCATCCAGATCTTCTGCTGACTGGGAGCAGGAACTCATTTCTTCCTCTCTACTTAACCACAATTGATTTAGGATGTTAAGGAGTTTATTACTTCCTAATATTGTCTGGGAATGATTTCCATATGTTGCATTATTCTCCCAAGCTTCCCCTGTGCCAGCAAAGTGGGGTGCAGCATTGCTGAACCCCAATTACACCATATTTAATGTTTCACTGTTGCAGGTGGCCTCTTACAGAAAGCTGCATTTCATCTTTGCTTTTCAGATACCTCACAGTATCCTTTCCACTGGGAAATTAAGCAGACACTCTCCATATCCAGTGCAGCTGTTTCTGGTGTTAAATTAAACTGCTGCTATTACAGCGAGCCGTGCTGGAGCTGAGTTGTGTTGTTGCTTAATTGTTCATGGCTGTGGATGCCAGCCAAGTAGCAGTCCTGTAGTGGCAAACTCTGGAAATCTGACCTGGAAAACAGATGTTTGGGCCAAAGCCAAAGGTGGTTTCAGCAAAGACAGTGGGAGAGAAGCAGGAAACCAGTTATCTGTCTGATTTATTGGGCAGGGTAAAGAAATCCACCCCAGGCTGTTGCAGCAGTAAACTCTGGTTTTAGCAAGCTTGAGCCAGCCTTTGTAAGGCTTGGAGGGGCAGCTGGTGGTTTATCAGTGCTGATTCTCAGGGTGCCAAACCCATGTGCTCTGCAGGTGTTGGAAAATTCTCACCTGTTTGCTGGAGGCTGCTGAGCATCTCCTGCAATAAACTGGTTTATGTGAAGTCCCAGCACAAACCTTTTGATTTGATACATCGAAGGGATCCAGTGAAATTGTAATGGTTTGAGGAATCTGATCAAAGCCAGATCGTGCAGTGAAGGTGCTTCATGTGAACAGATCATCCCCAGGTGTTCCCACTGGCTCTCAAAGCAGGGAAATCTCACATTGGTGCTTCCAGTTTAGGACCTGAGGGTGCCAATTTCTGTCTGTTCCTCTCTCAGAAGCCCAGGTCACTGCCTGACATGGGGATGCAGATGCTGCAGACATCTGGGTCTTGGTGAGATCTATCCCACTGTGTCTTCACAGAACCTCAGGCTGCTTGAGCTTTGAAGTGACCTCTTCCTGCCCCCCTCTCCTGTCCAAGCAGGGACACCAGGAGCTGTCCTGGATCATGTCCAGATGGCTTTTGAATATTTCAGGAGTGAAGATTCCACAACATCTCTGAGATACCTGATCAGAAAGTGCTCGATTGCACAAAGACAAAGTGAAGTGATGCACTGGAGGGGAGGGAGGGAACAGCCAGCATTAAGGCTAATTCATTTAGCATTAATCTAAGGAAAATTTTGAATGTCACTGCTCAGGGAGCCCATGCACAGACATGAACAGGTGGTGGTGTCTTGTAGCACGTCCAAGCAGTGATTTTTTGTAGCAATGATAGGAGCATTTAGCAGGACAAGACACTTTCACAGTTCTACCTGTGTTGTGAATACGTTGATTTAATTGAAGCGTGATGAATTTCAGCTCAAACCTTTAGTCCTAATTTTATTTCTTTAGTACCTGAGTCAAGAGTGTCATCACATTTTATTGCTGAGGAGCCATCAAAAGATTTTGGATTCTTTTAGCAACACTCATGTTCTTAGATGCCCAACATATCGACTAATGATTCTGACTGGCACTCTGAGCTTTTAAAGGTGAATTTGGAAAGTCCTGGTAAGGGAATGTTTAACCCCTTGCACTTCCTCCTGCTCCTGCTTATGGAACAACAGATTCCTAAACCCAGAGGTGTAGGAATTAGGGATTTAGAAGAGGATCATTGTTTTCTCTTGCCCAATGTCGACCAGAATTGGTGGAGTATGGCAGAGGCAGAGAGGACATTTCTGTTCACACACAGAGGTTCAATAAAGATTTTTGGCTCTTGGTTTTAGTGTTTGGACATCTTTAGCTTTCCACACTCATGCTACAGAATATACAGCTGCTTGGATTTCTCTTCTGCTGCCAGAGACCCTTTGATTTGTTTTTCCTTTTGTCTTTAGACTTCATAGGCATCTTGTTTGTTGAAACAAAGGAAATGTCCAAGTAATAATAAATGTCTGCATCACACAGAGAGGGAAAAATCTTCTTTCTGCTGAAGAGATTTTTCCCTTCTTAATTTGATCAGGTTTCTCTGCTTCTGACAGTTGAGGCAGAACTTTTAGCCTTTTCTTGCCCTGGAGCACTCGCAAACCACTCACTCTATTTCTCTGCAGTGCCACAGGTCTGTCTGTGCTTGAGGATCTCTCTAAATGCAAGTGGCTCTCCAAAGCAGCTTCATCAGGCACTTGGCAAATGTGAAACATCCTTCAGAGATGCTGCCCTCATCCAGAGGAGAACAGAATTGTCCTGATTGCTTATATCCAGCCGCACCTGGTGTTTTGCCTTTCCCACCAGCATCTGTGAATTTTCAGAAGTCCTGATGTTTTCCTGGTCAAGGGCAATGCCACATGCAGAGATTCATGACCTCTGTATTCCTAGAGATACACAACAGTCATGAGTCACAGGGCATTTTTCTCTTTCTCTTCCCCAGAAACCTGATGGTTTTCTTTTCTTTTAAGTGCAGTATCCAAGAGAGTTTGTGGATTTTTTGCTGTTTTCCTGAAAACTCAGCCTGGTTGTTGGCTAACATACCCGGGAGCTCAAATGGGAATGAGAGTCTTCAGATGCTGTTTATTGCATAAATTGGCCTGATGTAGAGTAGTGAATTTAGGGAAGCCTTCTGGGAAGGCAAATTCTTTGTCAGAGAACACGGACAGTTGGCTTCATGAGCCATCTGTGTCGGAAAATGTTGGAATGTGAGTGCTCAGTGCTTGTGAATATTCAGCCAGAAGATTTGGTGTTCCAGTCTCAGCAATACCTGCAGCTGTTTGTCTTTGTTTCATAAACAGGAGGAAGGAGAAAATCTCATCAGCTCCAGAATACAAGAGGAACAACAACTTGCTGCAACCTGGCCATGCGCTGATGAAAAGTTGTTCTGGGTTTTGCGGCAGCCCCAGATTTATGTACAAAGTGCTGATGGAAACTCATCACTCCACACTGCTGGGGAAGAGAGAAGACAGTCAAGCAAAAGGCTTCATCTTGGTTCCTCAAGATTTCCTCTCTCCTTGGTGGTCTTGCCTCCTGTGTCTTTGAACAGAGAGGGAGGTTTTGAAGTCAGCCTGGCCAGAGGAGCAGTTATTCCTTCAGCTGAGAAAAACCTTTCCATGTTGTTCACAACAGTGATGAAAAGAGAAGCCCTTCCCAGAGACTGAACTAAACTGTCAGGAAAATACCATTGACAGGTAAGAGAATTTTATTCCCAGCAAAGAACCTGGAAATTCTTCCATGTGAGGCTAGAGAAGTTTCCCTTCAGAACAATCATTTTTATGTGTAAAATGCAGAATCCCACACTACGAGTCATTCATCCTTTTGCTGTTGTGCTTGAACAACGTGTCATTGTCAATATATTTGACAGCTAACAGCTGGTTATAGCATTGATGTCTTTTAACACTGGTGGTCCAAGACAGACATCTGCAGCTGAGTTCAAAGTGCCTCTTGCTCCCCAAGAGTAGCCAGGAATGACAAGCTCAGATGATGAGACAAAAATTGGGTGGCAAATCCCAGTTTTGGGCCCAGATGGTACAATGATGGGCACTAGCTTACAGCAGTTAGTAATTTCTGGTTTCCCTAAATTTTCTCTCTGAAGGCTTTGAAAGACCTTGCAGAGAAAATTTTGTAGCATCTCAACCCAAAGGTTTTGTAGCATTTTCTGGCATCTTGATTGTATTTGTTTCTGTTTTCGGCTGCTTAAAAATAAATCCTGCGGTGCTGTTTTTTTTCTGGTGGGGTATTTTGTTTCACTGTCTATACAGTGCAATTCATATGAGCTGAACTTTCTCTTTATAGCTTCACTTGTGAATATGGTTCAGCACTCAGGAACGCCTGGAGCTCCTTTCCGTGCCGTATATAAATAGTGCACAATTATTTCACAGTTTCATGTTCAGCCTGCAGGCTTCCCAAACCCCTCTCTATTCCCATAGTGTGGGATGTGACTTGATGTGACTCAGCATAAATTACAGCAGAGGTTTATCCCAAGCCAGGAGAGCTCTGATCTGTGACTCCTGTGCATTGCCGTCCTCCTTCCTGACGGTCGGCGTGAAGTCATCGGCGCTCAGAGCTGCTCTCGTGGGTTTTTCCAGCCCTGTGATGAGTTCAGCTCCGTGGTTAGGCCAACAGCTGAGTTTCAGTACCTTGGGCACGTCCAGCAGTGCTGGGTCAGTCCGTGGAAGGAAGCCTGAGAGGCTCCAGCTGGATGGATAACTAGCGGCCGGCATCCCGCTGTCCGACGGAGATAAGGCGCGGGTTAAAACCAGGGGAATTTTTAGACTCTCTCCCAAGTCTCCCCCTGCCTTTTGTTTGGCACAGGACTTGTCATGTCTCCCTTCCTGCGAATTGGTTTGTCCAACTATGACAGTGGCCCTTACCTGCCGTCCCAGGGGGAGGTGATTAACCCCTACTGCGCCGTGATGGTTAAAGAAGCCGTGGAGTCAGGTGAGTGAGGAGGGGTTAAATGTGGCTGGGGGCTTTTATAAGTCGTGTCTGTGCTTTTCTGTGCCACTTCTTGTGTGTAGGTAACACACTGGTAAATTGTAGAATGAACCATAAAATAGGTTGGCTTGGAAGAGACCTCAAAGATCATCCATTTTCAACCCCACTTTGTAAAGGTTTGTGAAGCACTTTGTGTGTCCCAGCACTGTGCAAGTTTGGGTTTGGCGTGGTCTGCAAGGCAATCTGATTTTAAGACGATGCCAAACAAATCTGTGTCTTCAATTTGAGGATATTATCAGCTGCATTACAAGCCCCAGCATGTGACGGAGCAGATGAGCTGAGCTGTATTTGGTTTCACCCTTCCAGGAGCTGGTTTGTCAGTGGGACTCCAAACAGGTGAAATCTGAGTGTGCTAAAATATTCTGGCAGGGCCATCTCTGTTAATCAATTTATGGGGGGCAAACTGACAGACCCAGCCACTTCCAAAATGTAAAAAAAAAAAAAAAAAAAAAAAAAAAAAAAAAAAAAAAAAAAGAGGCACTCAAACAGCCCAATCTCTGCAGAGAGAGTTAATTTCTCTGTGTAATTGTTGTGCTGTGTAAAAGGTTCAAAAATGAAACCTGAGAAGCCTTATGCTGTGTCTGGGTCTATGGATTGTTGCACATTTATCCTGATTGAACAACACTGATGAGTCCTCCTTCAGAAAACATTTATTATATATCTGATGCATGAAAATAATTCCAGTAAAAGGATGAAAAGTTCTCCAGTTGTGCTTTTGAAGAAGCATGAAGAGCAAGACCTTCAGTGTTAGGGAATTACTCATATTGGCTGATATTTAGCTTAAATCTTTGATAAATTTCTAGTTTGACTGCTGTGATTCTTTGAAAAATAAAATCCACTCAGAAATCCCTATTTATTGAGAATCCCCATGACTGTAATCCCCAGAGGATGTTAAAGTAGTTTTAAAAAATTAGAATTTTAAAATAGTTCAGTATTTCACTGGGGTTCATTTTTGGTTTAAGAGTCAGCATTTATCACATTGAACTTTGTCTTGCCCTAAATGATATTTTAAATAATAATGGAAGATGTGGTGAATAGTAAATTCAAAAGGAAAGAAAATACTGCATGACAAGCTATCCCTACAATCTCACTTTTATCAGAAAATACATTCTATTTTAGCTCTATGCAGAGCTTAGCTGTTTGCTTTAATGAGGCTTTTGAAAGCCATGACTCAAATTGAAATCTGTGTCAGTTCAAAAGTGAATAAAATCAGTTTGGTCAGAACAGACTTAGATTTATTTGTCTGACACGGAGCTGAAAGTGTTTTCTGGTATCCAGCAAACACAAAAGTGTTTTCTAAGGGATATAATTTTTGTGCTCCTCAGAGTCAATAATCATAATTTTTATAATAATTATCATTATTTTAATTATTACCATAATAATTATTTTAATTATTATTAAAATTAATCCTCTACCAACAAGAAATAAAAAAATGTGTTTGATCGAGGGAACTTTTCTCCATTAGTGAGGGCTGAGTGTAGGAAAAGTGACTTTCTGCTATTAGGAGGTTTCTGTTTGCTGGGATGTAATTTCATCTGGTGATGGCTCAGAGCGAGGTGGGACAGCCAGAGGGACTCATCTCATCAGTGAACCTCCTGGGACTGATTCACCTCGATGCCTAAAGGGGTGAACTGGAACAGAGGCTGGACAGAGTTAAAGGAATAAAGTAGATATTTATTAAAAGGCCTTTAAGGATACACCTTGGGGAGGACAAGAGCCTGGCCAGGGCGACACCCAAGGTGGACCCAAAATGGACAATCAGTCACAAGTTTTCACACTTTTATAAGTTTTGGTCCATTTACATATTGGGGTTAATTGTCCAATTACAGCTTCAGGTTATGAAGTCCCACCCTCCCAGTTTGCTCTCCTCAGTTTGCTGTAGTTTATACTTTTTGGGCCTGAAGCTGCAACAGTGTCCTTGTTTTTCAGGCTGGAAAGGGATTATTTTGTCTAACTAAACTGTGAAGAGAACTTTCTAACACTTTATATGAAGTTCACAGTCACACACTAAGGCAGTACCGAATCTGGAAAACACCAAAGCTGAAACTTAAGGCATCAACCTCAGACTCCCTTTCCTAGGGTGGGCCGAAGCACCCGTGGGAGGTGTTAATTTGCTGCTGCTGGAGGGTGTTCAAATGTGTGGATGGGCAACTTTACCTTAAGGGGACTGAGAACAGCAAGACCAGCACGGAATCCATCTGCCCTGTAATTCCCAGATACTGATGTGTGAGCCATCCCAGCCTGAGGAGCACATCCATGATGAGTGTGCTGAATCACACCCTGGAAAACCCCTGTGCTCTCTCTCCCCTGACCAGACAGACCACTCAGAGGTCTGTGTCTGACGTGCAGGGGGATGAGCCTGGCTGTGAATGCCAGGAATGCTCTCAGCATGACCATCCCAAGGAGCTGACATGCTCTAACAGGCTTCAGGAAGGCAAAAGGTCTCCAGACAAACATTAACTAAATGTATTTGAGGAAGAATCATGGGATCATTAAGATTGGGAAAGACCTCCAAGAACATCATGTCCAGCTGTTAATCCAACACTGCCAGTTCCACCACTAAACTGTGTCCTATCCCTGCTTCAAGCTTATTTTTATTTTGGTCATAACTTGCTCTCCAGCTCCCTGGTTTGACAAAGCACTTGCTACTCAGTCATAATAGGATTTTTTTAAAAAATCTATATCTCCCTGATATGAACATTTTGGCATGACCAAGGAGTAGTAGTGGACCAGCTGCACAGCTGGTGAGAGATGCAAATCATCCTGACCACCAGCCTTGTGCTCTGACACTTGGCCAGGAAGAAGTTTTTCAGGGCAGAAATGATTGCTGAGCAGGGCAGGACATGCCTAAATGGTCAAGGCCAGGTTGGACAGGGCTTAGAGCAGTCCGGTCTAGTGGAAGTTGTCCCTGCCCATGGCAGGGGGATGGAACTGGATGGTTTTTAAGGTCCCTTCCAACCTAAACCATTCTGTGGGTCTATGTTTAGCACTGGCAAAGCGTGGGGTTTTCTGGTTTTGTTTTTGTTTGGTTGGTTGGGTTTTTGCAAACAGAACAGTGATAGATGATAAATGTGTTTGGCTTCCAAAAACAGGGAGTTTGACTTTGGGTTCGTGCCAAAGGCTGTCCCTTGTCAACCAGCCATAATGCAAAGGCCACTGGGACAGAGGTCCCCAGGGATCTGGGAGTGATGAACATCCTCTGTGGACACAGGGATGCCACAGCAAGACCACAGTGAATATTTTCAGAAGTTCTGGATAGATCTTGGACAGCCTTTTACATTTTCCCACTTGCTCGTTTTTTTAAAAGGGACCCTGTCACCCTGTCACATTGATTATAATCTCAAAAATAAAATCCCTAAAAAAACCAAAAAAACAAACCACACCTCCATACAGCTGAAGGTGTTACAGCAATTTATAATAGATGACAAAACATTTCAGACACTATATGTGCCTCTGAGATATAAAAAGAGCCTGCCCTTTAAAAGTGGCTTCTGCCTTCACAAGCCACCTGGCCTGGTGCCATTGTGCCACCTGCCTCGGTGACATTTGCTTCATGAAGGATCCTGCTCCTGTGTTTGAACACAGCAAAGCCTCCAGGAAAAGCAATCCCAGCTACAGTGGGAGCTGCTCCCCGGGAAAGACAGTTGCTGTTTCATTTTTCAGGAGCCTGGGGTTGGGTTAATCCCTGGCAGAATTCCACAGCCGTCAGCGGGGACACACCAGGGGTGACTGTCTGATCCTATATATCAGGCAGTTCATTCACATTCCAGGATTTGTTTATTTAAGCCTGGTGTCCTGGAGTGCAAGGCAAGTGAAAGCAACTTGTTTTGCAAGTGCTGTGTCTCACATCTGTGGCTTTTTTCACTGATGCAGCAAAGAAATAATGGTCCTTTGCTGAGATTTCTGTTTTCTGGGATGCTGGGAAGTTTGTGTCTCATTTTTTGTCTCTGATTTTTTTGTGAATTAGTCCTCTCATTTAGGGAAAAAATTTCTTCAGCATGTGTCATCTTCCAGGCTATCGGCTGCATGTTCTTTTCCATCTGGGATTACTGGAAACAGGAGCAGGGTCTTTAGGCAGGGGACACAGGTCTGCTGCTTTTTTTTTCTCTTGTTCCTTCAGCCTCGACATTTGATGGGTTGAACATTTGCAGAGGGTAACTGTGATACAGAATTTACCTTGAGTAAGCATCCAAGACTTTCACAGGGCTGTATGAAGCAAAACTGGCTCTGTGAGATAAATAAATATGGCTGAGACACTTTTCAGAGAGTCCCAGTTAGAGAGGACCCTCTGCAAACCCCAGAGACGGCCATTCTTTTACCCATCACCATTTTAAGATGCTGTGAAGGAAGAGGAATTAAAGCATTAGGGAGAGTTGGCTTTGGTGAAAACTCTGCATCCCTGTGGGATGGTTACAGGTCTGAAAAACAGTTCATGTTTTAACATCCCTTAGTTGGCTTAGTGGGCTGGATATTAATCCCAAAGTGCACCCAGCTATTGGAGGGTTTGAAGCAAACCTGTCTCATTTTGCAGTGCCTTGGGACAGATAATAAACAAGGTAGTTGTCTGGGATGGGATTCACCTGATTAGAAGTGACTATTTATGGTGTTACAGATCTTCTCAACAGAACTGATGGAGTCAAGGGTGGAAATTACCTTTTTTGGGATAGGTGTCTGTATTTGGTCCCATGAACTGCCCTCACTGAATGGATTTGTGTTCTCCCTCTCAACAGAGAATGGCCAAGTGTACGTGCAGAAGAAGCCCACCATGTACCCACCCTGGAACAGCACTTTTGATGCCCACATCAACAATGGCCGGGTCATGCACATCGTGGTCAAGGACAAAAGTGCTGAAATGGTCTCAGAGACCACGGTGGAGCTCAAGGTGCTGGCAGAGAGGTGCAAAAAAAGCAATGGAAAGACAGAAATATGGGTGAGCATCACTCTCTTCTCCTGCAGAATTGTTGGGTAAGGGGATGTGTTCTTGTGTCCATGCCAGGCTGTGGCTGTCACCAGCAGCACAGCAGGGACTGGCTGGAATAATGTTTTAGGACTACTTGGGTGTGACTTGAGGGAGAGACTTGTCAGAAGAGAAGAGCTTGGCACTTTTTATTTTAATTGAAACCTGCCCTGTGCTAGTGAGGACTCTGCTTCAAGTGAGCTGTATCCGTGTATTAATCTTTGCTGAGGAAACCCACTGGGAACAAATGTTAGTATGACTGGCTGAACATGAGTTATTTCATGTTCTCTGGGGGAAAAGCTTTAAAAATTTCATCTAATATCAAGTAGCTGATTCACAGCTGCCTGAGTTCAGAGTTATGTCAGAGCAACTCCTTAAAAATCACTGAAGTTACAGTGGCATAAATTTGAATGGTCTTCACAAGAATGCCAAATATAAGGTTGTGTTCTCTGGTAGTCCAAGCAAGAAAGACCTCGTCAGAAATCTTTAAAATGTAGTGTCCAGATTATCCATAGTCCAGTGCATTCAGATTTCCAAAAGTCAGGTAGGTGGGAATTGCCAAGTCCAGTGGGAAGGCCTTAAAAAATGCCTGAATAATACTGTAGCATCCCTCAGGTTGACTGTAAAGAAGTTAGACTTGCAGAACTGAGTGCCTAAAAGATTTCAGCATCACCTGAAGCTGTCTTGGGTTTTTTGAAGAGCTCCCACTTTCCCTTTGCAGGATCCATTGGGAACACATTTTCTCTATAAATAGTGCTGGTCCTAATTTGGTGTCTAAAAAGCTGCCTACATCTTCTGTGGTTTAATCACATTCATCTCTCCTGTCATGCTGTTCTGAGTGTTTGATATGAAGTGATGAACCCTCCCCTCTCTGTAGTTGCTCCTACCCTGCCTTGTTGCCTCACATGGGTATGAGCAACCCGAAAATTAGCATTCATTGCTATTCATCAGTTCCCACTGGGAAAAGGAGATAGCTTGAAAGTCATCTGAAATGATTTTTCCTTCTCTGAATGACTGTTTAATGGACTTCTTTTCTCGTTTTTCACTTATCTCAACCAGCTAGAACTCAAGCCTCAAGGGCGAATGCTGATGAATGCAAGATACTTCCTGGAAATAAGTGGCAAGTGATTCTGTTTGTTAATTTATAGCTGTGATTTCTGGGCTGTGGGGCAGACATGGTGTCTTCACCAAAAGCAGTGCCTCTGTTATTACTGACTGATCCATAGCAACAAACATAACTGCTTGAAGTGAAAACTCCAGAAAAGTAATTTTTATTGCACGGTGACTGTTCTTCCGTGATTTGCAAGGCAGATTTTTTGGCTGGTTTACCGCTAAATGGCAGATATTCCCATTATGCTAAATAAGACAGAACAGATAAATAAGGAGCCAGTTCCCTCTGAAATCACTCTGCTTTATGTACTACAAGAAATACATGGAGGGGTTGGAACATGTCCAGAGAAGGGAATGGAGCTGGGAAGGGGCTGAAGCACCAGGATGGGGTGAGGGAGCTGGGAAAGGGGCTCAGCCTGGAGAAGAGGAGGCTCAGGGGGGACCTTGTGGCTCTGCACAAGTCCCTGACAGGAGGGGACAGCCAGGGGGAGTCAGGCTCTGCTCCCAGGGAACAGGGACAGGAGGAGAGGGAACGGCCTCAGGTGGGGACAGGGGAGGCTCAGGTTGTATTTTAAGGAAAATTTCTCATCGAAAGGGCTGCATTCTGCTTTGTTGAAGAAAATGGGTTTAATTCAAATGCTTGGTCTTTTTCTCCCATCATTGTTACCAAATTCTCATATATTTAAGTGTAGGGTGAAGCTGTGAGGTGCAGATACCTGGAAGGCCCTTCCATTTATAGAAACAGGGAGGCACTGAAAGCAGCCATGGCCACACTGATATTTTCTTAACCACCCTTACCTTTAATATAGATTGGAGTGCTGTTTGTGTGTCATAAGTTGTTAGGGAGGCTGAAGCATAGAAAATGCAAGCTGTGCTTCTATTACAAATATCAAGATCTGCATCAGATCACACAGGGGGCCACAGGTTCCCACAGGTTACCTGTGTGACTCACTGTGCAGTGCAGGAGTAAAGCAAAATAGAGATTGATTTCCTGTGTGAATATCAGATTTGTAGGCATAAGAGCATGTAGAAGTGCATGTGAAGTCAGAATTGGTTTGTTTGCTGTCCCACAAAGTTTAAATAACTGTGAATAGCAGCAAGGGCACAGCGAGCAGCAAAGCAAGTGTTGGCATGGAAAAATAACAAGAAGAATATCCTAGGGACATAAATATCTGCTTAGTGACACATGTATATGCACACAGAAAGGATTCTGTTAAATATTCTGTTTCTCTCTATATATACACATATACACGTGTGTTTGTCTCCATATATCAGTAATTATTAATTTTTATGTAATTTCATCCTTTTTAGGGTGTGCTTCTTCAGTGCCATAGAGTTAGAGTTTCATGCTTAAATTACCTCTCCTTGGGAAATTTTTGTTCTACGTTTCAACAGCAGCATTATGAATAGTCAAGGGAGCTCAGACTTAAGTCTGAAGTCATTTTAGTGTAGGAATGGTGGATAAAAACCATCTAAACGAGACTTTTGTGGTTTCATAAAATGGTATTTCTTTGAGTATTCATTACCATGAGTGAATCATCAGCTTCAGTAACGTGGTATTTGGGCAACTACATTTTCTCAAGGCACTTGATCAGCACAGGGTACACTTAAATATCTTTCCTCTCCTCCCAGATGCAAAGGACCTGGCTGACTGTGAGACTGAAGGCTTCTTCTCCTTGCACCAGCGCAGGGGAGCCATCAAACAGGCCAAAATCCACAATGTCAAGTGTCACGAGTTCACAGCCACCTTCTTTCCACAACCCACCTTCTGCTCAGTGTGCCACGAGTTTGTATGGTAAATGGAAAAGGATCTGTGCCTCTTCTCCTTTCAACCCGAGGAACCAGTTCTGGTGTTAGTTGGGAACTGGTTTAGTGGCACTTGGGAAAATGGTTTAGTGTTGGACATGGCAGATCTGGGTTAATGGTTCAACTTGATGATTTTAAAGGTCTTTTCCAACGTAAAAGATTCCATGATTCCCTGATGAATGTCTGTGCTCCTCCTGTAAGACCCTTGGCATGTCACATGTAGAGATATTGCATCACTTCGAGGATGTGGTTTGCAGTTGTTATTCCAACTGTGAAAATTCCCCTCACTTTTTACTTTATTTGTTTGCAAATATTTTTTGGGTTTGACGAAATGCACAGACGTTTCTCTGGTGCAGCGTGCTGTTTGGAGATCATGGAATTCAGGATGTGAATGTGTGCTGAAAAGGCTGTGAGAACCACAGAGAATCACTCCACCATTAGATTGAATGAAAATCATGAAATTAAATAATCTCTACGAAGGGTGATAAAAAACAAAGCAATTTTATTCCCTTCTTTGATAATTATTTCTCTCCTTTTTTCTGCTGAGGCTTTCAGACAAGTCAGAACTAATCACTGCTCTGTTCATTTCAGGGGTCTGAATAAACAAGGCTATCAATGCAGACGTAAGAAACTTTTCTTTTGTTTTCTTATTGTCATTATTGACTTAATCTTTTCTTAAGGAATTTCTTTATTAACACCATGACACTCTTCCTGTTGCAGAATGTAACGCTGCCATTCATAAGAAGTGCATTGATAAAGTAATCGCCAAATGTACAGGATCAGCAATCAATAGCAGAGAAACAATGGTAGGTGGTATTACTATTATTATTATTATTATTATTATTATTATTATTATTATTATTATTATTATTATTAGTTTTGTTCAGTTTTTTGTGGGTTTTTTTTTGTTGGATTTTTTTATGATTCCTTTCATAGGAATCATCATTCAGATCTCTCCTACATCACTGCAAAGCAACTTCTTATGAAGCAAAAGGTCCTGCTGAGCTAAGGACTCTGTGATCTGATCTGTGCCCTTTGCTTTTTATGTTCCCAGTGATTTCATTACCTCCTACTTAAGATTTACTCAAATGCAGCTGCAGAATAAGCAGTTTCTGAATCAGAACTGACATTTTTCTAATTCATAAGGTGTAACTCAGAGGGAAGTCATGGACATGAGGTGGAGATTTACTGGAGAAAACTCTTCACTATCCAGTGTTAGGCTGGACATCAGGCTGAATTTTCAGATTTGTGCTTGAACATCCCATTCTGTGTTATCTGAAACAGTCAGTGGGAAATCTGATATCTCCCCTATCATTTGCTTGTTTTTTCTCATGTCAGTTTATTCCATACTTTTCTTTTTGGTAGGCAAGAAAAGATCTTAAACTCCTGATAGAACTATTCCCTTTACCTTGTGTCCTACAACTTCTGTTTAGTCTCAGTCCCACCCTGGCTCCTGTTCTCCTTCTACAATTCTTATAGATGAGGTTGCTCTCACTTCTCTTCTGACATCTCCAGGGTAGATGTAACCAACTTTGTCATCACCTTTCATACTAAAAGAATTACAACAGGCTTTTCCAAGGACTAATTCATGACAACAAATGTAGACATCCACTACAGATGAGGTGAATAATTTTTAAAAGCACCAATGTTTTCCCACTGAGCATTAGGGGAGCCTGGGTATGTAAATAAGGCACAAGCACTCCTTTGGTCAAGGCCAGGGATGAAATGACCCAATTCCCTCTGAATTTGAGTTACTAAATATCAAAATTTGGGGTTGTGTGCCTGATAGACAGTTTCTCCTTGGCAGTCAAACCCGAGGATAAGAGGGCAGGAGACAAACCAACTTCTGTGGTTCACGTTTGGTTTTCTACGTGGAGCTGGGGTGGAAATGAGGAATGGCTTCTCAGCCTGGCTTTTATCTTGCAGTTCCACAAGGAGAGGTTCAAGATCGACATGCCCCACCGCTTCAAAGTCTACAACTACAAGAGCCCCACCTTCTGTGAGCACTGTGGCACCCTCCTCTGGGGGCTGGCACGGCAGGGGCTGAAGTGTGACGGTGAGTCCCTGGTGAAGGTGGCACCAGCTGGGCACAGGAGGGGTCGTTGTCTTTGGAGGGTGGCAGTCTGAAAATCCAGATCTCATTTATCGCCCTTCTCTGCAAAACCAGTATGAGGGGGCATCCAGGAGGATGAAGGAGTGGTCTACAGGATTGTCCTTCATGGAGGATCATTCTTCAAGAATGAGGACAACTGTCTGTGTGCTGAGAAATACTCGATCCAGAAGGATCATGAGTTGTTTCCCAAAGAGACAAAGAACATCACAGTAACACTGTTGATCTTCCCAAATCACCCCCAGTATGAACTTGCAAGCTCTGTTCTCCCAATTAGACCCAAGACATTTCACTCTCTTCATAATCCCAAACCAATGGGAGGATCCTCTTCTGTGATTAGTTTATCTCTGAGATAATTGGCTTGTCATTTTAGTACCCTGCACCTGCAAAGGCTGGTGGATGTGGAAATGCAGCCGCTGGCCAGAAGAAAATACAAAAATAGTCTCCATAGGGAACCAAAAACCTATCTGAGTGCCATCTCAGGAACTGTTTAGGTGGCTGATCTCTGCTTTTGGCCAACAGCAGCACTTGCTCCTGCCCAACCCTTTACAGCCTTCATTGTCCTGACCTCTTGTGTTCTTTCTTTCAGCGTGTGGCATGAATGTCCACCACAAGTGCCAGACAAAAGTAGCAAATCTTTGTGGGGTGAACCAGAAACTAATGGCTGAAGCTCTGGCAATGATAGAGAGCACTCAGCAGGTAAATGGTTTAAGCATTTTTCGATGCTCTTCTCATAAGCCAAGACCTCTTCCAGACCTTGGCTTTTGTGAGTCACACTCAAGAAGTCATGGTGTTGTCCATGAGCTTGGGATGTGACTTTTGGCTCTAAAACTTGCTGTTTTCTGTGCCCCAGGCTCGATGCCAGCGTGACAGTGAACAGATCTCCAGGGATGGACCTCTGGAAATTGGCTTCCCTGTTCCCGTGAAGGATGTGACACCACTTCAGGCCTTGCCAGCATCTACAACAGGAAAAAAAGGTAATTCCTCCTGGTGCTATGGGGCAGTTTTGTTGTTTGGTTGGCACGTGCTTAGTTGGAGGTGACACAAGTGGGGAATTTATTATCAAGCTCTAAACAGGATATTTGGAATCCTTCTGATCACCATGGGCAATTTTCTTTCTGATTTCATTTTTTTGGGTGGAGGTTGATTTCTGCTATCTTTTAAAACCACATAGACCTCCACTCACCCAGGAGCTGATCTAGGTGTCACAGCCCTCTATGCTACAAGAACAGATGTTTAGGAGGGTAAATGAGAGACTGTGCTCTTTGGACCCCAAGGAGAGTTAAATGATGTCCCCATCTGTGTTTATTTTAGTAGATCTGGCTATGCTGGTGTGAAACAGTAAAGTCTCAGGTGGTTTCACATCTGTTTCACATGTGAGTCTGTTTGTCTGCTGAGTAGTGTTCAGTGTTTTAGAACAGTTACACCCATGGCATAAATCCAGGGAGGGACAAAAATCTCTTACAAGTTCTTATAAATCCAGGTTAGTGGAGTATTGAAAAAACTCTGAGTGATTCCACTCCAGGCTGGCTGGAATGGTTGATCTGGAATGTTTCACATCCAGAGCAAGAACACAAGTATGAAAATGCCATCCCACCTTTTCATCTAGCTTAGCCTGGGGTTCTGAAAGGACCTTGAAAAAATGGAACCACATCATAATGGCAAGCAAGAAGGGCTGGAGAAGACAAGTGGCCAGAAATTAAGGTTTTGGTGCCACAAAACAGAAAGACAGATGAAGGAGTTTGTAAAGTGGTTTGCAAATTTTAAAAAAGCTGCTGAAGAAGATGCAGTTTCCACTGGAGCAAAGTCTCCTCTGGAGAGAAAGCAGAGTGGGGGCAGAGCCAATCTACTTAGAGATGGCCACCACACTTCCATTTATTTGAAACACCCTTTTAAACCTCTAAGCAGAATACCTGTGAGTGTTCTGGGGATTTTCTGCTCCTGTCCAGGGGTTTATTTGAGTGCTTTGATATGTGTTGCAGAGCCACAAGGCATCTCCTGGGAGACTCCAGTGGAGGGCACAGTGAAGGGAGAGTCTCTCATAGAGTCAGATTTCGGAGAACAGTCCCAGGAACAGCAGGAGCACCAAGTGCAGTTAAAACTGACCATTGAAGATTTTGTCCTGCACAAGATGCTGGGGAAAGGCAGTTTTGGCAAGGTAAGCATTGGGACTGGGACACCACTGGGTGCATTTGCATTGATCTGTGTGGCACTAAATAACATCTGGTTGCAAGGGACACGTAGGAAAAAAACATGGAATCATTTAGGTTGGAAAAGACCTCTAAGGTTGTTGCATCCAACTGCTGACCCAGCACTGCCAAGTCCATCACTGAACTGTGTCCCCAGGTGCCACATCCATGTGTTTTCTGAACACTTTCAGGGATGGTGACTCCACCACTCCCTGGGCAGCCCCATCCAATGCCTGACCACTCTTCCAGCAAAGAAATTTTTTTCTAATATACCATCTCAACCTCCCCTGCCCCAGGCTGAAGCCATTTCCTCTCCTCCTGTCCCTGTTCCCTGGAGCAGAGCCCGACCCCCCCAGCTGTCCCCTCCTGTCAGGGAGTTGTGCAGAGCCACAAGGTCCCCCCTGAGCCTCCTTTTCTCCAGGCTCAGCCCCTTTCCCATCTCCCTCAGCCCATTCTGGTGCTCCAGCCCCTTTCCCAGCTCCATTCTCTTCCCTGGACACACTCCAGCAACTCAGTGTCTTTCTTGAAGTGATGGACTCAAAACCAAATACAGGATTTGAGGTGTGGCCTCACCAGTGCCCAGTGCAGGTCACTGCCCAGTCCTGCTGCCACATGATGGCTGATAAATCTCCAAGAATCCTTACTTTGTCATGGCTGAATCCTGAGCTTCATCTTCTCCTCTCCTTGTCCCTCTCCCTGTCCCATGAGCTGCTCTCTCATGACTGCCCATGACAGGACAGGAATGCCCCAGGCAGGGCTTCAGCTTCCCCTTCTGTGCAGGTTGATGGATCCTGGATACCCCCAGAGAGCTGGTGGGAAAGGTCTCTATGCTGTCCCTCTGCACAGAGAGGTGGAATCATGAGCTGAGAAGCTGAGTGTGGATCACCTCTGCTCTCCAGAGCAGCAGGCCCCAGCTGGGAACAGTATCTTCTCTTTCCCAGCTCTGTTCTGTGCTGGAGCCCAAAGCAAATTTTGCAACAGCCAAGAATTTGTGCTTTTGAAACAAGAACCACCTGCTTTCAGTGGATTCATTAATCCTGATGAATTGTGGATTGTTCTTCCCCGTTGCAGATATCCCCTGGGAGGGGACTCATGTTGCTCAGTGCCAGCACAAGGCTGTGAGAAGCAACTTCAGTGGGACTCCCCATTGTATTTTCACAGCCAATAAGGAGGAATATGGATCACATTGCTCATGTCCTACATCTTTCCAAGGGAGAACCTGTGCCTTCACAAAGGGCTGCTTTTTGCCTGCTAAATGATCTGGGGGAAATTCTACAGGCAGTTCTTCAACTGGTGAAATATTTCCTGTGTTGGCCTTTCATACCTGAAAGTAATAGAATCACGGAATGGTTTGGGTTGAAAGGGACTTTAAAGACCATCTAGTTCCAGCTCAATGGACAGGGAAATTTTCCATTAGAAAGTGTTGTATCTGCTTGTCCTGTCCACAGTTTGCATGGGAACCAGAGCTGAGGCATCTCACAGCTCAAACAGAATATCCCAAACCCACATTCCAGACTGACCAGAAATCGAGAGCACAGATATAATAGAAACATTTTTATTGGAAGGAAGGGATCTCTGGAAGTCTTCTAGTCTAAACCATTCCTCAACACAGGTCTCATGAGATGAGGTTGCTCAGATGTTCATCTATTCAAGTCTTGAATGCCTCCCTTGAAGCACATTCTGTACTTTGTTTTACCCCTCATGCTGACATGGACTCTCCAAGCCTGCCAGCTTCTGCATCTCTGTGAAGTGCACATTGTGGGTGTGGAGAGGATGGGCCATTTCGTGCCTTTCTGCAACAAAAACTCACCCACAAGTTTCCTGTGTCGGTGTTGCTCCCGGTGCCCTCATTTGCTTGGAGAGAGATTCACTTCCCCCTAGAGGGGACAGAGTGTGCAGGTCTCAGTGCCTGAGGGGTTTTCAGTGTCCTGGGAGGTTGAAGGGCAGATTCATGAGGATATCTCACACCACCACCTCTGTATGTGGGCTGGCATTGCCTGTCTGCTCCTTGGAAGTCACAGCCCAGGTCACAAATGCAGCACAGTCCCCAGTTTCCCCAAGAGAGCGGTGCCTAGCACAAACACGAGGGTAAAAAGGGTGCCTGCAGCATCAGCACTATGAGCATTTCTGGTCATTCAGTGCAGAGATAGAGGGAGGCTCTACTCTCTGTCTGGTGCTACAAAGTGGAATGCAGCAGTAGCCAAAAGGGTAAATAAAACTTTTGTCAGGGCTAAAACATGTCTGAGCTTACTCAGTAAATAGTGTCAGGTGGAGAACTTCAAAGACCTCTTTGATGAATCTTTACACATTTATTCAGTCTATAGAAACAGGGTCAGCAGGCTGTTAGTGTGAAGATCAGGACTGTTACTGCCTTCCAGCAGAGACTTCTTTTCCCTGTGGTCTCCAGAAAACCCTTCTCTGCTGCTCAGGGTCTCATTTTAAAATAGACAGAAGTTTAAAATACACCTCTAGAAAACCCTTTTCTGCTGCTCTGGGTCTCATTTTCCCTGCCTATTAAAATAGACAGAGGTTGTAACTCCTCTGGGATGTGTTTTCCCATTCTCAGAGAAGAAGTCCTGCAAAAGCATGGAGGACCCAGCCTGTGTGCTCAGACCTGAAAACCGGGAGGAAGGAGAGAAAGACATCTGATATAAAACCAGTCTAACTACTGGTCAACATCATTTTCCACCTGCTGAAGATCTGGTGCAGGGTATTTGCATTTCAAATGCTGACAAAGCAATATTGTGTGTTTTATTTGAAGTGAGGAAACAGGAAATGTATCTTGGGAGCATTTGCATGAGGATGGTTTCTGCTATCAGAGATGTTTGGCTCTCTGGCATGTCCTGTCCATCCAGGCATGTAGGACCCTGCTCCTGTAATTGCCAAGAACTTCTAATCCTTCTCCCAGGCTCAATTTCATAAAACTATTCTGAATGTGGGGAGAAAACTCAAAGTCTTTAATGGCAGAATGAGTCCTTGAGCATGAAGGTTTTTAATGTATACCCCAGTGAATTCCTAGGAACTCAGCTCCCACCCTCACATGGCTGTTCTGAGAGGAGATAATCCCTCTTTCTGAGCAGCTGTTTCCATTTTAGGTGTTCCTGGCTGAGCTGAAGAGCACAGACCAATATTTTGCTGTGAAAGCCCTGAAGAAGGACGTGGTGCTGATGGATGATGACGTTGAGTGTACAATGGTGGAGAAGAGAGTCCTCTCTTTGGCATGGGAGCACCCATTCCTCACTCATGTCTTCTGCACGTTCCAGACCAAGGTAAGACAAGGATCTGCCACTTTCTTCCACTGGCTGAGAATGCTTTACTGAAATACAAATACTTGGTGAAGGGCTTCAGCCTGCCAGGGTCCTCTTGGGACGTGAAGTGGTGCTGAGGGAAGGGATCTTCTGATTAAGCACTCAGGAAATTACTCCAGAATTTTAATTTACTTTCCCCCATCAGTCTGGGGATGATGTTATTTGAGGATTAGGGCAGCCAAGACTCATTGAGGGAAAATCTGCTGTTAAAATCTGCATCCTGGTACCCTGGGCCAAGGATGTGCAAAGGCCACACCCACAGCCAGGGTAAGGATGTGCCCACGCTGACAGGTTATCTGAACCTCTTGCACCATGAAGCATTGTGCTGCAGCTAGCCTGGATCAAAGCCAGCTCTAGAAACCCTGAATTTGAAGGATGAACATTCTGTCATTCACTTCTTTGCCCCCAGTTACTGTTAAATGGCATCAGACACTTTGGTGGTTCTGCAGTTCAGAGGGGCAGCACAGAGCACCACCTGAAATCTCACTTGTGACTCCAAACCAAAACTAAAATTACATTTAAATAATGCACATATTTTCATGGCCCTACATGCCAACAATCACCAACTGCTTCACTTCTCAGAGCCACAACCAATAGCCTTAACACCAAAGCACACCCAAGGCATAGAAAGAGACAATGGAAGTTTGAGAGTTTGTCTTCTCTGTCCAGCCTGCTCAAACCATTCCTGAGAGATGATTGATACCTCCTACCTCAAATTCAGAGCAGCACTGTCTCATGGCTGCTTGTTCTGGGTTTTGTTAGGATGCTCCCAGTCCCTGCTCAGCCCCAGGATTTAGTGGCACAAGGCACTGCTCAGGGTAAGGTTAGGACCTGCTCAGTGAGAGGTTCTTCTGCAGGGTCAGGAGAAACAAATATAACCTCTGTGGTACATCCCAGTCGTCTGTGGGATGTGGCACCTATTTAAAGCCAGGTTAAATTTATAACAGAGAACATCTGGGAACTGCTGTAGGTGATGTGACATTCAGCCCAGGCATTTATTTTTAACCCCTTTGGGACTGGCAGTGAGGATAATGTGTCCTGGGAATGGATCCTTGCCTGACAAGGAAAGGAATTAACTTCCTACTTGAGGGGAAGGGGAGGCTGTTTTTCAGAGGAAAATATAAATGCCACAACTCCAAAAGCAAAGAAAATCAAGATTTAATTGAAGAGATAAAACATTGACGACAGTCACAGCTCTGTGAGGGCACTTTTACTCCAGGGAATGCTGCCTATATCTCCAGAGGGGAGCTGACTGAGGCCAGCAGCAAAACCATGTTGTCTGTTTTCCAGTCTGGTCTGGGAGCTGTAGGTCAGGCTCAGAATGATACAGCAGGGACAGTCTGCAGCTCTGCTTTCAGGCAGTGCAGGCATGGAAGTGCCCTCTTCCCTCATGAGACCACAGCAAAAGGAGGAGAGACCAAAAGGAGTCATGTCAGGATCCAGATAGGATTCACTGTCTGTTTAAGGGGGTGGAAGGTGGAAGCCATGGAAAACCTGAAGGATGGAAAAGCCCTGCGTGCCCGAAAAATTTATGGGTGCCATGCTCGAAAAGCCAGATGATTTATTTTTTCTACTCGTCTGGGCAGCAGCACAGAATTGCCCTCCTGTCATGGAGAAAGAATCTCCATCCATCTCATCCCAAGCCATCACTGCCACTTTAGAGCTGTGTGATGTCCCTGTCTTGGCTTCACAGAGAGAGAAGCTGAAATGGGGCTGCCCAGGCCAAAGCTGCTCTGGGCTCTGATGGATTTCCAGCTCCTGTTTTTTCTCCTCTGACCTTTGCAAGCCACCAGCAATCACTCAGTGCAGGAAGGTCACCCAGAGCAAGGGAGATGTGACAACCTTAGATGGTCTCCCACAGCTCAAAGGACAGTGTGGCTGTCAGAATGTCTTTTATGGCAATCATTTTAGGATCATGGAATGGTCTGGGTTGGAAGGGACCCTAAAGATCACCTATTTCCTGTGGATTTCTTATTTTCTTTTCTGTTAGAGCTGGGATTAAATGCTCGAGAGACTCAGTTCGTGTTTGGACTCAGATGTCTTTTAATTCTTATCTATAGCACAGTCTCACAAGCTGTGAGTTCAAGCTAACAAAGTAGAAAATGGCTCTGTCTCTATCTCTTTACAAGGTCTTTTAAGCATAAATTGTCCAATTATGAAATGACACCTAAATTATTTTTACTTTTAACCCAATAACCAACTACTCATGGTCAGCAATGCAGATTTTTCTACCTAATTACAAAATACCACCCAGACCATGAAGAAGGTGAAGAAGGACTGGCCTATACCCTAAAACCTCCATCTTCCTTTGTATATATATTGCTATATTCTAAAACTTTAAGTTTTCCACCCTGTGATATTACACACTTCTATTCAAATTCCACACCCATAATCCCAGTGCTGTCACTCAATTTTGGAAGCCTTTTCCCTGGCCTCAGGTCAAATGCAGTGTTTGCTTGGGGGTCAGTGCCTGTCAGCACAGAAAGTCTAAAATTCTCAGTGCCCAGGGTTCTATCAATTTCCAACTCTCCTGTCATGGGCAGAGGCCACAGCACTTCTGTGTAGAGTCCCTGTATGGATTTTAATACAGAAAATAAGACTTTTTTTTTTTGTTTCTTGAAGTTTCACTGGATAGATAAGAAACATCTGTGCCGGTGCCTTTCTGAATCCCTCATGCTTTGGCTTACCTGGGCTGCTCCAGGTGCTGAGTGTCTCTGCAAAGGACAGTAAAACCAGGAATATTCCTGTACCAAAACAAGGACCTCAATAGTCCACATGTTTCCAGAGGGGGAAAAAAGTCCTTTAATCTGTTGACAGCTCTGGGATGACTTTCTTCCTCACCTCCACTGAGGTAATGAGTGACTGGTCAATTATCTAAAGCCCTTCAGACAGGTTTTAGATGGCAACAGGCACTTAATGCCCCTCTCTGTTCCAGTGGAGTGTGAATGATCAGTGCTTTCAAAACTCAGAATACTTTTCTTGTTTTATTGCACGATAATAAATACAAGCCCATAGAGTTTGGTTTTCTTTGTCCCATCTCTTTTTGAATTTTTCTGTTTTGCTGCAGTCATTTTGTATCCAGATATTCAGCTGACATAATTACATGGTGTGGATTTTAGCAATAAGCTCAGAGAGCTATTCTGGTATTCTGCTGTGTTAAGATTTAGAGGGATGCTGTTACGTTAAAGGGGAAAAACATGTTTATAATTCTGTGAAATCCCAAAATCAGTAATGCCAAAACAACGACTAGCATCCCAGAGCTTATGTTTTATTCTTTTTTTTTGCATTTCACTGATCTTCTGCCATAAAAATAGGCTTTCCCTTTTTGAAAGTCACTTTTATTTCTGTTTCTTTACTTCATTGACCAAGTTTTATTAACACCCTTTACCTAAATGCAAATTAAATCTTGAGGCATTTTGACTTGTAGCACAAAATAGCAACAGATCAGACTATCTCAACCCAAAAGAGAAGTAATCGTTACTGCAATTTAAAAGAAAATATTACAGAAACATTTGTTTTCTGCTTTACTGTTACATGTTTTCTCCTCGTGGTGAACCTTTTTCACATGCTCTGTTACCTTTGTGTGCTTTACACTGACTGAAAAATCTCTTACACTAGCAGGGAGGAGAAAAGAATCGTCACATGGGATTGTGCTCCTAATTTTGAAATTCTTAAGCTCTGTTTTCCATGAGAATTTTCAGATTTCTCATTAAATATCTTCCCAGAGGTTACTTAAATATGTGAAATTATTTTTTTT